>JAPQNM010000046.1:9516408-9566408 GCA_029783475.1 Metacarcinus magister
GTTTCTTGTACCCTCGATTCATTTATTTATTTATTCATTTTTATTGTATTTTTGTATGGTTTCTTCTCAACTCAGTTCGTCGTTTTTCTATCTATATCATTGAATTAATTATTTCATCATAGTTATTTTTCATATAGTCGTTGTGTGTGTGTGTGTGTGTGTGTGTGTGTGTGTGTGTGTGTGTGTGTGTGTGTGTGTGTGTGTGTGTGTGTGTGTGTGTGTGTGTGTGTGTGTGTGTGAAGTCAATGTTGCAAACACACACACACACATTACTTAATTGTTTTACGCTTATTGATAGTTTTGTTGGATATTTTGTGTTATGGGATAGATCTGAACACACACACACACACACACACACACACACACACACACACACACACACACGAGTAATTGGGAAAGAAAATAACAGGAGTGAAATTCAATCAGACAGAAGGTACCGCACGGAACTCACTAATTGAAACGAAACACAGATGACCGCCTCTTTTCTGTCGTGTTGGATTTGACCAAACACACCCACCACCCTTACGTTAGCCCGCCACAAGGCCATGATCTTGGTGTTTGTGTGACTAGTTTCAACTTTCTCCCCTTATCTCACAGTTACTGGGGTTCTAGGGGCAAGGCTGAAGGGTAAAGAGGTGTTCATTACGGTGGTGGAAGGTTGCTGGAGGTTGTAGGGATGGCAAACCGACGTTATTCTCTATGGTTGGAGAGTGTGGTGTTAGTGTTAGTGTTAGTGTTGCCCTTGTGAGGATGGAAAGGGGATAAGGTGCTCGCCATCTTCTGTTGATGCGTGGTTGTTGTGATCTTGTGCTGCTGTGTTTGGTGTCTAGTTCATGTTTAGTAAAGTAACAACTCACTCTACCCTACGGTCTGTGTCTGTGTGAAGAAAATGTGTAATATAATGAATGGTAAGAAACTCTAAAGCGTGTTACGGCGGGATTCCAACATAATGTGATGACTTCATTTCCTGCGCAGCTCAAGTGTGCAAGTAGTGTGTGTCCAGGCGTGGTGTGTCTGGCAGGGGTGACTGTCGTGTTCCCTTGTGTTCCAACCTTTGCACCAGCTACTGCTTTTGGGCAAAGTCGCGGGTCTGTAATAGCAAAAATGCCCCAAAAGCTTTGTTAATAAAGGGCTGTTTGTGTAATACCCTTTTATATAACACAAATTGTATTTATTGACAAACATAAAGTGTCTAAGTGTATAAAGAAGGTATTACTTTGCTTAAGTACTAATACGTCTGCCAACAGCGTCACTGCATGGACGGTTACTTTGCGGATGCACTGTGATCTTTGTAGAGGTACTGAAGGTGATGACGACAGCCTCTTCAAGTAACCATGTCTCGTGATCCAACCTCATGTAGGTGCGGGGCGGGGCGGGGCGGCACACCACACCCAATGATTGATAGATTGAATAATGTTAAGGCGCCGCAAGAACACGGTCACTGGATGAAGTAGTACATTGTGTTGATGTATGTTGTGTGAATAACCTGAATTAATACCACGGACACCTTCACATACCTTGGTAGTGTTGATAACAGTGGTAGGTTTGGGCCGCACGGTGGTCTGTGCGGCAAGGGTTCCCGCCTGATTAGAACGAGCGGTGGCGTTCAGTACCTGTTTGTGTTACCATTGTGTAGCTGGCCACCACTACGGTTGTCGAGGTGTGATCATGTTATCTTACTTGGTGATTGCTTCTCTCATCACAAGAATAGGAAACTTCTAATAATAATGACTGGAAAACGCACAGTTAAAGAAATAGAGTCAGAGAAGTGTTCCTTTCACCTCCATATGATAAGTGTTATTGGAAACGGAACACCGCCATCTACCAACAGCTGAACATTTGTTAACTGCTAACATGCGAAGCAGCTCGTGTGGCTTGACTATATTAAGCCTCACGACGCCCACCACACCCGCGCAACACTAAACTTTCCTATTTTAAAGTATTGGTGTTTGTATCAGTACCACACCATCACTTATCATTACACAAAGCCCTTCCTCTGCCGCGGACACGCATGATGATGACGATGATGATGATGATGATGATGATGATGA
This sequence comes from Metacarcinus magister, assembly GCA_029783475.1. Taxonomy (NCBI): domain Eukaryota; kingdom Metazoa; phylum Arthropoda; class Malacostraca; order Decapoda; family Cancridae; genus Metacarcinus; species Metacarcinus magister. Next base: position 9,518,460 of record JAPQNM010000046.1, read on the forward strand.
TGATGATGATGATGATTGAAGTTACATACTGGAAATACCAATTATCAGACACAGACAAACAGACAGACAAACAAACTGTAGATAATAATTCCTGCAGCAATTATATATTATCTTGATTATTATTACTATTATTATTATCGTTATTATTATTATTATTATTATTATTATTATTATTATTATTATTATCATCATTATTATTACTCCTTTTCATCCATTAGGGAGTAGGTGTATAATGTGGAGGCTTGCATTACTTATATCCTGGAGTGTTTTTCCTCCTTCAGATCGTAAAGCAGTGTATGTTAATGTAATATTCCTTCACCAATGCTGCTTCCCCTTCCTCTCTAACCCACACCTGCCTGGCTCCAACCTAATATTCACCCACCCAAACTTATCTCATCCATATATTATTATCTCTCTCTCTCTCTCTCTCTCTCTCTCTCCATTTTGTTATGCTCCACTGCCCTTCCACCTCCTCCTTATCTCTCTTTCCTCCACCTTCCCTCCTGCTTCACGCCTCCATCCCGCCCTACAGTCCTCCGTCAAACTGCGGCTCCTGGCAGGATCTGTAGCCAAGAGTATCCATGAAAAACCATTAAATGTGAGTATATGTAGGTATATTTGGTATCTCTCTCTCTCTCTCTCTCTCTCTCTCTCTCTCTCTCTCTCTCTCTCTCTCTCTCTCTCTCTCTCTCTCTCTCTCTCTCTCTCTCTCTCTCTCTCTCTCTCTCTCTCTCTCTCTCTCTCTTACTTACTATCACTGTGGTATTAAATTTCTTGAGTTACTATTTGTGGTGTTAGTGTGTGTGTTTATGTGGTTGTATGTGTATTTACTTAGTTGTAGTATACAGGGCCTGAGCTACACTCATGTGGTCCTGTCTCCGTATCTATATTTGTCTAGTTTTTCCTTCAGTTGATGTACATTCTTTGCCATTATCACCTCTTCCATCAGTCCATTCTATGTATCTATACTTCTTTGGGAAAAACTGTACTTTTTTGTATCGTTCAAGCAAATTCCTTTTAGCACTTTTCTTGTGTCCCCTTAAATTTTTAGCATCTCCTTTCCTTCTCAATATTAGGTCTTTTCTATATGTTTCCTCCAGGTTGTTCATCAATTTATATATTGTGATTAAGTCACTTCTTTCTCTTCTTTCTTTTAGTGTTGTTAAATGCATTTCTTTTAATCTTTCCTCATATGTTAGTTCTTCCAATTCTGGCACCATCTTAGTTGCAATTCTCTGTATTCTTTCTAATTTCAACACATGCTTTTCTTGTGCAGAGACCATATTACTTCTGCATATTCCAGTTTTGGTCTGATCACTGAAGTTATAAGTTTTTTCATCATATCTTTATCTAGGAAATGAAAAGCCATTCGTATATTCCTTAGCATCATGAAAGTGTCACCAAATATTATATTTATATGTTTCTCTGGTGATAAGTTGTCCTGTATTACCACTCCCAAATCTTTCTCTTCTTTTACTATTGATATAATATTTTCCCCTAACTTATACGTCCATGAAGGTCTCATTGCACTTTTTTCCATTTCCAATCCATGGCATTTCTTTGCATTAAATTCCATTTCCCATGTCTTGCTCCATTCATATATCTTGTTTATGTTATTCTGTAGCTCCTCACAATCCTTGTGGTTTCCTATCTTTCTTAGTAATGTTGCATCATCTGCAAACAGACTGATGTAACTGCTTACTCCTTCTGTCATGTCATTTATATAAGTGTTATTCACCACCATGGTTTGGAGGAGCACGCGCTGGACTCGTGATTATCAGTCATTACCCTCCCCGAAAGAGCTCAGTGAGCTCATAGATGTGTGTGTGTGTGTGTGTGTGTGTGAGTGTGTGTGTGTGTGTGTGTGTGTGTGAAATTAGCTGTCTTTTTCTTTTATTTCCAGTATGATGTAGTGACCAAGCTTTCCAACGACGCAAAATTGAGTGAGTATCCGTGTGTGTGTGTGTGTGTGTGTGTGTACGTGTGTGTGTGTGTGTGTGTGTGTGTGTGTTTTGTGTGTGTGTACGTGTTTGTGTGTGCGCGTGTGTGTGTGTGTGTGCGTGCGACACTGGTATTATAACCTTTTTACCTGGTTAATTCATTATAATCTTTTTCAATATTATCATTATTAATATTATTAATATTATTATTGTTATTATTATTATCATTACTATCATTATCTTTACTAGTAATAGTAGTAGTGGTAGTAGTAGTAGTAATAGTAGTAGTAGTACTAATACTACTGCTACTGCTGCTGCTGCTGCTGCTGCTTACATTAACACTGTAAATGTTTAGAATATAGTAATATGTAAAACACACACACACACACACACACACACACAGTCATCGTCACTTCCCTGTGCAGGTGAGGATGGGTCACAGGCGGGCGTGGCAGCAGTGCGGTGGGTGATAAGCAGTGCCGCGGGGGCTGCCGTCACGCCCTCGGTGCTGGACTCTGAACTGCAGCAACTCGGTCTGCCCAAGGAACACGCCGCCGCCCTCACCCGAGTGTACGGTGACCACCTGCCTCGCCTCACCCAACACCTGCACCGCACCAGCCTCAAGGGTGAGTGTTCAGGTAGCACGAAAATGTTAATGTTTGGTTGGATATGTGCTGTTGTTCTAAAATACGAGGTTTTAATGCTCTCTCTCTCTCTCTCTCTCTCTCTTTCTCTCTCTCTCTCTCTCTCTCTCTCTCTCTCTCTCTCTCTCTCTCTCTCTCTCTCTCTCTCTCTCTCTCTCTCTCTCTCTCTCTCTCTCTCTCACAAGACTTTATTTGTAGAGGTTTAAGCACCATTTAACTTACTCACCAGACAGAGAAACAACCTTCATGTACCACAAGGCAGAACACCAATGATACAACATACATTTACATATAAGGGAACACGTACATGGAACCAGGTATCACAAACTGTACACCATCATTGTTCTTTATCAATTTATAAATACAGAATTAAGAAATATTTTATGACTATTTAAATAGTATTTATTGTGTATCTTTTTTTATTATTTTTATTTGTTGTTAGGATTCAATATACAAAAAAAAAAAAAAAATAGCTTTCTAACTATTTAGCACAATTATATTGAGTAGGATGGCAAAATATACCAGTAGGTATTAGTCCTGATTGTCATGTAAAAAATAATGTAGAAGAAATTAAGTCAATCTGTTTTTTGTATGTATGGTCATGACAATAAAGAATTTTGAATTTTTTGAATTGAACTTTAATGCAAGGGTCTGAAAATACAGCACAGACAGCACTGGGAAACTTGTGAATAGATACTTGAAATGATAAAAGAGAGTCAGGAGACATGCTTGTAGGGTTTGTAGAGAGGAATAATTTAAGATAACGAACATATTCTTTGATAGTAAGGCAAACAAGATTGGACATGGAAAAGTCTGAACAGTGTAACTAAGAATGAAGTCAACTTCATTCTTACTAACAAACTGAACAGAGTAAAGAATGTCAGTCAATAGACACGATATAATTGTATGCTAACCCTCTCCATGCATTTCAGTCCTACAGAAGCTTGTGTTCCAAGGCTTTATAAAGTCTCCTTCATTTCCAGTGTATACCAGGGCCCATGGGAGAGTCTTGATAGAGAGAATAATGGAAGTAACTGAAAGGAAGGTTAGCGAGAAGCTGGGAGGATTTAGGAAAGGAAAAGGCTGTTTGGACCAGATATTTGCAATTAAAATGAAGGTAGAGGAGTACTTAGGAAATGGCGAAAAACTGTATGCAACCTTCATGGACCTAAAAAAAGCGTTTGATAGAGTTGATAGGGAAGCTCTTTGGAACTTTCTGAAAATGTAGGGTGTTGGAGGAGAGTTATTGACAGGAATTATAGTATTTTACAGGGAGGCAAATGCGTGTGTGAGAGTAGATGGAAGGCTAAATGAAGGTTTTCCTATAGGAGCGAGATTGAGACAAGAATGTGTGATGTCACCATGACTGTTTAATGTGTTTTTTATGGATAGAAATTAAACCTAAAGTTAGGAATGTAGATGCAAGACTAAAAATGAATGGAATGAATTGGGCAGTGGTGGCATGCTTGTTTGCAAATGACACTATGTTGTTTGTAGAGAATGGTGGATGAATCTTATAGTGTATGTACGAGAAGAAAGGTGATGGTTTTTGAAAGAAGGGAAGTAGAGGTGGTTGACTTTAATACACCTTATAGGGTGAGTGTGCCAGCAGTAGGAAGGTGTGAGGTAGTGCTAAGACAGAAAATGGAGGAAGTGAAAAAGTTTAAGTATTTATGAACAGTGCTATGCAAACATGGAGAGATGGAAGGAGAAATAAGAGAGAGCGTTGTGTAAGGCAGGTGTGTCATAGGATCACTTGCAAGGATTATGAGAGGAAGGAATGTATCCATGGAGGTAAAGAGAGGGTTAAGGAACAGTATTCTCCTGCCAACACAGACTTGGACATGTGTGTGGTGTGGAATAGTTCACAGCAGTCAAGAGTGTGTGGTGTGGAGGAAATGAGTTATCTGAGAGGAGCATGTGGCGTGACAAGATGGGAGGGTGAGAGCAATGAAAGGTGTGGCATGGGACCTTGTGCACATGGAGTGAAGTGTGGTGTAGTGGAATGGGTGAAAAGAAATACTTTGAGGTGGTTTGGTCATATTGAGAGAAAGGAGAGTGAAGAGTTTGTGAAGAAAGTGTATGTGAGTGAAAGTGAGTGTCCTAGGAGGAGAGGAAGGCCAGTTGTAAGATGGAAGGATAGGGTGAAGGAGTACATGCATGAAACAGTTGCTGATAGAGGGGGAGGGATTGAACAAGCAAGGAGGGAGTGTGTGGATAGGGAGAGGTGGAGGCTCTTCTGCCGTGGCCATCCCCTCTGAGGGGACATTCCTGGAGGGAACGAGGCGTCAGAGACTATTGATAGATAGATAGACCATGGACACACTGAACATGTCCATTGTGATGCATGTGTGTTGCGTAGCACTAAGCATCAACCTTCACCTTCCAGAGGGCGGGGAGGTGCAGTGGCAGTGCCGGGTGGCAGGTGTGGGCGTGGGTGCTGATGTGCAGCCAGTAGTGGAGCTTGGCTTGGAAGGTGCAGGAGGTACCACCAAGGTTGCCCTCACACCCACACAGCTCCATACACTTGTTCATGGTTAGTGTGCTGGGAAAATGGGTCTGTTTGCATGTTCTTGTCTCAGATGACCAATACATTTCAACTAAGAAGTGGCTTTGACAGGCATTGTTTTAACATGTTGTACCTCTATTGTGTTTTTACTCATGATTTCCTTTCAGTAACTTTCCCATAGTATATTCGTCCATTATATCTTACCAAAGTGTCTTACCATTATACTCCATCCATAGCCATCCTTTCCTTCCACAATGGGGCAACGCTAGCGCAGTGCTCTTTCCTGACTGAGGGACACGGGACCCAACAATTGTCAAAAGTAAAAGTGATCCAAACACTGTTGATGATGTGCACCAGCATCACTGTTAGTTGTACTCCTTGGAATATAATAACAGTGTACACCAGCATCACTGTTAGTTGTACTCCTTGGAATATAATAACAGTGTACACCAGCATCACTGTTAGTTGTACTCCTTGGAATATAATAACAGTGTACACCAGCATCACTGTTAGTTGTACTCCTTGGAATATAATAACAGTGTGCCCCTCGTGGAGGTGGGGATGAGCTGCTCTAACACTTCACTAACGTGCAACAGGAAGGAAAAGTTTAGGTCATGAATGTGTCTCCTAAAATAATATTGCATAGCTATAATATTGGTCCATGTACTGAGTCAGGCATCAAGTAAGAACAAGCTTGCATGTTAAGGACTTGACTCACCATATTTTCATCCTTCAATCTCTTCTTCAATAATATTCATGTGTTGCCTTTCGCTGCATTGAACATTCACGTGTTGTTCATTACTAAGAATCTCAAATGGAAATTACCCATCTCATCTCTGCTGCAGAAAGCTTGCATGAAGGACTTGTGTTCCCAATGTTTAGTGTGGTGGAAAGGATTAAGATGCTAACAATATAAACATTGTCTATCAACTGTATATGAACCTTAACATTGTTTTCATGTATTGGTCCCAAGCAATGGTTTTAACACTTACTTCTTGGTCTGGTAAATATTATATAAGTTTTCAAGTAGAAGTGGCATTTAACATGTTTTCGTATGGTCCCAAGCAATGGTTTTAACACTTATTTCTTGCTCTGGTAAATATTATATAAGTTTTCAAGTATGAATTGTTGGCATAATTATCATAAAACAATTATTTACTCTCTTCTGTTTCTAGTCGTTATTATGCAATTTTCAATAATGTGTACACAGTTATGTATCAAGTGATAATTGATTCCTGACCTCAATCTTGGTCTCCAGAGTTGAGCGAGGCACGTCAACTCATGGACACAGTGTACTAGTGGCTCAGCAGTGCAGTGGTGGCAGCACCACCACCACCACCACCAGCAGCAGCAGCAGCAGCAAGGGGATAACCCAGTGATGGTAACCCAACATCAAAGTTAATTCAGATTGACTGGACAGATAACCTCCTCCTCCTCCTCCTACATTTCCTATGACACAGATAGTTTTCAGTTTGTACAGCAGCCTAGTCATGGAATGCCGATGGTGTCAGCTTTTCAGTCTATGAAATAAGCATCATCTTCCCTTCCCTGTGTTGTGGAATGTATAATTGACTGACTTACTGTACGAGTTCAAGCTGCATCCATTCCCACTTCTCATTATGTGTATTAGTATTTACTGAAGGAGAAATCTTATTTGTTTGTTGGTGGAAAAAGGCAATGATGATATATATTCTGAAATATATTAATTTACAATATCCACTACAATCCATTCTTTTCATGATTTTAACAGAGGAGTTAAGTTATCAGGTAGGAGGCAGCAAACTTTGTCAATAGAAAAAAAAATGATCTACCACTTTGGTTCTTTTGTTGGTATTATTTCATCACCTTCATAAGTGGAGTTCAGTAAATCTAACCCAACAGTAAAGAAACTGAGGCGGCACCAGGTTGTGTGTGTTGGATCGGGTGTGTTGGTGGGCAGGTTCATACCATTTTGACATCTTAAGTAAAGGTAATTGTCATGGAATTTCTCTGTTATTACATGCCTGCCAGGTTCTTCAATAGCCAGTGTGTTTCAAGGAAGTATTGTTCTGTGGGTAATTGGTTTTCAGCATTACTTAAACTGGTGTTTACTTGGAAGTGAGATTGTAGTCGTGTTGGTTGTAAGTGACGTATGCTTATTCAGGAAAGAAAAGGTCATATTATTTCATGATATATTGGTCTCCAGCATGAAGCAAATCAACTACAATAATTCATGCAGATTCCAAGTTGTGCATTTATCTATGTAGAACTGATTATCTGAAGACCAGAAGGATATATATCAAACAATTGATAATTCAACGTTATTATAACCTTTGTTGATTTTTTTAAGATTCAGCCATCCTGTGTACCCTTGGTAACGAGTCCAAGGTGAAGAAGTAGACCGTTTGGAAAAGAACATTTATGATCTGAAATTAATTATATTCATATGTTCATAATTATGTATATGTCTAGAATATATATATATATATATATATATATATATATATATATATATATATATATATATATATATATATATATATATATATATATAATATTCTAGACATATACATAATTATGAACATATGAACATAATTAATTTCAGATCATAAATGTTCTTTTCCAAATGGTCTACTTCTTCACCTTGTACATTCTTTGCCATTATCACCTCTTCCTTCAGTTCATTCCAAGTATCTATACTTCTTTGGGGAAAACTGTACTTTTTTGTATCATTCAAGCAAATTCCTTTTTGCAAATTTTTCTTGTGTCCCCTCAAATTTCTAGCCTCATCTTTTCTTGTCAATATTAGGTCTTTTCTATCTGTTTCCTCCAGGTTGTTCATCAATTTAAATATTGTGATTAAGTCTCCTCTTTCTCTTTCTTTCTTTCAGTGTTGTTAAGTGCATTTCTTTTAATCTTTCCAATTCTGGCACCATCTTAGTTGCAATTCTCTGTATTCTTTCTAATTTCAACACATGCTTTTTCTTGTGCAGAGACCATATTACTTCTGCATATTGCAGTTTTGGTCTCCTCCACCACACTACCACCACCTTTTACCTCCACCTCCACAACACTCAGCACAGCCCTAGCCATCCGGCTAACAACACGTCCTTCCTCTACGCGGGATCAGCCCTTTGGGGAAAAATTTTCCTCCAGTGAGGATATATGTTAGATTTGAGTCCAGTAAATAAACTTATTTATTCCAAAAGGAGTGTTGAAAGGTAATGCCACGACACTAATTGATGGATTTAACCTAAAAGGTACTATTTATGATAGTGGGTGAAATGATCAAAATCAACTTATGATAATCACCAAAGAAAGCAACATGAATTTGCTTTGCAATTACTGCACTTAAAATCTCACAAATATAAAGTTGACTCATTGTCTGAATTTAGGACCCAGTTAGAGTGTACTGTTATGAAGTTAGAAAACTTAGTTGGCTCATTTCTTCTGTCCTGATGGAGAAATTACCTCCAAGACAGTGGAGATGATACAATTGAGAGCCAATGCAGATTACACTAATTTAACAGACATCAGAGATTCAATCATTAAAGTAATAACTCATTTAGAGACCAAAGGACCTGAAACCAACACACAGGAAAGGGCAAAAATGGACTATAACAAGACCAACATTTAAAGCCCAAGCTAAAATTTATCATACTCAAGACATTTCCTGTGTACCATCAAATATAATTTTAGAAACTCCATCAATTAGATCAGTTCGTGCCATAAAAGCCTCAGTTCACCGCTTAAGTTGTGTCCTATGTGAAGGAACACACTTAACCAAGGATTGTAGTGAATATTTGGACCGTCCCAGCCGAATCAAAAGGTTAAAAGGTTTAGGGTGGTGCAGTAGATACACTTGCAAACACCAGACTGAGCAATGTAACGTTAAAATAAGTAAGTGCTCCACACGTCACAAAGGCATTCACCATAACGTTCTATGTGACAGAAACAATAAAAGCATTAGTTCACAAATTTGTTCAGTTACTCCAATTGATTATCATAATGTTTTCACTGCATTACCAATAGAGGCTAGTTCTATATTCAAAAATAAAACTCAGACTGAGGCTAGGGTTCTCAAAGAAACTTCATCTCACAAAGCATAGTTAACAAGCTTAATTTAAAGCCTAATGGCACCATCCAATTGCAACTTTCAGGAATCATTAGTGAGATAGAAAGAAAAGAATAACTGGTAGTAAAATTAGTTATCACAAAATGTCTTCTTGATCCTTTCCCAATGAGCCTTCCTGTCCAAATGCTGACCTTACTTACATACCTCCTACTATTCTATTCTATTCTATTCCTGGTGCTCACAGTTCTCCTATTCCTACCATTATCATTACTCATTCATTTTCTTTCTTTCATTATCCAACAATGTCCATCATACTCGGGAATATCTGTGGTTTCTGCTTCCCTACAAATGACCTCTGCTGCCTACTATCTTTCTATGTTAAGTCTTACTCAATCACCACATTTCTACTTACACAATATAATTTCCTTCCTGTGACAAACCCGCACCCTCCATTTGATGTAACCATTTCATTATAACAAACCATTCTTTCTTTCCTCATACTTTGCCTTTCCATCATTTCTTTGCTCTGCCATCTGCCTTTCAGCTTAACATAGCACCACATGACCTCTGATGGCTGGCACTTACTTTATTAACATGAACTCAGCCGCTTCACAAGATAATATATGATAGAATAAAAGGGATTCAGGAGTGTTTAGGAGGCAGCAAACCAACACCAAAGTTAAGGTGACATTGTACTTAACACAACTTTAAAATGACAATGAAATCACGATGGTAGGGATATATACATTTTATTAACTTATTCACTCTTAGACTCAGTACTTTGGCAGCTCCACCTTTCCTTTTGTGTCGCTTCCGTTTCCTTTTCCCATCTGAAGTCTTGGGCTGAAGTGTTAGTTTCACTTTCTTGCTTTTTTTACAAGACAATGAATGAGGGTTCTTGACTCTTTTTTTCTTCCTTGGAGTCTCCTGTTCTGCTTCCCCAAGGTGCTTCCGTTTCAGGGTGTTCAAGGTGGTCTCCTCATGTGTTGACAATGTGCTGTTGAAAAAAAGTGAGATGTTTTTTTGATGTTTGTTCTATGAAATGCCTGAAAACAAAGTTGAAAGAGGGCTGTGAAAGGCAGGTGTGTCATAGGATCATTTGCAAGGATTATAAGAGGTTAAGGAACAGTATTCTCTTCCCAACACTGACTTGGATATGGAATAGGTCACAGCAGTCAAGAGTGTGTGGTGTGGAAATGAGTTATCTGAGAGGAGCATGTGGCGTGACAAGATGGGAGGGTGAGAGCAATGAAAGGTGTGGCATGGGACCTTGTGCACTTGGAGTGAAGTGTGGTGTAGTGGAATGGGTGAAAAGAAATACTTTGAGGTGGTTTGGTCATTACTGAGAGAGAAAGAGTGAAGAATTTGTGAAGAAAGTGTGAGTGGTCCTAGGAGGTGAGGAAGGCCAGTTGTAAGATGGAAGGATAGGGTGAAGGAGTACATGCATGAAACAGTTGCTGATAGAGGGGGAGGGATTGAACAAGCAAGGAGGGAGTGTGTGGATAGGGAGAGGTGGAGGCTCTTCTGCCGTGGCTATCCTCTGGGGGAATGTTTATGTAGGGAACAAGGTGTCAGAAACTATAGATAGATAGAACAAAGCTGCTGAGTGAACGAGTTAATGAGAATAAAGTAAATTCCAGATATTAGAGGTCATATGGTTCTAGGCAAACTAAAAGGCAAACAGCAGAGCAAGAAAATAATGGCATGGCAAAGCATGGGAAAGAAAGATAGAGTTAGTTACAGGAAAATGGTCAGATCCAATGGAGGATGTGGGTTTGTTGCAGGAAGGAAATTACATTATCTTTGGAGAAATATGGTGATTCTATATGAATAATGCAGCGGGGGGGGTAGGTGGTGTCAAGGGAAATGAGTCAAATGAGGAAAAGCTGCAGCTCATTCAGCAGTGTAACAAAGACAAAATAGGAGAATGTTGTATATGTACAGAGAGGAGAGTATTACAAGTCATACAAAGGGTCGGTGTAAAGTGTGTCATAAAATAAGAGTGAGTGAGGTTAGTGTGGCCAATACATAATGGTGTAAGTACACATAAGATATAATGTAATGAATTGCAATAAGAAACAGGGTGGCGCTAAGAACACATCCTTGAGGGACACCTTCAAATAGAGTGATAGAACAAGAGATGGAGGAAGCAACTTGGACACAAAAGGTTCAATCACATATAAACACACCCACATGAGAAGGGAAAGGAAAAAGGAAATAAGGGAAAGGGTGAGGGTGGACTGTAGCCACGATACCCTATGGCCATCCATGACTGAACTTAGTTAGCCTCGCATCCTTTCATCATGGCTGTCACACTTTAGGATAACAAAGGCAGAGTGAGAGGTAAGCACAGATGAAACCAAGGGAAACAAAACTAGAAAAAAGTGAAAGGCCAAGTAAAATTGACCTGGTACAGCGAGGACATGTACTGGACGAAACCAAATATTCCCAGCACGATTATATAAGGTAGTTTGTCAAGGCACACTGATACACCTTTTCTTGGGGACTGAAACAAATTACTCTGGGCTTATAAAAGGTAAAAAGTGTATTATTAACCTGGTGTCTGATCTGATATCTCACCTGCCTGGGCCTTGTGCTACTGCCACGGTTTTCACTGTTGGTTTTTCCAGTGTTGGGGCACTCTGATGCAGGTACAGAATGGGGCTGCCTGTTACTTGCTGGTGGACGTGTGCTCGCAGCTCTGGGTCCTGGCTGGCCATGATGTACCTTGAGGTGAGAGGAACACTTGATAGTCAGTTTGGAATGATGGGGAGAGAAAAAAGTTTACAGCTTCTAGGTTCTTTTATCTATTGTCTTTAAATAGAGTGATTCACAAGTTTTTAAAGTAAAGAGTGAGTGTAGATGTGATGACTGACAAAGCAGTTTTTAAGATATCATGTGGTGCTTGCAATACAAATAACAACACAAAAACATTCTATAACTTACTTTCCTGGATTATTCTCGCCAAGGAGAGACTTAGCACAGGCTGAGGCCGGCACAGGATCCCCTTCATGGCCACACTTATGAACACTAAACTGCTTCACCACCATCCACGTGCCGTACAGATTCGAACCTGAGGAAGGAGGGACACAGCCTTAACTAGAGGGTCAGCCTGTACAGTGCAACGACCTCCACACACACACACACACACACAATTGATTATAATTATTTCTGACTTTGACGTTTAAAAGAATGATGGAGTGGAGCCCTGGTGTAGGGGATCAAGGAGGAAGGGAAAGAGAGACTGAGACATAAACAGAGAGAGAGAGACTTACTTATCTTGCTTAGCTTCTCTACCTCCAGAATAATGCACTGTGTGGTGACAATTTTGGTTTGGGCTCCAAGGTACTTTGGCACTTGCTCCTTGATAAGTACTTTGTTCTGGGGGAGACAGATGAGAATTAGAAGCACACTCCTAGCATATAAGGAACATCATAGGACTCCAGGTGGCACTCAGGGGCAGGCTACTTCAAACACCTTGCAAGGGAGAAATAGGTTTGACAGTTTTAAAAGTATCTTCACTCTTTCTTCCTTTTGTACTGGTAAACTCAGGAACTCTCTACCTGAATCTGTATTTCCACCTTCCTACGACTTGAACTCATTCAAGACACACCTGCAACCTTAATTTGGCATCCCTTATTTTATTACTCTTTCTTCTATAGGGAACTGGTAATCGCAAGTGGGCTTTTTTTCATAACGTTTTCTATTGCTCTTGGCCAGTTCTCCAATAAAAAATACTCCCAAGTGAAAGCAGAATTATATGAATGAAGTGAAAAAACAAGTCACCTCGAGGGCAGCATGGCAGAAGGTGGCATCAAGGAGGACAGTGTAAGGCGGCTGTATTGAAAAGTTGTGCTGGAAGAAACCAAGGATCTTCTGAGCTTTTTTGTGGCGCTTGATCTTCATGATGGGTGGTGGTGGTGGGCGTGGCTGTGGAGGAGGAGAAGGAGGAGTGATACAGGATTATAAAAGGTTACACATATGTACCCATGATTACACCAAAGATTATTCAACGGATTACACATGAGAACACAAACCGACGGAGATACAGGAAGAACAAAGAAGGGAAACAGTATACATGATTACAGAAGAATACACAAAGAACAGTGATGGTAGATTAAGTACAGAATCATCAATACTATTATCAATAACATTACTCTTTGGATTCATTGAAGAGCAGAACTTTGCCTCACCTGATGTACTGGTTTTACTCAAGTCACACAAATACCACTGGAACTTGCTGTCACTTCTTTGTGTTTAGAATGCTGCCTGCTGCTCCACTGTCTCCCTGCGTGTCTGGGAACAGAAACAGGAGAATTAATTACAATATATAACTTGATCAACAATCTGGAGGAAACAGATAGAATAAATCTAATAATGAAAAAAGGAGAGGCTAGATATTCGAGGGGACACAAGAAAAAATTGCAAAAAGGAATTTGCTTGAATGATACAAATGATAGTTTTCCCCAAAGAAGTATAGATACTTGGAATGGACTGAAGGAAGAGGTGATAATGGCAAAAAATGTACATCAGCTGAAAGAAAAACTAGCCAAATATAGATACTGAGACAGGACCACACGAGTGTAACTCAGGCCCTGTATACTACAACTAAAAGCCTCTTCTATTTGCAGTGATCCGTTTCAGATCACTTTATCTGGTCGCACAACCCGTGTTCTATTTACCATCAAAATCTGGATTCGGGTGATCTGAGTGATCTGGATCATGATCTGCTTGATTCCTGAAATGGGTTGTAGCAGATGACACTCATACAAAGTTAAGAAGGTAAGAAAAAGTTGCAGAAATGCTATTGTAGACACAAAATTGTATAGCTAATAGTTGTAATGAATATCTGAAACAAGGGAGATATGACCGAGCCTCTACTCAGAATTTTACATAGATATACACTCCCAGTAAACTGCTCACATGTACTAGGAGGACATTAAATGGTAAGAAAACATTGCAGGAATGATACTGTAGGCACAAAAAGATGAATAATAGTGGTAATGGATACCATAAACAAGGGAGATTTAACGAGCTACATCAAGCCTTGTTTTTATGGCTTCTGATTTATAATTACGTGGCAAATACCACCTCTACCAATGACTAGTTGGTAGGCAAAGGAAAGTTAAACAAAACACACTCAAATCTACAAGAAAAAAATTGTTTCATCCACTTAACCTAATAACTCATTACAATTACACTTCATTTGCAATGCATATATATGGGACTCAAAATGTTGAGAATGACAATCTCTATCCTATGATGAGAGATGTAAAACCTACGGCAAAAAGTTAGTTATTTTGTACAATGTTTTACTCGTAAATTAGTAATTTGTTTTCCTTGCAATCCCATCACTCCCTCATTTACATTGAGAAAAGATTGAGGGAAGGGGAGTGTCAACTGGAGGGAGGCAAAGAAGGAGAGGACTCTCTACAATAGGTGTCAGGGCTTGATAAGGTAAGGGCCAAGAAGTGGTGCCCTACTCTGTGGGAGATGAGGGAATGGAGGGCATGGCAGCTAGGGGAGGATGCAAGTTTGGTGTAGGTGTGGACAAGGAGGGTGGAGCGTCGGTGTGACAGTGAGGATAGGAAGGATTCTGCCTGAAGGGCTGTAACTGGGGAGGACTTGAATGCTCTCAAGGCTATACGTATGGCTGTGCTTTGAATTACATCCAATTTATGGAGGAGGGAAGGTAAGGCTGCCCCATAAACCGTAGTCCGTAGTCTAAGCGACTCCATATGTAAGCACAGTAGAAACGAAGGAAAGTATGACTGTCTGCAATCCACTTGACCTCTTGTCTTGTCGAAGTTAAGGTGTCTTCACCACGGTCGACTTGAAAGTCCACCATTCATCCAGGTGTATTGAATATGGTACAGGATAAAGGAATGGGTAAATTTGCAGTTTCAGACAATATTCCCTGTCTCTACACACACCTCCCCAACCCCTCAAGCAAGCTTGGGGGACTGTGGGGAATCGGGGTTTTTTTTGGGAGGAGGCATATATGAGTGATATATGGACTTTGAAAATGTAGGGAAATTTCTCTAAAAATTCCCTAAATGTAGCAAACCCGACAAACCTATTCTAACCGGGTGGGGGCTGCGCCCCCCCTGGATATCCCCGCTAGGACACTATTCAAACAACCAGAAACCTGGTTCAATATCCTAACCTAACCTTCATAACTGCAATAAAACTTCATAATAATGACAATAATATAATAAAACATTCACCAATATGGACTAAAAAATCCAAGGAAATTTCCCTAGAAGTCAAAGAAATTTCCTATTATTATTTATTAATTTCCGACAGTGTAATATGGGGCTAGAAATGCTCCTAACAATGTCATCTAGACCCTGAGATAGTTTATAGTTACGTGTGGTGTATTGTCTGAAACTGCAATAATACCAAGGAATGGGTGAACCATTGATGGTGACCATTGATGGTGACCACTGGTGTGTTCTGATTCTGATCAATAATGCGTAGGGCACTAGTTATGGTGCATATCACGCATATGTTTGGTATTCACCTTCGGGTGAAGCACAGAAAGTTAGACTTGTGGACACTTACCGTTACACCTCAACCTCCGTTACACCTCAACCTGTGGTACAACAGTTGATGGTTTCAAGCCCACGCTGAAGATTAAATTGAGTTTCCTGATTTTCTGGACTTTTTTCCTTCTCACGTGTGTTTGTTGACATTCTGCATCACAAGTTCAGCGCGGCTGTTCTCGGCGCCACCTTCATTACATTTATCAGGATTGTTGTAAGAAATGGTGGTTTTCTTTGTATATCATATATATATATATATATATATATATATATATATATATATATACATGAGCCAAATGTATTTCTGCATTTCGTCTTTTGATTTATAATTAATTTTATAGCAAAATTAATGAAAATGTTGCCGAAAAATCACACGGGATCACAACACATCAAATAAATTCTATAGAGAGGGTGGTCAGGAATGATAAAGGGAATGCATGAGTTGTTCAGATATATATGGAGGGAGGAAAGAGTACCTGCAACCTGGGATTAAAGTAGAGTGATTCTCATACATAAAGGAGGAATTTAAGCAAGAGTAGGAAGGAGAGCATAAGAACATAAGAATATAAGGAAGCTACAAAAGACCCGGAGGCCTGCACTAGGTAGTTCCTGTTAATCCTAACCCCCTTATTACCTACACCCACCTCCCATCCCCATCCATGAAGTCGTCTAGTCTTCTCTTAAAACTCCCTATTGTCTGTGCACTAACTACCTGCTGACTGAGTCTGTTCCAATCATCTACCATACTGTTACGGCACACCCCCGTTTTTCACTTCCCCTCCAAGGCAGGGTGTCGCCAAACACGTTACCTCTCCTTTACCTGAGGTAACGCCCTCCTGGGACTCGTGTAGCGGGGGTTGGCGAGACGGGAAAAGGGGGTTTTTACAACAAATCACACACAGACAACAACACTTCTCCTTTCCTGGTATATTTACAAACACTTACGCTTACAGGGTACAGCACAATAGTACAGCCTCAGGGCACAGAGTTCCCCACAAGAGGTTCACCCAGAACACACAGCCTCCACAAGTCCACACACAGCAGCCTCCACACAGCCATGCACTCCCTTAGCGAGGGCAGGCCCTAAGGAAGCCAGGGCGCCATTTCTCCGGCCACCCTGTCCACTTCCCTCCAAGGTCCTGCCTCTCACGCTCCCAGGATGCCCACAACAACCTCCACACAGCCAGTCAGCCACCCCCTTAGTGAGGGCAGGGACCTAAGGAAGCCAGGGTGCCATTTCTCCGGCCACCCTGTCCGCTTCCCTCCAAGGTCCTGCCCTCCACTCGCCCAGGAGTCAGCCTTGCACCGCTGTGTCCCTCTGTCTGTTGTCTCTCTCTCACTCCTGGCCTCCTTCTCTCGCCAACAACCAGCCACATCTCCCAAACACACCCCACCACGACTGCGTATCGCTGAAAACACCGATACGTAGGTCACCTTATCTTGACACATGTCAACTCTCACACTCATCTACATCCCCAGGGAGGCCTGAGTGACCCACCGCTCCCTGCCTCCACACAACTACACTACACAATAACTCTATTTACACAACACTATTTACATGCTAAATGCGTCGCCGCAACAATACTATTTGTAAACCAATTTCTGCCTATTTCTTTATTAAATTACATTTTTCTAGTTTGAATCCGTTATTTCTTGTTCTATCCTGACTAATGATCGTAAGAACTTTTCCTACATGCCCCTTAACACCCACTTAAATACTTCAATCAGATCTCCCCTTACTCTACGTCGCTCCAGTGAGTGCAATTTCAAAAGCTTTCATAGCTAAAATTACGAATCCCTTCTATCATTTTGGTCATCCTTCTCTGCACTGACTCTAACAAAATTATATCCATTCTATAATGCGGTGACCAAAACTGCACTGCATAGTCGAGGTGAGGTCTGACTAACGCTAAAGTGAGGTCTGACTAACGCTAAGCTAAGAGCAACAAAGTTGGTGCGGATTATATGAAGATCTTCGCCCCAAGTCGGTCTGGGGGGGAAGATATGAGCGCGGTTGGGTAGAAGATGTTCAGTTGACATCCATGGTGACGACGTCAGGTAGGCCTCCCAGCCCTACCTGGCCCTTTTCGGGCTCCTGGCAGACGCAGAAGGCTGGGGTGACAAGGAGAGGGCCCTGCAGCTCGTAGCTAGCCTCCGGGGTGCGGCGTTAGTGATGCTGGCCCACCTAACCCCAGCACAGTGAATTAATTACTCCAGTATGGTGGGGGCCCTTCAGAGAAGGTTTGGCCAATATCAGCAGGCGGAGGCGTATCGGGCTCGCCTCAGGACCAGGGTGCGAAGCAAGGGCGAGCCTCTCCCTCAGCTGGTCCAGGAATTAGAGACGCTCGTCCGCCGCCTGTCCGTCCGTCCGCCGCCTGTCACCTAGGAGGCCTTCGACAGTCTGAAGCAAGCCCTGGTAGAGGCCCCGATGCTCCCCTATCCTAACCCGGCCAGTCCTTACCTGTTGAACACCGACGCCAGTGCCGAGGGCCTTGGTGCTGTCCTGCCACAGGTGAAGGGTGGAGTGGAACACGTGGTAGCACACTACAGTGTGAAGCTCACTGGTCCTCAATGAAACTATTGCGTGACCCGAAAGGAACTGCTGGCAGTGGTAAGGAGCACTGAACACTTCCATCCCTACCTGTACGGCGCCAAGTTCAAAATCCGTACAGATCATGCTGCCCTGCAGTGACTAAAAACCCTCAAGGCATCTGAAGGGCAACTGGTACGGTGGCTGGGTCGCCTCGAGCAGTATCATTACGAAGTCAAGCATCGCCCCGGTTGTGTCCATAACAACGCCGACAGCCTCAGTCACCATCCGTGTGAGCCAAAATGTCCACATTGCTCGAACAAAGAAGGAATGGTGATATGTCAATGGGTGCAGGTTCGGGGAGATTCAATGAACACCGAAGACAGGTGACAGCAGAAACAGAGGGAGGATGAGGACCTGGCTCCCCTGATTGAGTGGATGGAAACGTCCCCTGAGTGCCCCAGCTGGGCGGGAGTGCCACCAAAGAACCCCGTTACCAAGCACTTGTGGCAACAGTGGGCCATGTTACGCCTGGAGGGTGGAGTATTACAGCAGCGCTGGGATGACGCACGCGGGCGGCCGAGTTACTGGGCGGAGCTGGTGCCGCGTGTTCTGAGGTGAGACCTACTGCGTGAGCTACACGGTTGAATCACCAGCGGCCACATGGGCGTAAAAAAGACCCTGACCAGGCTGAGGCAGCGCTTTTATTGTGTGGTAATTAGACGCGATGTACAGGGGTGGTGTCGGGCCTGCAAGGTGTGCTGTGTCCGTAATGGACCCACAAGGAAGCCCCACACCGCCGCTCCAGTTGTATCAAGTTGGCGCGCCTCTGGAAGGGGTGGCCGTGAACATCATCGGGCCCTTGCCCATCAGCACCTGGGGAAACTGGTTTGTTTGTGTGATGATGGATTACTTCACCAAGTGGCCTGAGGCCTACGCCCTCCCCAATCACGAGGCGGAGACTTTGGCAGAGGCGCTGGTGAATAACTTCATCACACGCTTTGGGGTACCCTGGGAGCTACACTCAGACCAGGGACGGGAATTTGAGTCCGTGGTGTTCCAAGAGTGTTGCCGGTTGCTGGGGATCAAGAAGACCCTCACCAACCCTCTGAGGCCACAGTCTGACGGCCTGGTTGAGCGGTTCAACAGGACGTCGATCCAAGAGGTGGCCAAGTATTGCAGCATTGACCAGCGGGACTGGGACGTGACACCGCAGATTCTTTTAATGGCGTACTGTACCGCCCAACATGAGGCGACTACGCACACCCCCGCCAAGCTGATGTTCGGTCGGGAACTGCAGCTCCCAGTACACCTTGCTACGAGGTGTCCTCCTCAAGAAACCACTGATCATGTAACATCAACCAATGTTCAAACGCTTCAAGAGGAACTGCACGTCGCCCACCGACTTACTTATGACTGCTTGCGGACGGCCGGGCACTCAATGAAGACACGTTATGGCGGCAGTCGATAGAGCTGAAGTATGAAGTTGGTGACTGTGCGTGGCTACACAACCCTCAACGTAAGAAAGGACTCTTGCCTAAGCTCCGTGGGAAGACCCTTACAAGGTACTGCAGGTTCTGTCCTACGTGACCTACAAAATCCGTTGAGGGCGTCAAAGGCGCCCACGTATGGTTCACGTGGATCGTCTGTGGGCGTATCACGGTTCGAGGTTGTTCTCCTGGGGAGAAGAAAGATTTGAAGACAAAAGAGAAGGGAGCGAGAATGAATGGGAGAGACAACCAGAGGTGGAGGAAGAGTTGCAGCATGGAGCAGGTGACTCTGCTAACGAGCCACTCATGGGTGCAAGCAAGCACGGATGATGGTGACACCCTTGTGGGAGCAGAGCTGACCGCCAGTCGTGAGGATGGGCGGCCAGGACGTGAGAGACGGGCGCCGCATTGGATGGCAGACTATATGATTGAGGACAATATGTGAATATCAGAATGTTATGTATTTTAGTTGTAAGTTTGGAATGTTGGTGTGTGCTTTATTGTAGTTGTATGAACTGCTGCTTGTAGGACTGCTGTGTCGGCCTTTGTAAGGGTGGGTGGATTGGGGGGGAGGGGGCAGTGTTATGAGTATAGGGTTCGGGTGTTGGGTTCGTGTGTGTGTGTGTGTGTGTGTCCCAGGTGTAGGTGAGGTGGCAGGGCTAGTCAATCGAAGCAGGAGCCACAGGACCCTCAAAGCCCTTGCACTATCTACCTCCTCTCCTTCCGCTATTGGAAGTTGTACCTGTGCCCAGTACTTACTGTAAATACACACGAGGGAGGAACCGCAGTGTTTCCTGAGTCTGGCAACTCGGGGGGAAAGGAGAGCGGCCCGCCTACACACATCACCGAACCCACTTGCACCCCGCCGGGTGGATTTGTTACGCCCATCCCTTGACCGACGGCCACTGATATCATCGGGAAGGCTGAGGGCATAACGATAGTATTACTATTATTAATGTTATTATCATTATTATTATTATAATTATTATTATTATTATTTTTATTATTATTATTATTATTATTATTATTATTGTTTTTATCACTACTATTATCATTCTTCATCGTTTCATTAGCTAGACGCCTTAATGAGTCCGAGGTAGTGTTGGCGCCGAACTGGTTGTTGTGTGTGAAGCAGCAGCAGCAGCAGCAGCGGAAGGGTCGGGAAGCGGCGCTTCAATCTTGTATTCTATGGTCATTATTGTCCCTTCAGTCATCCAGGTGAGTGGTGCGGCCCTGTCACACGCACGTACGGCACCACAGCAGCACGGCAGCACGGCAGTACGGCACCACAGCAGGCCAGGGTGGGAGCGGTGCAGCAGTGATGGAAGGAAAGACGAGTTACTGACTCATATTTTGTTGATGTTCTTTACTAACACTTGAATAATGCTGCAGCTGTTATGAATAATGCTGCAGCTGTAATGTATAATGCTGCAGCTGTAATATATACAATGTAGTGGGTTGAGGCTGAGGTGGCTGTGTATACACTTGACATTGTATACTTATTTGTTTTGAATTTTGCATTATTGCGGAAAATGACATTCGGCACATAATATTCCTATCTATTCATTGTGTAAATCTCGTTATTTTTTATTAATTTGAATATTGATCTGGCTCAGCAAGTTAACATTTACTGTAATGCCGCACTTGAATAGTCGGTATTATTTAATTTCTTCATAATAATACTGTAGAGAATTGAGTAATTTTTTCATTACCTGATAAATTCTGGGATAATATTCGGTTCTTTAACCACTCGATATATTTACCTTCGTAATGCACTGCAAATTCAGCTTCAGAAACTTGTTTAGATCACACCAAACAGTCATGCCGCTGAATTACAGAAAAAATATGAATATTCAATATTTCGTAAAAATATTGAAAAAATTTAAATTCTAGCAGCAATAACACGCCATTGGTATGGCCATACTCAACCTAACCTAACCTAACCTAACCTAACCAAACCAAACCAAACCAAACCAAACCAAACCAAACCAAACCTAACCAAACACGCCATTGGTATGGTTATGGTGGTGTGACTCGCCTCGTCACCTCCCTTCATGGTTCCTTTGCGCTGTGGCAATAAGGTGCCAATGTACTCTGAGTACTTGGCAAGTTACTTATTTAGCAGAGCGCACCCTAAGCATGAAAGAGTTGATCACAGTGAACACGCAAATTCTGCATAAGTTAAGTTTGGCTCAATTTTTGAAGCTCTAATCTGCTTGTAACAGCTTAGGTTAGGTTAAGTTAGTTAAGGTTTTGTTTGGCCATACCAATGGCGTGTTATCGCTGCTAGAATTTTAAAAAATTTCAATATTTTTACGAAATATTAAATATTAGTATTTTTTTTTTTTAATTGAGCGGCATGACTGTTTGAGGTGATCTAAATAAGTCTCTGAAGCTGAATTTGCAGTGCATTATGAAGGTAAAGATATCAAGTGGTTAAAGAATCGAATATTAACCAAATTCTGAGAAGGTTTTACTCACTACATTTCCATCACAAAGCCCTAATTTCGTAGATTTTAATGTTTTCTATGAGCAGGTGCACATGCCATTTTCTTCCTTAGCCACACACACTTTTCTTCCCTAGCTTCTACCTGAGGTTAGGTTAGGTTACATTTAGTTTTGAGATTCCCTTCACTGTAATGTTGCAGTTAGTAAATTGTTACGTCTTTGGGGGGGGGTCCAGGGGGTAAAGGCCCAGGTTAGGCGTTTATAACGTTACAGCCACACTGTAACACTACAGGTTGTGTGGTAGTTAGGAGATTGTTACGTTGTAGTTTAATTGTTATGTGGCAGCAAAATTTCTTTCCTGATCCCCATACATGCTGGGGTGTCTAGGGATTTTTCTGGAAACACTTGTTTGTAATGGATTCTTCCTAGACGATATTCCATTACTGTAATGGTTCCTTTGACCTTGAAAATTAGTTTTTGTTTTGGTTGGAGCTTAATTACATTGTTTCTTGTATTTTGTTCCCCCCCAAAGAACCAACATTCCCACAGGTTCCCAGGCATGTTAGGGGTGATGAACATATTTTATAATATATGGATTTGTGATAAAAATGTTGTCAAAATGCATCAAAATTTATGTGTTATTTTGATGCAGGTGCATTATTGTGAAGTTGTAAAAAATTACCAAAAAGTTTAACACTTTCATATGAGAGTTTGATGAGCTTCACATTAATAATGCTGTCAATTTTCAGATATTTTCAGAATTATTCTGATAGATTTTGATGTGTTTTGAATGAATGAATCTGTCATTTGTTTTTCTTGCAAATCACTTATATTATTTTTTTACAACACTTCCCCCACAATGAAAAGTAGTAATTTCCAAGGAAAACAGATAGCAGATTATTACACCTAGAAATCTATCACAAAACAATAGTTTCGTCCTCGTAAATAACAAATTAAGTACACAGAAGACTGATAACCAGTGTGAAGTGTGTTCCCCCAATTGGCCTGCCACCAACCATACTCCGGCTTGCCTGTTTTCAATTTTTTATAATTTAAATCTAACATTCCCTAACTTAACCTAACCTCACCTGGAATTTAAGGCCACTCGTGGTTAATAGGTAGAAACATACCTTATGTAGAGTAACTGTGAATACCTTGGTATACTGATGGCGGGCCCAGTGGGGTGAGGCACTGAAGTGGGAGCTTGAGTGTGATTGGCTGAAAACAATCATGTGACATACATCTAATTAATTTGATTGGTCTTTTAGTTATTGTTTCACTTTTCCTTCCTTTACAAAGGTTATCTCTGGTTGCTAATATTTTTCCCCAATAGCTACACTTGTGGCAATCTGACAACCTTGCACCTTTATTAAACCTTGTTGGTTACAATACTGCCACTTCCCAAAGCAGTCACTGATTATGAAAGAATACTGAGTTTTGTGCAATTCCATAACTACCTCTACACCTTTATTAAATCTTTCTACATCCTTGTCATTGTAGGCGGATGTTGGTGTGTAAATCTGTATGATTTGATTTTAATTCTAGTTTGGTTTAATTTGTTACACTGAACCTTCCTAGTTTGGTTTAAGCCGTCTAGTTTAGTTCCACATCATTGGAATAATAAGTGTTCTCACCTTGTCAAAGTAGTGTTCCTTTGAGAAGATACACACAAGTATACAGTTTCAAATATCCAGTAATACATAAACTGATCACCAAGCTTTGCCAGAAACCCAAAACTTAATGTCAATTTTAGATTTTTAATTGAGTTACTGGGAAAAGAACAAACGTTGTTCTCAGTCTTGTCAGCATAATATCTATTTTTTCAATAACATTTGTTGTATTTTTCAGGTGATAAGTCATCTTGTAGAATGATTCCAAGGTCTTTTTTTCTTTTACTTTTTTCATTTCAATTTTAGCCCATTTCTTATTTTTAGCTTGCCCTCCTGACACTTTCCCATTTCCATTACATTGCATTTGCTAAGAATGATATATATGTTTGTTTTCGGTTCATGGCAATCTATTAATACAGCATCTCTGTCCTAACAGGTTACCCCGCCATGGATCAGCTACTACCATCACCGGGGTTCAGTATTCCCAGTATTGGGACGCCCCTGGCACACTCAGGGGAGGAGGAGATGATATTGCTCTCTGCTCAGCAAAAACAGCAGCAACAGTCCACTCAGGAGCAACAACAACAACAATCCTCTCAGCAGCAGCAGCAGCAGCAGGGGTCCCAGATAGGGCAGCAGCAGCAGCAGCAGCAAGGGTCCCAGATGGGGCAACAGCAGTTCAGCGGCAGCCTCACCCCACACACACTCCTGCAGCCACACACACCTGTTAGTAGCTGCACTCTTTTGTATTCATAGTTTCTACCCTTTTTGGTAATGTTGAGGTCAGTGTTTTATTGTTTAGATCATGATGAATTAATATTTAGGGATACAGTCACCGAAAAAGTAATAGACTCACTAGCTGAAGATTTACTAGGCTTCTAATATGTTTGAGGGTGAATAAAACACATATTTTCCTGTTATATATGACCACTAGCATTTTGTCCCTTTACTTTTACAACACCATTTATATAAGAACATAAGAACATAAGAAATGAGGAGACTGCAAAAGGCCAGTTAATGACCTACACGAGGCAGCTCCTTGCCCCCCACCCTTGGAATAATCCAATATTTAGCCATCCCACCTGTCATCCCTATCCATACTCTGATCCAACCGTCTTTTAAAGCTATCTATTGACTCAGCACTTACTACGTGTCTACCCAGCCTATTCCAATTGTTCACCACTCTGTTAGTGAACCAATATCTACCTATGTCTGTCGTGAATCTAAGTTTTTCTAGCTTGTACCCATTTCCACGTGTCCTATCCTGACTACTAAATTCTAAAACCTGATCAATGTTTTCCTTATTAATTCCTTTTACCCATTTGAAAACCTCAATCAAATCCCCTCTTGCCCTCCTTCTCTCTAGGGAGTGGAGATTAAGACGTTTTAACTTATCTTTGTAGGGTAAATTTCTCAGCCCCTGAATCATATGTTTGTCAAGCTTCCACTTCTGGCCACAGTGTGCACATTTATTCCACCAAACAACCAACACTTGATCATAGGAGCTTGCCAAGCATTCTCTTGTTTTTCATTCCACAGACTTTCAATTTGGCTGGACGGAATCTCTGGAAAAAGATGTCATATTCACCTGCTGACCTAATTTTACACATAGAACTCGGTGTGTTAGAAATGTTTTTTTACGACATTCTCAAACCGACGTAAAATTTCATGAACATTTTTAGTCCCCATCATTGGGCAAGAACTATCACAAAACAAACTATATTCTAGGTACACCATCTACCTTTATGGGATGTATCATCTTGGGACAAATAAAAATTCTGGCACATATAAGATAAACAATGATATTTTGGTGTTTGTAGTCTTGAACTTGGACTTGGGTTGTGAGTCAGTGTACACTGTCGGAGCTTTAAATCAGTGTTCTCTCAAACACCTAATGGAAGAAGCAAGAAAAGGAGCAAAACACTAAAAGTTGTCACTCCTTCCTACCTCTGTTAGCATCACACTTATATTGGTCACTCATAACTCTCTCATTTGTGTATCTCATCTCGGCCGGTTCTTCTATCTCGGCAATGTTTCGGTTCACTATATATCCCTTCATCACAAGTAGTACTTATTCAATTATTTTTGGGCTTTGACAGATAAAGCATTAGTCTCTATTGAAACTCGAGAAAATTTTTTCAAACTAAACATGTAACAGGAGACTCTTAATAAATGTGATAAAAGCATTAGTTTAGATGACAGTATTCAGCTTGTAATAACTGCTTTGTAGAGTGTGTAGCACCAAATCACATAGTGTATGTTAGCATAAACTCTTAAGATTAATGTTTTATAGTATATAGGCAAGGTGCATCAAGATTCATCACAAGAGATGTTAGCATGTGGGTGGCTTTTAGAGCATTCAAGGTCTGTACCGAGTCCTGTATTAAAACAGCCAGTAACTACTGCCATTTTCAAGTAAGTGGCTGGCCAAATTGGATTCAGATTTGGATTATATCCAGGCCACTCCATCAACTGTACATTGTTATCAGAGAATCATTTTACACAAACAAACTGACCCAATTGCCCTTTATTTTTAAGTCTTAAAACACAGAGTATTAAGTTGATGAATGAAAGTATGTCTTGATGATGTGTTCCCAGAACCTGATGTCTCCTGCAATGGGTGGTGGTGGGTCACAAGTGGGTGTGGGCAGTATGTTTGGCTCAGCACTGGGACCCTCCACCCCTGTAGGAGGACCCATGACGCCCATGACACCACAGTCCAACGACCCAGGCATTGTGCCACAACTACAGTAAGTGGTGCTCATCTCTCCTCATCAGCACTGGGTGTGTTGGTATTGTGTTCTGTATTTCCTCATCAACTGGTTCCCTTTGCTTTCACTGCACCCCTTCACTCTGCTTTGTTCTCAGGTGTCACCTCACATGTTTAGGAGGTGGCCTATGGTATTCAAAAGTGTTTTTCTCTGCTGCTTATGTTTTGTTGTTTGGAGAAGGTGTGTTATGCATATCCATGTGTGTATCTTTTGCTTCCTTTAGTCATGATGTTTTTTGACATACTTTTCTTTCACATAATTTTCTACTTTTTATTATGCTGAAGTTTGTCATCCTTCACCCCTTGGTTGCGTTTATGAGTATTAGTTTTTTCAGCTCCTGTTAAGCCTGTTTAGTGTTTGTTGTGCTTCCTGAATGGTGTTTGTAGTTGATGGTTACTTGGACTTCTGGTATTGTCAGTATTCTTTCCATTATTTATTGTATTGGTTTTAGTGGTGCCTCGGCCTATCATTTTGTTGGGTAATGACCACTTACTATTTTTTTATACAGCAAATCCTCAAGTTTGGTGAATAGTTGTTGTGATAAAAACCTTTGCACAACAACAACAACAACAACAACAACAACAACAACAACCTTCATTCAATAGCAGAAAACAAAGTGTAATTGGTATCAAGTGTCAACCTTAAGAGTCGATCCCATTTTTTTGTACCAATTTATATTTCCCAAAAGATGATATAAATTAGTTATTCATTATAAACAAACTAGACCAACCTTGTGTTCTTCATACACTTAGCTGGAAACTGATGCTACAAATTGAACACTAACTAACATCTATTATCCCTTCCTGGACCTCTGTTTACTTTTTCTTACCTTCCGCTGCCGCTGCCTCTTCCTCATCCTCCCAACCATTTAATCGAAGTGGTCAAAATCAATGTTTCTTATCTTCCAGTGAATGTTTTTTTTATATTTGTCTATTTTTGTGGTCATATTAATTATTTTTTTTTTTGCCTTTCCACTGTCATTTAGTTATCGTATATATATGTGTGTGGCTTGAGGTTGTTGACATGCATGGCAGCGTCAGTTGGGGTTTAGTTCCTTTCCTCTGATCCATCGTGATTTATGGCAATTGATGCTTCCTTTTCTTATGGATCCCGGCCACGTGGTTCATCTTTTAAAACATCATAAGTTCATGATGACTTATTAACATTATCCAAGTGTTTTGTGGTTCTCTGTGTTAATATAATATAATTTTGTTCAATATTAATGACAGCTTGCCTTGTGATATCATTAGAATCATCATTTAGAATCCTTGGTATTACTTACAAACCTCACTGCATGCATGACTTGTAACAGTGTTGTTGTTGTGTTACAGAAACATAGTCTCCACAGTCAACTTGAACTGCAAACTTGATCTCAAGAGGATTGCCCTTCACGCACGTAATGCAGAGTACAATCCCAAGCGATTTGCAGCGGTGATTATGAGGATCCGTGAGCCTCGTACCACTGCCCTCATCTTCTCCTCAGGCAAGATGGTGTGTACGGGCGCCAAGAGTGAGGACGACTCCAGGTTGGCGGCGAGGAAGTACGCTCGGATTGTACAAAAACTCGGGTTCCCTGTAAGTGATCCGTGGGAGTGTTTGTTTGTGTGTTGTTTGGTGTGATGTGTTAGTGAACCATGTGTTGAAAGGAGGCTTGCTACCTTGATTTACAGTGTGTTGTGTTGTGTTGTGTTGCCCCGGGAGTTCTTTGAGTCATCTAGAAAAATTAAGTTCTTTGGGAGGTGTTGGTAAGGGTATTTTTTTCATGTAAGGGTGGCTGTCCTGCTGAAAATAGTGCAGTTTTATGTAGTTTTAGAGTTGTCTGTCATGGTTTGTTACTGAACACTGTTGTGAAAAGGATATTAGTTTGTGTTTTGATTGTGTTGTGTTGCTCTTAGGATACTTGTATTGGGTGAAGCTTGCTTGGTTGTAGGTGTGTGTTGTGGTGGTGTTGTTTGAAGTGACGTGTGATAGGACTGTGTTGCTCGTACAGTTGTTGTTTGTCAGGTTGTCCTTGATCTCTTCATCCTATATGTTGTAACGGAATTGGCTGATCAAGTGAAGAGTGAAGAGAAGAGAATGCGAGAAGATAATATTTGGAGAAAAGGATAAATAAGTCTAATGTGAGAGGTGTGAGGTTGAGAAGACGACCTTGAATGGGATGGATGGACAGTGTGAAGAAAGTATTCAATTGGAGTGTGGAGCAAGGAAGAATGTTTGTGCATGATGGTGTGGAATGGAGAGCAGTTATGAATGCATGAGTAGAGATGCAGTCTTGACGGTCTGATCACCTGGTTTGGTTAGGTGTGGGCCAGGGTATAGATTTAGACTGATGTGCCCCCAACCCTCACAGAGTTTCCATATGCACTGACATGGCTTGCACGGCTACATATTGATTTCTCGACAATTTAAGGACAATTCCGAGAGGCTCCACTCACCTTTGTCTTCTCATAATTTTGACCTACGTATACTTTATATTTCCATATTCCGTATAGGTCTAAGGGCCCTCTCAGGAAAGTCTTAGCTATGCCGTTGTGTGTCAGGGGTAAACGTGTTCTAGTGTTGGGTTGTGACTTCATGCAGTGTGTACAATGAGGATCTGTCCCTTCTCCCCAAGAGGCCTAGAGAGAAAGACTTGATGAAAAAGTGTGTGGATGCCTCGTCTCAGTTACCTCCCTTTATGAAGCTGCAATAATACCACCACTGTGTTCCTTGTGGGTCATAAAAGGCCACCAAAAGGGACAGAGCGAAGGGCCTGGGAAGCCTCTCATCTCTTGGCTTTCCTATAAAAAGGCAAAGCACAGAGGAGCCAAGTAAAGTAATGTCTCCTGATTAGGGTTAGATTTATGTGTATTTTAACAAACTTTGTGATATGCTCTATTCATAACTATAACCTTGCATATACCAGTATTAAGTGTCATCCGTGTACTTTTACATCTATCTATCTATCTATATAGTAGGCTGTGATCCCTCTTAAGGTGGTAGCCAAGACAAGGCATGTTAGGGTTCATGGTGGCATTACTCTCCCCTCCCCCTCTGTGCCTTGTCTTTTTGTAGGAGAGAATACAGAGGAGAGGCTTCCCAGACCCATCACTCCGTCCCTTTTGTCACCTGTTACGAACCTCAGGGATTTACAGTGGTAGGATTCTTGTAGCTGAATACTTTGGAATGCCATCATAATTTTTTTTTTTCTTTCTAATGCATTCTTTCCATACATTAGAATTATTAGATAACCAATTTCCATTTCATACCCGAATGTTTGTTTAATTTTCTTTTCTTCACAAAAATAGAAGTGAGAAATAATCACCAACAGACTGACACACAAGTTAATGAAGTACACTTGTTTCCTTGACCTTGTGGTGAGGCGGCAAGAATTATATCACTGTAATCCGTGTGGTTTGTAAAAGGTGATTAAAAGGGTGGGGCGAGGGGGGTGTGGGAAGCCCCTCCTCTATATACTCTCCTATGAAAAGACAAGACACAGAGGGTAATGTCTTCATGAACCCTGGCATGACTTGTCTTGGCTAACCACCTTTAGAGAGAGAACTTTTTGAAATGTATTATTCATTGTTATTGCAGTACTTGTGTTTCATATAGCTTTGTTTTCCATTTTATTTACAGGCAAAGTTTATGGAGTTCAAGATACAAAACATGGTGGGCAGTTGTGACGTGAAATTCCCGATCAGATTGGAAGGTCTTGTCCTAACCCACAGTCAGTTCAGCAGGTGAGTCACTGTGCTAAGTCATGAGGGAGGTTGGGTTGTATTACATTGGATCAACTTAATGGCTTATCCAAGTCCTTGTCTTTCATTTGTTACATGTGTTTTATAGATATTAACTGATCCACTTGTACAGGTGTGTCCTTCAATGCTATATTTCAAAGCTAACTGAGCTTTTGATTTTTGAATGTCAGAATTTTTTTTTTTAATGGGGCAGTGAGCAGTCAGTTATAAGATATGTATTGGATAAGTGTGTGTGTGTGTGTGTGTGTGTGTGTGTGTGTGTGTGTGTGTGTGTGTATTTACCTAGTTGTAACATACAGGAAAAGAGTTATGCTCGTACTGTCCCGTCTCCAAATCAACTATTATCCAGTTTGCTTTTGAAATCATGAATATTTCTTGCATCAATCACTTCTGCATCAAGTTTATTCTATGCTTCTATGCTTCTATATGGGAAGCTGTATTTTTTTTGTCTCTTACATGTAGTCTTTTTCAGTGTCCTATTATATTTTTGTCGTCCCACACAAATAGATCTTCTGTGTCAATGTTTTCCAGACCTTTTGATGCTCTATACACTGCTATAAAGTCTCCCCTTTCTCTCCTTTTCTCAAGAGTTGGTAGTTTCAGCCTAGAAAGTCTTTCTTCATAAGGTAAATTTCTCAGGCTTGGAGCGACTTTTGTAGCTGCTCTTTGTATTCTCTCAAGCTTCTTCATATCCTTCTTATGTGGTGACCAAATCACTGCAGCATATTGTGTGTGTGTGTGTGTGTGTGTGTGTGTGTGTGTGCGTGTGTGCGTGTGTGTGTGCGTGTGTGTGTAATAAATTCACCATAGTCTAGAGGATCGTGTGCAGGACTCATGATCACCAGCCATTGTACTTCTTTTTTCCTGTAATTTCTCACTCATGAAGGCTTGATCAGTTTATCATTTGTTTCCTCTGCAGTTATGAGCCCGAGCTGTTCCCCGGCCTCATCTACCGCATGGTGAAGCCTCGTATTGTGCTTCTCATATTCGTGTCCGGCAAAGTGGTGCTCACAGGTGAGTGTAAAGGTGTTCCTATTATTGGGTGAAAGATATACATTCGATATTGGGGACTGGTGGTGGTGGTGTGTGCCCAGGATGTATTTTTCTGGGTAGTGTTGGTTGGATGTATCTATGACTAGTTTTGGCAATTGGTGAACTCTTGATAAACTCATTTGTTCCAATTCAATTTAAGTTTGAGGTAAAAGTTTTTGTAACACATATTGGTACTTGACTGATGGCATTGGAGACTTAACTGTTTGCATACTAACCTAAAATGAGTTTGTAAAATCATCTACTAGCCTCGGGATATATGTAAAGATTCATCTCACCTCAGTATGCTAGGAATAGATTTACAGGATCATCTAGACTTGTGGGCACAGTCATCCATCCTTGCAGTGTCCTTCCAACCTTGTGCAGTACTCCCTACCTACCTATCTGATGCCTCGCTCACTCTGGGAATATCTCTCAAGGGAGTGGCCACGGTACTACTCCCTATACATACACTCCTTCCCTGCTACTTCAAGTCCTCCCCCTTTTTCAACACCTCTTTCACATATGTACTCCTTTACTCTATCCTTCCATCTTGCAAATGGCTTCCTCTCCTACTAAGACCCACAATTTCACTCACATACACTTTCTTTATAAACTCTTCACTCTTCTTTTCACCCATTCCACTACACCACACTTCACTCCATGTGCACAAGGTCCCATGCCACACCTTTCATACACACTTTCATTGCTCTCACCCTCCCATCTTGTCACGCCACATGCTCCTCTCAGATAACTCATTTCCACACCACACACTCTTAACTGCTGTGAACTATTCCATGTCCAAGTCTGTGATCCATATGTCAGTGTTGGCAGGACAATGTTGCATGAATACTAGCACTGTATTTTGTGTGGCTCGTAAAATGTGGCTGAAAGGGACGGAGCAAAGGGTCTTGGAAGCCCCTCTTCTGTATTCTTTCTTTTTGCCATACGCTTCACACACACACTTGTCTCACAGCAAACACCTGATCTTCACAACTCTGCCCTCTTTGAAAGCCATATTGATCCTCACATTTAACACCTTCTGTACCCTCACTGATCCTCTTGATGAGTAGCCTTCAATACACCTTACTTACTACACTCAACACACTTATACCCCTTAAATTAGTACACTCACATCTATCACCTTTACCTCTACCTTTACACATGCACTCGCCCAATCAACTGGTACCATACTGATCACAAAACACACATTTAGCAATCTTACCAACCACTCAATCAAACTGTACCACCACTTTTCATACATTCTTCAGCACACAAAGAAGGAAGTATATGAGGACACAAAGGAAATGAGTGAAGTTACTTGGAATAGACTGAAGGAAGAAGTGATAATGGCAAAGAATGTATAACAACTGAAGGAGAAACTGGACAAATATAGATACGGAGACATGACCACACGAGTGTAGCTCAGGCCCTGTATACTACAACTAGGTAAACACACACCATCCAAACTGTAGCTTTCCCTGCTTTCATTTCCTTTACTGTCCATTGCACTTCCTCTTTCGTGATCTGTGAGTTATTCAATCCTCCTAACACATGTATTCCATTTTCACTTCCAACTGCAACAATCTCAGCCTCTCTTCCTCTACATTTAACAGTCTTTTAAAATACTCAGCCCATCTCTTCTTTTTTAACTTGCATTGTATCATCCTCTGCCTTCACCCTTCCTTTATTTCCTGATGTTCCCTTCCTTGTCCTCTGTACGTCTTTCCAGAACATTTTATTCTCATAGAAGTTTTCAGTCATCTTCCTAACCCACCTTTCATCTGCAGTCAGTTTTCCAACACACACACACACACACACACACACACACACACACACACACACACACACACACACACACACACAGCCCTTTAAGCTTGATTTCCCTTTTCCTTACATCTCTCACATAACACTCGTCCTTCCTCTGCAGCCACACTCCATGGACCTTTTTATCTGTTCCAGCCTCACTTACATCTTGACGTCATCATTCACTCCTCGTTCTCCCTCCACCTCCCACTCCTCTCCTGCCACACACCACCTCTGTTCAGAATGGTGTTGAAGTAATGGTGATGGTGATTGTTCCTTTCTCCAACAGGTGCCAAGGTGAGGAATCAGATTTATGAAGCCTTTGACAACATTTACCCCATCTTGAAAAGCTTCAAGAAACAATGATGGCGCCTCGGCCAGCACACCTGTGAGTGTTATGGAAAGGATCGGGAGACTCTTTTACAATGTACAAATGGTGTATGTTTTAGATCAGCTCTTTTTTATAGTATTATTAATATCATTTTTATCATTGTTGTTATTATTATTATTATTATTTTAATTATTTGGATTGTTACTACTATATTATTATTATTATTTTTATTATTATTATTACTATTATTATTATAGTAATAATTATAAATTCGATTTTTTGTTGTTTTTTACCAGGTTTTTTTGAGTTTGTGGTCCTTGGTGTAATGTGTTGTGAATTTGAAAGACTGAGAAATTTGGCTGAAGGTTTAGTTAGCCATGAGAGGCTGTGGCCGGGGATCCAACCCTTGACAACACACTCACATCACCATCACCAAGGTCCAAGTGCAGTTTGGTGACGCTGACTGTCCCATTACTTCACTGAGAGTAGAAACCATTAATTCAATCTTCAATTTTCCACTACTTATATTAGAGAATCAATGTGAATCTTTGTATTTTATATATTAGGTTTTACCTCCATACTCATTAAAGTTGAGGTGATGAGGTTGTAAACAAGAGTTTTGTTTTAGTCAGCCGTCCCAGGGGCACGTGACTATCCTGACATTGGTCTGTCCTTATGTCACACTCTCCTCTTACTGGTGGGTCAGTCTCTCCAACATTCTCAGCACAGTACAGTCTCTCAACAATGTGAAAGGAAACTTGGATTCATTTAGATCATCTTACAAAAAGAAATATTTATGGGAAAAAAAGGACTTGTAGTGAATTATGAAAAAGCATTCAAAACTCTGGATAAGGGTTTTGAAGTACAATCTCTCCTTGGTATTGCAGTATTACTGTTCATGTTCCTTGACTCTTCTCAAGTTGGGAGTAAAGAATAGTAAAAAAAAGGTCACATATAAGAAAATTAGGTTGAATTCCAATCGGACACCATGCACACCACCCTAGGAGTGCAGAGTTTGACTGTGTGTGTGGCTCCCAAGTGTTCCCTTGCACGGTTTTCAAAGACTGGTAATACTTCCAAAAAGAATGAAAGTGTCATCACTGAAAGAAGTGGAAAGTCTGGACTAATTGCAGAACATGTTGAATGTGACATGTGGAGCATGAATGAAGTAAACTGTCAACCTCAAATATTGCTGGCATTGAATCAACCTTTTCAAACATCTTGGTGTGTTACATTCCAACAAAACCATGTTATGCTGCAGACCAGCACACAAAGCCTTTCTGTCCTGCGTTCATCCAGTACAAAGAAGCAAGGCTGATACAGTGTGTGTTAAATGAGAAGTGGCAGAATTATTAATGTTACTTTAAATGTGGAAGGGTATCCTGCCTGGTCACACATGATTTTTCAGGCTGAAAGAAAGAGTGTGTAGAAGGCAACTTATTGAGAGAGTGAGGGAGGTGGGGAGTCCCTCCTCTGTAGTGTTCCTTCCTATGGTGAGGTTTGGTCCTTTATTCTACCCACAAGACACAAAAGCAAAGATGTGCAAAGGGTGCCTTGTTTTAGCTACTCCAGATCAGTGGGATACAAGCTGGTATATAGATACACTACACAAGGCATACAGGGAAAGGGAGATTAGATGCTTTCCAAACCCTTTGTATACACCTTGTTTTAGCTACACCTTTTGTTGCCTGATATTGCAACGTTTTTGTGTTCCTATACTAACCAAGTAGGTCACGGGGTTATGGAACACTTTAAATTTTCTACATTCTAATTAAATTAGCATAACTTCATCACTTGTTTGACTCGTCAATTCATCAAAATTGCTTCCATTTCATAATAATGAATTCATCATAATTGCCTTTATTTTTAACGTAATTACATACATATCATACATTACATACATACATTACATACATACACATATTCATATCATGTTTAATTTCCCGTGAAGCAAATAACATCCTTTCACAATACACAATCCTTCATATCATAATCAGTTTCCGTGGAGCGAATAACACACGTGATAATACACTTCCTACATAAAATAATATAACAACTTAACATCCTAATTAGCTGCTAATCGACTGCATTAATCAGAAAAGAATATTTACTCACCACTCAACTGAGCCTCCAAGTTTGAGCTGATAACTCTGTCCCTTCCCAAGATTGGAAGTCAGCAAATTGAATATCTTTCTAATGCAACACATCTGTATATATACACTCAAACTGTTTCCACATATCACTATCCTTTCCAATATCTAAAAGTTTCCTGCCCAATCGATCCATAAAGATTATTTTCCTTCAACTTGAGTTGTATGCCCTTTTTGACTTTAAAGGGATTACCTTGATGAGGCCCCTGGGACAGTGTTTCTGGGGTGCAATTTGTTAACTGTCGAGGGATTTCTTGAATGGGTTTGTAATTGTCCTCCACCGGCCAGTCTGTACGGATTATTTATACAATAGAAGCCAGATACTTTTAGCTATTTTTAGCTACCTGCGGGAGGAGTCAGTACCTTGCCTTCCATGTAATGTTTTTTTAATTGGTGTCTTGCCATGAGTCAACAGGCCGCTACCTGAACACCCTGACACCAGGTGTTGGTAGGAATGCAGGTCACCCCGCTTCCACCTGTAAAACTGTATGATGAAGTATACCTACCATCTTGGACCAATGCAGGCATGACACTCACTAAGGTGGTGCCTTCATTACTAACACATGATGCTATGCTATGTGGTGCAGTAACAAAATGTATCCCTTTAGTGAGTACTGGTGCCTGCGATGGAGACATTACAACACCATCACAGCCACCTTACTTTGACTTGCAACTTGGTGTGTGGTTTTTGAAGTATTGTTGTGATGTTGATAATGTTCAGAAGTGGCACAGATGGCCATCATTGCAATAATGAGAGACTTTACTGTACTGTTTTATTCCTAGAAGCGGTAGACTTGTAGTGGTAGACTTAGAAATTGTGTGATTCCTTTTGACTGAGGGAGTTGATGGTGCAGGTGTATGGGATGTGTACATGTATCTCCATAACGTAGAGGTGTTGTGTTGGAGTAGTGACTTAACCATGCACTTGTACCTCTCTAAATCTATGAAAAGTTATCTGTTTCAGTAATAGAGATACCAATGCCAATATTATATAAGATTCAAAGTGTAAAGTCAAGCAGGAGTAAGGTTAGGCTGTAAGTAAATCAACTATCACCTTGTCACACCTTGCATTACATCTGCAGAAGTATTTTTTCCAACATGTGTAACGTTTCAAGGTTAAAAGTGATAGAACAATATATTTAACTGTGGAAATTGATAGATGAAACACTACAACAACTACTGTTGAGTACATACTTCAGTGTTTGTCAGTATTCTTGTGGTAATTATATTTTGTATGTCAATTAAAACACAATTGTCACCCAAAAATAAACTTCAGGTATAGAGTAGATGAAGGATTATAATGTTTCTCCTGGTTGGTCAACAAGATCTTTGGGTGTACACTTTGTGCTGGCTTGGTGGGGTTGACAGTGATGTTCCTTAAACTCACTCACATCTAAGAAAAATTCGACATAATTACAAAGTACAAAAAATTAAACATAGTTGGATACATAGATAATAATGAATAAATGAAATATAATTTTTATGTAACTAAAGCTGAATAGAATGTGTCCGAACGTGTTAAATAAATACAACTCATTCACACGTTGTGGTGACGTGTTTCATTCAGACAATCAGGTTGAACATTCGGGAAACTACTCAATGCATTTTAACCATAAAATAAACCACCTGTTTTCCACAAATTTTGTAATAACTGAAAAAAACCACCAAGGAATAGAATTGCTTGGAAGGAAAATGTAGTTAAAGGTCATTTGAAAAATATCCAATGAAATAACAGATTTACTGTTTGTTGTAGAATGATGTCCTTCCACACCTTGACTCACTTTCATGAACCTTGACACATTTCTATAATTTCTTTATGGTTTTGATATCCCTTTAGTTACCATATTTTTTGGCTTATAAGACGCACTTTTTTCCCTAAAAAATACTCAGAAAATTACCCATGCGTCTTCCAAGACTAATGTTGTAGGAGGTTAACTTAAAGGTAAAGTGTTGGCACACACTGTAGCTACACATAGGTGCAGGCGTTCATCTCCCGTCACATTGGCCTTTGAGGCTGTGGTGGATGTTAATCTGTTACGCCGGGACACAGGGCCACTGTGACATCTGAGTTTCCACAGTTTACCTTCCCCAGGTTACCCTAGGTAACCATTTACCTACCAACCTATTTGGGATGATGAACAGCTGGGTGAACTGTGCACCGACTGTCCTCGTCCGGGATCAAACTCGGGCCAGCGGATTCTTAGTGAGATGTGCTAACCACTGCACCACTGAGGTTAGGTTAGCTAGCTATTGAATTCAGCCTCTTATATGATGTAACCTGAGTACTTGAATGTTACAAGTATTTTGAATACCATAACACATTCAAATCAACTAATTTTGTTAACGTGAGAAAAAAAATATGTATATAAGCGTATATTTACATATGTCCGTCTGTATGAAAGATGTGTAGTATTTTTACTAATGTCCGCCTGTATCGTCTGCCAGTGTTAATGTGTAATATATTTACTTACTATTTGCAATTCTTTGTATACCATAAGTGAACTTTAATGAAGATAATAATGGCTGATGAGCAGTGCTGAATCAAGATAATGAATAATGAGTGTGTTCTGGTGGAAAAATGACTATATCAGACAGCAGTTGTGGTGGTTATTTATTTATTTATTTTTTCTCAGAGATTTCTTTCCAAAATCAGGGTGTGTCTGCCAAAATGCAGCTTCTTATAAGCTGAAAAATATGGTAATTACATGTAACTGTAATCTATGAAATGCAGTGTACAGTATTACATGTGGTACAATGCAGTGATACAGTGAGGTAACATACAAGATTACAAAACATACTATTACTGATCATAAAAAAGGTGATTAAATGATACCCTGAACTAGGTAACTTTAGACCATATAGTCCTGCTAGGGTTAACAAGAGAGCTTTAACCTCTCACCAAGAAGCTGCCATCAGCCAGGATTGAGTTTGCATCCTTATGGTGACGAGCCGACCACTCCACCACAGAGCCACACGACCCCATGACTGTGACTATACAACAATGACTGTGATTGAAAGTGGCTGATTGACCGACTGACTGCCTGATTGATAGACTGATTGATAGACTGACTGCCTGATTGATAGACTGACTGCCTGATTGACTGTAGTTTTGTAGTACTGATTATAACTAACTGTGTATCATTGACTAATTATGGTGCATGTAGAACTGAATGCAACTGTAGTACTGATTGTTGGAGTAAATGTACATACTCATTAATCTTTAAGAAGAGTGGTGGATAAATTTTATAGAGTATGTACAAGAAGAAAGGTGAAGGTGAATGCTGGGAAAAGTAAGGTGATGGTTTTTGAAAGAAGGGAAGTAGAGGTGGTTGACTTTAATACACCTTATAGGGTGAGTGTGCCAGCAGTAGGAAGGTGTGAGGTAGTGCTAGGACAGAAAATGGAGGAAGTGAAAGATGATAAGTATTTGTGAACAGTGCTATGCAAACATGGAGAGATGGAAGGAGAAATGAGAGAGAGGGTTGTGTAAGGCAGGTGTGTCATAGGATCACTTGCAAGGATTATGAAAAGAAGAATGTATCCATAGAGGTAAAGAGAGGGTTAAGGAACAGTATTCTCCTGCCAACACTGACGTATGGATCACAGACTTAGACATGGAATAGTTCACAGCAGTCAAGAGTGTGTGGTGTGGAAATGAGTTATCTGAGAGGAGCATGTGGCGTGACAAGATGGGAGGGTGAGAGCAATGAAAGTGTGTATGGGACCTTGTGCACATGGAGTGAAGTGTGGTGTAGTGGAATAGGTGAAAAGAAGAGTGAAGAGTTTGTGAAGAAAGTGTATGTGAGTGAAACTGAGTGTCCTAGGAGGAGAGGAAGGTCAGTTGTAAGATGGAAGGATAGGGTGAAGGAGTACATTGAAGAGTTGCTGATAGATGGACGGGGAGGGATTAAATTATCAAGGAGAGTGTGTGGATAGGGAGAGATGCCATTCCTTTGGGGAAGTTACTGGAGGGAGTAAGGCGTCAGAAAGTATAGATAGATAGATGAACCTTTCTTATTCATTTCATTGGTTGCTTGTTATTTACTATTGTTATTCTATTAATCGTTGTGTCTTGCATCAAAAATAATATCATCATTTATAACTTCACAGAATTTGACTCCATTGGATGATTGGTGTAATTGAAAAGAATGTTAACAGATATACAAGTAAGTCTTCAGAGCACACAGCCCTTGGACGTGGGTGATGCAGCTTAGGTTGATGGGACACGATCTCTGCCACAACCATCCACTAAAGTGAGTATGGTAGTGAGTTGTAGTGTGCTGATGTATGTATGTAGTGAGTGAGTGAGTGAGGTGTGCACTGGTGGATTGGATATGCTGGGATAGGAAAGGATGGAAGAGATAATGAGAGGACTATATTAGAGTAATTTTAGGGATGAAAGAGGTAATGGCTTGATTATTTAAAGAGCAATTTAAAGGATGAAAGGAGTACTTTAGAGTGAATTTAAGGATGGAAATAGTAATAGGAGTTCTTTAGAGTAACCCCTTCGTTTCCAAACTCATTGCCGTTGTGGAGGGGCTTCAGGACCAGATATTGTGATCTGATGCTGTGATGGAGACCTTTTGGCCTGGGAGAGAGCATATGTTGAGTTAGTTGAAGGCCGATGAGGAAATATCAAATAAATGAAATATGTAAACAGGTTTAATATAAATATACATTTTAACTTCCAAATGCTTACAGCAATACAAAACCCTCTACAGAAGGATACCAGATAGGCTTCATTTAAAAGTAATTATCACACACCATAAACAGTACAATCCCCTATCATACAAAGTTTGTTATTCATTTTATAAATACCATCACACTCTTCATCAACACAAACATGCTATGTAATGTTTGTTGGTTTGCATCATCAAGTGTATTGCTGCTCAACTTTATTGTCATTTCAGCAGAGCATCAACAATATTTTATATTTCACTGACACCCATGGTGAAAGATGAGTTAAAGTACAAACTGTTGTTACAATCCACTCAATGAAACATTGGAAGAAGCTGTCTAAAGAAAATGACCACCAATCACAGACCACATAACAAACTCCTTAGAATTGGATACACCATTGTTTCAAATGTGAACATGACAACTTTTCTAAACTAACCCGTCAAGTTCCTCTTTTTGAAGAGTTTGTTGTTGGTGTAGGCTGTAGGCCACACTTGCAACAGTATACAGAACTGGGAAGCACAGTTGTCTGCTAACTGTGATGTGTATTGTGACTAACAGTAGCAGTAGCGGCAGTGCTGGTTGTATTAACAATATTATAAGGTGGCATTAAAAAGTATTGGGTTGTAATTGTAATAGAATTGTGAGTAATACATGCTAGTGGACCGTAATTTAGTAGTAGTAATGAACACAGCATAGAAAGGTTCATACTTGGTACAGTACCTTTGTGGGTGTGATCACATTTATGTCAGCCTGTTGTGTTGTGTACTAGTAATTCAAAGCATGTTGGCAGAAATAACGCCTAAGGAAGTAATGGTCCCAAGTGTTTGGTGATCAAGCCACTAAATTCCATTCCAAGACACACACACACTGCACTATATCAACTCATCTTTTGGATACATTTTTCACATCAGCAAAGATAAGTTCAAACAATAGAAGGCACTTTCGGAAACTTTCACTCTTATTCATCATCAAAATCTTCATCTACACCTTCATCCACAAGACTAAACTCTACTGTTCCCTTGTGCGAGTCTTGCTTCACTGATCCACTACTGGAGGAAGACGCATCTTTGCTCACCTAGAATAGAGAACAAATATTCAAGTTAATTACATTCAGGACGGGTGTGTGGTCTGTGGTGCATATACAGTGTGTATGTTTGTAGGAGAGGGGGGGGGGGAAGGAGAAAGGAAGGGAAGAAAGAAGAGAGAGAGATCATTGTGTGTGGAATTGACACACAACATACAGTAGTTACACAGGAACATTGGAAGCCAGACAAAAGCACTTCTCACGGGCACTCCAGATGGTGAGACTGG
This sequence comes from Metacarcinus magister, assembly GCA_029783475.1. NCBI lineage: Eukaryota > Metazoa > Arthropoda > Malacostraca > Decapoda > Cancridae > Metacarcinus > Metacarcinus magister. The sequence goes on from JAPQNM010000046.1 coordinate 9,560,048, forward strand.
TGCCCCATCACTGCCTCCCACCACCCATCCACTGTTGCAACAAACACTCGTCCCTGCTCCCCCAGCTGCCCTCCACTCACCCAACTTCCCTGGGCTGCCCTACAACACCCCTAACGGCGCTGTCTACTCCTACCAGCATTAAGACAAGATATGGTGCCTCAAAATGTCTGTCTGTCTGTCCTCAGGAAGAGAGGTGACATTGTGGTAGCTGTTGAGACGTTCCTAAATGACACATGCATCACCACATGCAACAGAATCCCAGGCTATAGCCACTGGGCGAGGTGGGACTGTACCAGTCAGGGAGAGGGTGTGACTGTGTGCTACCAGGAGGGCCTGCAGCTACAACAGCTATCTATCCCAGCTCCAGCGGAGATGAAGGCCATGTTCTTTCGCCTTTTCCTCACTGACAAGACTGCTGTGCTACTCTGTGCTCTCCACATGACCCCATGGCAAGGCCTTAACCTTCCTCACTGGTCAGCTGGATGCCATCATGGCCACACATGGCTACCAGAACACCGTTATCTTGAGTGACCTTAACCAGCACCTAGTACACAGGGCCTTCATGGAACTGACAGTGGTCCGCGGGCTCACCAACCACGTCACCTTTGCCACACACATACATGGAGCCTCACTAGACCCTGTCCTCATCGACCTGTACTATTTATATTATCCAGTTTGCTTTTTGAAATAATGAATATTTGTTGCATTAATCAGTTCTGCATCAGACCTCCCCAGTGCCTTGGTGCAATGTTACCAGCTGAACAAAGTCAGCAGCTCTGACCACAACACTGTCTTCTGTAAACTGGGGCTAAACACCACTTATGAGGAAGGGAGCCAGCGGACCATCTGGCTCTGTGACCGAGTGGACTGGTGAATGATAAAACAGGCACTGACTGTCACTAACTGGACTTCCACACTCGCCGGGGACATGGACCAGAATGTGGCAGCATTCACCAATACCATCCTCTCTGTCCAGGCCCAACATGTTCCTCACAGGACATACAGAACTGAGCCTCGTGACCAGCCTTGGTTTGGTTTCCATTGTCCCCAGGCGGTGGAAGGGAAATACAGTGCCTGGACCCGCTACAAGCACCGCCTCACCAGACAAAATAAGACCCTGCACCGCGCTGCTTGCAAGGAAATGATCCAGACTGCAAAGTGGGCAAGGGAAAGGAGGGAGAAAAATTCACAGGGTAAGTTCACCAGCAATCAAGTTGACGTCAATGGTGAAGCAGCAGCAGGGTACTGTCACCCAGAATCCCACCCGTCAAGAAGGCAGCTGGAGACCTGGTGGCCACAAACCAGGCCAAGGCTGACCCACACCAGCAACAAGATGGCCACCGAGGAGCCTGAGAGGCAGTCTCCCCACCTTAGCCCATAGTGTAACTTAATTCCTGAATAACATAGTGGTCACTGAGGACGTTGTGGTGCAGTACCTGTACACCGGCAACACAAGGAAGGCACCAAGGCTTGACGGAGTGATCCCCTTCCTGCTGAAGCACTGTGGGGGGAGCTGTCAAAGCCGCTCACTCATATCTTCCAGCAGTGCCTCAGATCTTGTTGATCTTGTACATGGACCACTGCATGGAAGGAGACTCGCGTCATGCCCGTACACAAACCAAAGAGCAAGTCAGACCCATCCAATTACTGCCCAATCTTGCTGATGTCTGTTGTCAGTGTTTATTCATACATACTCATCAGATATTTCATCTCCATTACATTTAATCTTTTCCTCTCTGTTACTGCCATACTCCATGTTTCAGCCCATACAGTACAGTGGGCACAGCTACTCCTTCATACAACCTTCTCTTTACATTTATTCTCATCGCTCTGCAACTAAACACCTTCCTTCTACCCAACACCTTTCCTACATCATTGATCCTAGACTTCACCTCTTCATAATCACTACAATACACACCATCAAGCCTAAGATGACACATGTACAAGGAGAGTGTGCCGGTAATGTTTGTCAAATCCCACATCACTGACCCACCTGCACAGCATCAGTTGGGAGTTCTGGTTTGAACAGTCCCAGGTTGTTGGCGTGCTGCAGCAGCGGACACACGATGGACGTCTCCACTCCAAGCACGTACTCACAGGTGTGGGGTTCAAGCAGGTACAACGCCACGGAACTCGGGCTGCAATGCATTAATTTATTTTGTTATGTGTGTTTGAGATCCCTTCACCAGTTTAAAGAGCATCACATTCTGTATCCAACTCACCTGTTTGACTCTTTACACTTGAGCTTCACCTCCACCTGCCGAGGCTGCCCAGTAACATCACACGTTGTACCACCAGAGTACAAGTGGGACACCTGCTTCCTGCCTGACTTGTACGACTTCTCTGGATTCTGAAACACATTTTGTTGAGTTGACATAAAACCTACCACATGCTCAGCTATTAACTCAGCCGTCATCTTGAAAGGGAACCCAATGCTGTGTCTAAGTCAACCATTACTTCTCACTCACACATACAAACTATAATTGTCTTTCTATCTATCCAACTATTATAAATTTGTGAGTTGTTGCTTTTACAGACATAACATTGTTTTATATCTGTATATATTATCTCATTCCAGTTTGTCACTTATTGCCACACACTATAATATTCTCCATCCATACATCCACCGATCTTTGGATTGTATCTTATTCTCTCTTTCAATGTATTCCAAAGAGGTTACCAAAAAACAAATACACACACACTTACATGCATGCATGAACACACATAATGAACATTATTTTACCAGCTTCTTAAAACATTCCAATCCTTCCATGAAGTGGGCTCATTTTTCCCTATTCTTTTAAAACTGTGTTGCCTAACTATCCACTCCTGCCTCGTTGGCAAGCCTTCCTGTCTCTGTCTGCTTCACACACACCAACACTGCCTTACCACCTCCCTCGGGTTGTTGAAAGTACAGTACAAAATAATCCATCAGTTCTTCCCTCCTTGCCTTGGCATCACACTTACCATGGAGGAACAAAAAAAACAGGACAAATATAGCTAGGGAGACAGGACCACACTAGTGTAGTGTAGGTGAGGCTCTGTACACTACACTACAACTAGGTAAACACACATTCCTATCATGGTAACATCATTGCTCCTATTACAGTAATCCTTTAATCCTTTGAATAAAGTGTTGATCTCTCCTTACCTTTGCTATCCATTTCTTGTGGTCCTCTAAGTTGAAGGATCCGAGAAGGACGGTACTCCTGGATCCATCCCGTTCTTCGTGGTACTGCTCCACCTTGCGGCCGTGGCAGAACTCATACTTCCACCAGCCGCTACCCTGCACAATAAGGAGCCATTATACACACTTTAAATTTTGCATATAAATTCAATCCACATATTTTGAATATATGTAAACTGCCTATTTAAGGTGAAAAGCCATGATTTACACTGCTACAATGTTCTTCTTTAGTTTACCTCAAAGTAATACTTTTACTTTTCTGAAAAAAAAAAGAAAAAAAAAAAGTGTTTTGAATTTACTTGTTTTCAAATATTTATATTGTTGCAACAAAATTCCTGAGTTTTGCTACATGAATATTAGGCAAGTACTGCCTAACTAAAATGTCAAAGTACTTCTTTCCGTTATTCAACAATGTTAACAATATAATACAATGCAAGTATTGCGTGAGTGCTTAAAATAGGTCCTATAACATGGAAATATTTAAAAAAAACTTGAAATAAAGTTTATAAATATAAAAAAAAAACTAAAGATACCCTGAATTAAAAAAAAAAAAAAAAAAAGTTAATAAAGAAAGAGGAGGAGTAAAGGGTATCAATGTGAGTTAAAAGAGCATGGAGTATGTGTAAGTGGTAACGAGAAGGTGAAAGAAGTATGAAAGAATCACTTTGAATGTTTAATGAAAAAGAAGACAGAAAGAAAAGCAATAGTGTCGAGCATTGGTGTGGAAGTGAGAGGAAGGCAGTGTGTGTGAAGAAAGGAACTTATAGAAATGAAGTAAAGAAAGCAATAGACAAACTTCAGAGTGGCAAAGCTGCAAGCATGGATGGAATAACTGCAGAAATGTTAAAAAATGCAGAAGAAACAGTAGTGGAATGAATGTGTCTGATATGTGACCTTGCATGGAGACAGAAAAGTACCAGATGAACGAAAGAATGCAATTATTGTACCACTGCATAAAGGTTGTAAAGATGAGTGTAATAATTATAGAGGGTCAAGTTTGCTTAGTATGCCAAGGAAAAGTGTATGGGAGAGTCTTGACGGAGAGATTGATGGAAGTAAGTAAAGGGAAGGTTATTGGTGTACACAAGTATTATTAATGTGGTAGTGAGCTCAGGTTATACTCACACCATGAAGACAGTGTTCTCCATTAAGGAAGTCCTCCACAAGCTTCAGGTCAATGGTCGGCTGTGGGGGGAAGAGGGGCACCCGAAGCTTTTGCTCAGAGGTGGAAGAAGGGGAGGGGGTAGAGGAGGAGGAGGAGGAGGAGGAGGAGGAAGAGGAAGAGGAGGAGGATGAGGAGGTGCTTGTGGTGTGTTCCTCATCGTCATTCTGGACCTCTAGCTTGACAGAACCACTGGAAGTATCACCGGTCAGCTGTGGGGAACACACATTTAGTCACTCTATCATTGTCCAGTTACTGCTGTCCACTTTTTTTTGGGGTAATATACCTCCACCCATACAGGTATACCACCATATCTACAACTACTTATGCAAAAACAGGAATATTGACAAATTCCTGTAAGTTAATAAGTACAAGTCTTAAGTACAGGATAAGGTGAGATCCTGAAAGTGTAAGTGCATGACACTGAGGCCACTTGACGCTATTCCACGACAGTGAAGTTAAATAAATAAACCTTTTAAGTCTTCCATTCCAGAACACAAGAGTCACTTCAACATTATTCTTTTTCTGTTAATAGTTATACTTCACAGCAGCACAATTAACTTGGTACAAACTGTTAAGTATTACACAGCTGTTAATTAATAAACTTGAAAACTGAACAATTTGTGAACTGGAATGCAAGACCTGACAGAGAATAGGCTGATGGTGATATATTCTTTGATTTTTGAATACATTGGAATGGTTCACACAGATGCAGCTTCATTAAACATGAGTGAAGGATGTGTAGACAAGGCATAACTTGCTTAATACAGGATCTTCTATGTACACTATTTCACTCTTTGTATCTTCCTCATTTATAGGGACTTTTCTGCTGCCACACACCTACTACTACTACTACTACTGACTACAAGATAACACTGATAACATTGTATCTAGTGTTTCTTCTTGCTCAACTTACATATCAAGAGGAAACAAACTACTTAGTGAATAGTGGTGTTAATGCAATAGGTTTATAACACACACGTGGTTGTACTTAATCATAACATGCTTAATAAACACTCAATAGTTACTGGTGCCTATGCTGCCTTCCATTCTTTGCCTCCACATTCCCACTCACTATTGCGTCACTGGACCTCAGCTTCAGACTCTCCGCTTCAATCTGTAGCATGTTGCGGGGTCTTTTGGGGTTGCCCTCCATGGGTATACAGTGCAGGTTGGTCTGGGGAAGTTCCCGAGGCCTGGGGACAAGATGCAATGCTAATACTGGACTGAATGAAAAAACTGGACAAAGATTATAGATACGGAGACAGGACCACACAAGTGTAGCTCAGACCTTGTATACTACAACTAGGTAAACACACACTCATATTAGAGGGAAGAAGAGAAAGAGGTAACCAGATTATGATGTTTAAAGCAATAAGGGAACTGGAAGGAGTAGACAGAATATATTTTAGTGAGTTGATGGATGAACTACAGAACACAAATATAAAAAAAACCCACTAGATCTTCAAATAATGTTGAATGAGTTTGAAATGGAACTAATGACACCAAGGAACATTCATGATTCAAAATAACAGGCTACATAAACACAGATATGGAGACATGACAACACAGATCTTTGCTCAAGTCCTGGATACTGTGTTATGTATACCTTGAGCTTTGAGACACTGAGAGTCAACCCATGCGAGCGAGTGACCAGATCCAGCCTTTGACAACACATAAACACACACACACACACCTGTATAGAGGGTGCTGGCAGAGGTAAGGTGAGAGGATGATAATCTCATACTCGCAGGTGTACGTTTCCTTGATACTGTAAATGTCGTGCCGGCCTTGCTCATAACAGACAAAGAGTACATGACTAGCACGTGGCTGCCCGGTGAGGTCACAGATGGAGCCGTGGGTGTAGTTGATCATGTAGTAAGGTGTGTCTGTCCCCTCGATCTTGGTGGTGGGAATGTTGGTGCTGAGAGGAATATCTTGTGTTTCAGCTTCTGCTTGTTCACCTGTAGCAGGATGAATGAATGAATGATATGACTAAATATCAGGACTGA
>JAPQNM010000046.1:9568908-9586408 GCA_029783475.1 Metacarcinus magister
GAAATTCATCCCGGAAAACTGATGGAACCGGAATATTGATAGGCAACTTGTATGTAAGGGAACAGCACTCTACCCTCCAGTCTTTACGGTGGGAAGGAGACTCACACTCGTCTGTCTGAGGAATACAATGAAATACACCTTGTCCTGAACCCTTACCATGTTGTTTCCATACTGAATGGGCACCAAACACTCGTATCTCTCATTCATGGAGCTTGTCATCACCAGCTTCTCATAGTTGGGTAGATCCTGAGGAAAGAATATGCAGTCATCAATGCAGGTTCTATATATTCCAACTTCATTTTGATTTCATTCTGGACAACACACTTCCCAGCAGCTAACAGATATATTCTTACATTCATACTTGTTACTTAGACTATTGGTGTGTTGGTAAGTTTGGGTAATTATGTGTTTCTCTGGTGAAAGAAACTCATTTTTTTCTGGTATGTTTTGTTGCTGCTGTAATTAGTTATGTCATTAGCATTGCAGTATTTTTTTTCTTATCTTCAAGCTAGCATAGCCAAATCAAACCTAATGTAACCTCTTCTGCAAAATGAAATGAAAGGAAATTAATTGAAATACCGCAAAACTTAATGAAGTTAAATCTGCACACCTAGTACATCTGCAAACTGATTTGTGTATTACTTCAGTACTGAACATCTATGAAGGTTTCAATTTACTGTAGACTTATGAAACCCAAAGTAATTCTAGATAAAATGACCACTCTGAAACCAAGTCCAAACTCAGGATTGTTATACTTTAAATTAATCAAACTTAACCCTTGGTAGCCTGTTCTAACCTATTGTAGCCTGTATTACAATTTTCTGTGATCGGTTAGGTCAGGTTACAGAAAGGGTATTGTCACATAACACGACATCCGGCACATTATTAATTCTTACTTATTGCATTGTGTAGATCTCGTAATTCTGAGCATTTTTAATACTGAACAGAATCATAATGGTGAACTTAGATCGTTTAACACTTTTACGCGAGTGTGTGATAACCTTCCATTCTGTCATGACGTGAAGTGTTGCAGGTTAGGTTGGCTCAGGTTACAAAAGGTTCAGTTTGGTTGATTTTAAAAAGAATAGAAAAGTAAAAATGGACTCGCAGAGATGAGTAACTGGCCAACACGAGGTAAAGGTAGATGGTAGATGGGATGCAGGATTCAGTCATTTTATCACAAAAGCTTCAGTATATTAGTTTCAGTTTCAGTTTGATTAGTTTCAGTTTGATTAGTTTCAATTAAAATTGTCACAAGTCAGGACTCACTCATCTCAGTGATGCAGTTCTATTACCTAGAATAATACATTGAGTTTTGTATAGTTGAACGCACACTGAAACCTTCACAAATGTTCAGTCCAGTGTGAAAGTATTAGATTGGTTGGATAATATGGAGATAACATTAGCGTCTTCTACCGAGGTTAATAATTACATGTCAGATAAAATTAAGGTTGCAGAATATCATGCAATATATATCAACTTCCAGAAACTTGTTAAAGCAAAGTAGTCCGTACCTCAAAATTAGTAGGCTAACCTTTTCTCAATATAACCCGATTGGTTTAAAATTGTTAAGCAGATTTTTTTCTATTATCACATTTTGAATATGCTAACCAAGAATAGTGATGAAATATATAGGAGTGGAAAATGTACAGTGACAAGCAAGTCAATTGGAACCAAACTTAAAGAACTTAGGGCATGAAAACAAGCTAAGGAGGATATTATGGAGATAACATTAGCGTCTTCTCCCGAGGTTAATACTTACATGTCTGATATCTGATCACAGCCACGCAGGGTTAGGTTAGGTTTAGGTTAGGTTGGGGTTAGGGTTAGGTTAGGTTAGCTTGGGGTTAGGTTATTTTAGCTTAGAGCCTCAAAATTAGTAGGCTAACCTTATCTCCATTTTTTCCTACAGGCTAACCTTATCTCCATATTACCCGCCAAGGAAACTACAGCTTCCAATACTCGTGTACTGAAGACCTCGCCTCAAAGTTTGCGAAGACATATTTGTAATGTGAGAAAATCATACAACTAAACACAAAAAAATATTCAAGGCAAGATTAAGGTGAAAAAAGAAAAGAAATGTATTTAGTGCCTATAAAATACACCTAGAATGTCCTTCCCTTGCATGACATTAACACACAATCATTCCTCACCTTGGAAAACTATCTTGAGTGTGGAAAAACCAGGATTAATTGTATACTTTTCAAGCTAACAGAATGTGATGTTAGCAATATGTTAGTTTAACCAAAACACTCAACACCCGTCACACACACACACACACAACAGAAGTGGTGCACGCAAGAAGATCATATAATTTAAAGACAAGTTGGATAATAGTAGACATTGAGACAGTCAGTACTAGGTCAACACACACAAACACACAAACACTTACCAGTAGGCCAGCATCCCCGCCTCCCCAGTTGAGCCTGAACAGTATAGCATCATCCAGACCCTTGATTTGGTTGGCAGTGACCACAGTGGGCGTGAGAACCAAGACACAGAGCCACAGTGCCAGGGCGCCGCGACACCAACCTATCACCTCCCTCAACACCATCATCACCTGGCCATCACCAACAACAACACCGACACCTGCCTCGTCTGAACCTGGGGACGGTACTGCCATTACCTTACACAACACTCACACACTACTACTAGGCACTGGCACTGTATTTCAAGGGTGTGGTGGGCGTGATAGTGCCTTCAAGTGTGGATACATAGTCATGGTGAAGGCAAGGCAAGGCGAGGTAAGGGAAGGCAGGCGGTGGCAGCAACAACGAGTACCAGAGTGACACGACGATGTAGGTGACGTCACCGTGTTATTACTAGGGAAGGAAGGAAGTTGTGTACATGTATTACCTCATATCAACTGCAGGTGTTACAGCCTCATAACTTTATATGTGTGAGTGTATAACTATAATCATAAAAAAGTGGTTGAATGATCCCCTGAACTTGGTAATTATAGATCATATACATAGTTCTGATTGACGGGAGAGCGCTGTCTTTCGCATCAAGTTAAGTTAGACCAGAGCCACTCAACCCTTTAATTAACATTGATCATAAGTTAACACCTAATGTAATTACGTAAGCTACCATATGTTAACCCTTTTTATAACTGCGTTCATTACTAATTGGCTGTTCTAGGATGACAGTAAAGGGTGTCCCACTGAAAACCACTATGAATTGATTACTGTAGCTACTGTTCAATCTGTCTACCAGTAAGTTTTTTTTTTATAGTGTTGCAAGATGTGGCAAGGTACAGGACGTGTTTGGAATAGAGCTGGGATTTGATGATGTCCTGAAAATGTTGCGTAATGTTATCGTATGTTCGGCATACCCAGCTGTGTCATTCACCATAGTATTGAAGATCACGCACTGGACTCGTGATCGCCAGCCATTACCCTCCCGGAGAGAGATTACAGCTCATTATATCCCGATCTATTGGTAAGCCTTTCACACACACACACACACACACACACACACAACACACACACACGCACACACACACACCCCATCACATCCTCTTGTTGAAGGAGGACAGTAACTACTTGGTCATCAGTGCACCTTAATTTTGCACCTTGAGCGAGGCAAGAACTCTAACCTGCCGAGTGACAGGCCGAGACGTTACCACTGAGCTACCGAGCAGTGTGTGTGTGTGTGTGTGATGATTACGTAGTCTACTACACCTCAAGGGAGATAACACAAACTGGAGGAGGGGCTCTCTCTCTCTCTCTCTCTCTAAGTTACATTTAGATAATTTGCTAAAACATGAACGAGAGAGAGAGAGAGAGAGAGAGAGAGAGAGAGAGAGAGAGAGAGAGAGAGAGAGAGAGAGAGAGAGAGAGTCACTATCAATCATCATACGTTGTTATGCTTCACGTCTGTCCATCTGCAACAACAATATATCAGAGGAACACTAAAGGTTTGTACAAGGTCAATAGAGAAGCCACCTACTAACATTCATTGAGTTTCAAACGAATGAGTGAGTGAGTGAGTTAATGTTAATAAAGTAAGCGCCAGATATCCAAGGTCATAGCACGTCTCTCACACTTTAGGAAAAGAAGGGGATTGTGGGAGGTAAAAAAAAGAATAAGAAAAAAAGACATACGAAACAAGGATAAAGCTAGAAAAAAGAAAAAGGCCAAACGAAAATTGGTTGGACCAGAGTAGTTCACTGTATCCCAGAGTGCGTGGGAAGGATTATTCTGAGTCTGTTTTCTTGGACAAGGAGTGCCGTTACGAAGTTTATTGTGGTACAGTCCTTGAAGAGCAGTGATGGCAGATTAAAGTGGAGGTTTCTTTAGTTATACTCACAAGAGTGGTGGCAGCATGATACATGGACTGGTATTCTCGCGGCAAACACTAGTAACAAAAACATCGGTCATTTCACCAGTTCTTTACGGTTTTCAGCACATATCTACTTCCCGATATATCCAACCACACCTACTTACCTTTGTGGACCTTCCGACATCACTGGGGAAACCGTAATTTGAGGCAAAATCTAAGAAATATAAATATGCCGCAAGATGGCCGCCACCAACACGGTCAAGCTCACTGTTGTTCCGCCGTCATCGCAACCCGGTTTTAGGTTTCGAGTATGGGCGCTAATTTGAATGCTTCTGATCACGGGAGCCCATGAATTGAAAACGGGTCTGCATTAATGGAAAAAGGTTTGTAGAAGGTTGGTTATGAAACGCCTGACGACTTTATTAGGAACCTTTCCTTAATTCATCAGGTACAGTTTTAGATGCATTCTTGCTTGCCTCGAATCTGCGGTCCAAGGTTAGACTGACTCGGGCAAATACCGGTTCATCCTCCTTGACAAACTGTTGATACATGGATATATGAATTGCTCTTTAAGAATGGTAAACTTTAATAACTAAGACGCCACAGTCCACGCAAACAAACTCATAGGAGAATAATGATCCACCGTGAATACACCTCTCATTTATTAACACACAGCATCTTCATATAATAGCTCTTAAGAAAATATTATTGTGTTTGGATCACAGACTTGTTGATTACGTGGGAGACACAGGCAGAAGACAGCCCTGCGTTCACCGGAGAAAGGGTTCACCATAAGCTCGCGTTCTGGACCAATCATGATGCGTCCCTCACCTTCTGCCATGCTGTGATTGGCTGTGGCGGCGAGCGTGAGGTCAACTGTTTCCTTGGTGAACCCAGGGAAGGGCGTGAGCGAGACCCTATAGAGAGCTCCTGTATCTCAAGACCTCTATAGTGTCTCTAGGCGTGAGGGCAAGGCCAGCAGGGAAGACACGAGCTGCCGCCTTTAGAGACATCACTAAGTTGTTGTTATAATAATAAATAATAACAATACATTCACTGATGAGTTGTGAATGAAGGTGTTGTATGCTGGAACCACGATCGATCATCCGGTGCGGCTTTACAATATTTCTATCGTCATAATTTGAACTTAAGAAGGACACTACACAAGTAACAAAAAAAATGACATTTGCAGTTGATGCTAAACATTGTTTTGCTTTGGTTTTTCCCCAAAGCGATCACGTGAAGATTAAATCAACAACAAAAGTGACTAAAGAATCACCGAGCTAGGTAGATAAGACCATATAGCCCCACTAGGGTAAAGGAGAGAGCGCTACCCCTCCCACCAAGAAGTTACCGTGAGCCAGGATCCAACTCGCAAATTTTCAGCCGCGAGCCGAGCACTGCACCACAGAGCCACTCAGCCCCCAAAATCAACAGCGAGTGGAGGGAACATGAAAGGGAATAACACACACACACACACACACACACACACACACACACACACACACACACACACACACACACACACACACACACACACACACCGAGACAGTCTGCGCCACGACACACAACCCTCCGACGACAACTTGTGTTCCTTTCAAGTCACAAGACCACCAAAAAGTCGAATACGGAAACGACAATTTTTTAAAGTTATTTGTTTTTTTTATTTTTCCCTGCGCTTCTTAGTAAATTTTCTGTGAGAACTTTCGACACACATTAATTGTCATTTTCTTCTGTTACAACTTAAGGTACGCGTTACCACCACAGTTTTCTGGTTTGTTTTAGTTTGATCCAAATCTGATTAAAATATTTCACTCCAACCTGACCTAAACTAAAAATTATTGCTTCAGGCTATGGTAGGACAGGATAAAGCAATCGTGTTCAATGTAGAAAGAAAGAACAGAAACAGAAAGAATGGAAAATGTAGAGCGTGTGTCTACTACTTTGGGAACGACACACACAACAGCATCAGTGAGGTTGGAAAGACACACTGCTTCCTCACACAACGAGTCAACGACACGACCATGCCTTCTTTGTTTCAATCTTTACACTTGTTACGCAAATTGAGATACATTATAAACTAAATATAAAAAAAACCTGACCAAATACCACAATGGAAAACAAAGAGGAAGCTTTTGAAGTGTAATGATAAGAAACTCGTGGAAACTGGCGTCATTGTGCGTTTCGTGGAGAGAGAAAACGATCATATAATCAGTTAGGCGTATCACCTCACCCAACCTGACTCCTAATGACCACTGGCAGACTGCATTCCACACTCCCTGATACGTTACATTACAATAGTGCCACACAATTGATCGTCCTTATCCCGTACAGTCTAGCCCCACAGTCCCCTACAATGCCTGGCAGCCTGCAGTCCCCGGCAGTCCACACACTTACAGGCTGCAGTGTATTTGTTCCTTATTCACTCACTCACTCCTGCCTGGTTGACTGATCCTAAGTTGCACTTAATATAGACCACAAGCTACCTCAACCAATCCAAGCTTTATGCGCGCGTGTAGCTCTTCTCTATCCAGGGTCTGATTTAGTAAATAATGAACTTCTCTCGACAATGTCACCGATGTGTCTGTGTGTCTTTGTAAGCCTTACGAACACACACACACACACACACACACACACACACACACACACACACACACACACACACACACACACACACTATTGGTAACTTTCAAAGTCGGTTTAAACAGCTTCATGATTAAATATTATGTGAACACGAGTAAACTTGCAAACGGTAACACGAACGACGCCAGTCTTACTACAGAGTGTGGCCAGAAATGACTGTGTCCTGTCCTGGCCACAAGGGTGAGTGTGCGTGTTTGTCGTCGCCAATACAACGTTATACATCCAATGCGTATATACGAATAACACTTGAGTTGGTCACTTTTCACTGTGGCCTCAACATATTATGTACTTACCTTCCTCCCTCACCTCACTGAGTCTATTATGAACTCAGTCTCATTTCTTCCATATATAGAACCCAATCTTCTGTTAGAGCCATACATAAATATTGCATCCTTTGTTAAGTCACATACTATACAGTCTCAACTTAGATTAATATTTTTATATAGAATATAGCATCTGTTACATATATATAAATAACTACAATTTAATTTCCCGTTACAGATGTAGGTATAGAATGTCTTTCTTTGTTACAACCACATACAAAATCACATCTTCTGTTACAATTATAAATATATGTATATATATATATATATATATATATATATATATATATAAATATATATATATATATATATATATATATATATATATATATATATATATATATACATATATACATATATATATATATATATATATATATATATATATATATATATATATATATGTATATATATATATATATATATATATATATATATATATATATATATAATTTCATCTCAATAAAATAATACAGTGGCCTCGTGATGAAAACAGTACAAATATAAGCGTATGTGATGACCTTTCAGTAGTAACATGGACATGGAATAATTACTTGTCAGTATAACAATCAGAGATGCACCGGAACCAACACAATATTGTACACCATCAACCGGAATTGTACAGAGTTAAAAAAAAAATGATTAGACTGCAACATAAAATGAGAAAAAAAGTACGTTCATATTGGTGATGTGTGTAACCTACTGGTAGTGGTACAAGTTGTGTTCCTATATAGTAGTGCTGCCTTGTACCACACACCTTACTGATTGCTGACCGTCCACTCAGTACTTCACTAAATGAGAAAGAAGATAGTTCAAGGGAGGTTATTCTACTCAAGTGCTCGTCAACCAAGTACCTGTCCTGTTCCCGGAAGTGTACAGAAGGGAGACTGTGGTACAAATATGACTGGAACTTTGTATTGTTCCTTCAAACACATTTCCTACTCGGTTATTCCTTTACTCTGCAAACTTCACCGGACTCTTTTTCCCTCACTTTACACATTGGATTAAATTAAAGCATCTCTGGTGGGTGTTTAGGAGACTACTGATATGCCAGTGTATGCACATATGTTAGGCTTGTTATCCTTGAACCTGCAGCTTCACACCACACATTTAATGACATGAAAACTATGAAATTAAACACTCTGTCTGGACTTTCATTTTCTTGGTGTTTTGGTCTTGTTGGAAGTAAGTACCCGATGCATCTCTGATTGCAACATTGTCAACATAGCTTCAGCCTTACACTCTTTACAATGCAATGGTCACGCACGCTTTGTTAGCCTGAGTCATGCTGTTCAGTCACATAATAACCGAGGTATGTTTCACTTTATATCTTCATAGTTGAAGTTTCCCAGTAAGGTTTTCTTCAACACTCACATTGTCGCTGGATTTAAGAACACAAGGAATGGAAGTGCAGACCGCGAGTGTCCTGGAACCAACAAGAAGCAGAGTCCAACAATCTACACGAAAGAAAAAAACACTACTTATTGATGCCGTCACACAGGCGTCACACCGTCTATGTCGAGGAAAAAGTTGTCTTACGATTCCCCTCATCAGGTACATTTCAATCCTGTAATCGCGGAGAGACACCAACACATCAACGCTGTTTTATTACATCCTGCAAAGTTTGAACCATCGACGGAGGCTTCATTTTGATTGATTAAAGTATGTATTTTTGTTTTAAGGAGCATGGCTGTGGTAAGTACGGTAACGGTGCCATTAGTAATCATCAAAAGAGTCCCCAAGGTTTTCAAAGACATTCCTAAACCTTGTCTCTGCCTCACTCACTCACTCACTTCACCTGAGATATAAGATCAACTGAACCAGCGTACAACACACAGCTTCACTTCACACAGACAGACACACACACACACACACACACACACACACACACACACACACACACACACACACACACACACACACACACACACACACACACACACACACACACATTACATACACTCATGTCCCCGCATTATTACACAACAAAAAAGACCAAAATAGAGAACATGTATACACACATACGCACACACATCTGCTACATGCCTACTGTCCTACTCTAAGTTTTGATTGCGCCTCTACACAACAAAGGAGGATTGGTGTGTAGTTAAGCTCCATGGAGTAGTACGTAAGTCTTACAGCAAATACCATTCTACAAAGTGTCATGTCGTCTGGCTGGACCTACCATCTATCACACCCTAGACAAATTACCACAGGAATTTAAAACATTTATTTTAACTATAATCTGCCAACATTTTGATATGGAATGCCTTAAGAAGAGTTTGTGCCTCTCAAACATGGACAGAAGGTCAGTGGGAGATGGAAGATAATGATCCTGGCCACACATGCTACTGGTGTCCCTCAGTGCGAGGCTTGAGTCTGTTCAAATTAACTTGACGGATTAGCCACGCCCTCTTACATCCAGCAACCAATCGAATGCAATGTCCATCAAATTAATTGCCAGTCACATACGTCAGGATGAGAGGCGAGGAGAGAGGAGGGAAACAGGATGATGATAAGGAGGAGGAGGAGGAGGAGGAGGAGGAGGAGGAGGAGGAGGAGGAGGAGGAGGAGGAGGAGGAGGAGGAGGAGGAGGAGGATGAGGATGAGGATGAGGATGAAGAGGAGGAGGAGGAGGAGGAGGAGGAGGAGGAGGAGGAGGAGGAGGAGGAGGAGGAGGAGGAGGAGGAAGAGGAGGAGGAGTTTAAGAAGTTTACCAATGACATACATTTGTGGGTGATGAGGGCGGAGCGGAGTGAGGTTGCTTACTCATCAAGTCAATCTGTACAAGTTCAAAGACAGCTGAAAGGCGCACCGAGGCTGCCTCCAGACCCAAGGGACAGCACCGCAGCTGCCTGGAGGCCTGTGCATGGGTGCAAAGTGCTGCATGGTGGAATATCTTGAATTACCGAGATAGAAACAGTTTGTGCAAGACCGTTACGAGCCCAAGACACTTTTCTTTTGCCTTCCCAACACCAACACCTTGCTCTGTGTGGCAGACGCGGGCTAGCCTGCCGCTCGCCACGACAGGGTTGCAATTTTTGATGCTGTGACCAACAATACCGTGCTTTTGATGTCTAGTTTTGTTTTGTCCTTCTACAAAGCATTTCATGTACAAAAAACACCGCCTAAGATTCATTACAACGCTTACGTCCTAAACGTAAGACGCATTTGACGAAAGTGTTATGATGTACTGAGTAGCAGGTGTCATTAGACAGACGCAGCGCAGACAGTCAGCCACAGTCAAAGCAACAGCCTGCACCCCACACACCCTACGCTAACATCCTGCACGTGGAAGTCGAAATCACAGATGCATGAATTAGAAAAATGTGGTAATAAAAAGGATGAGATGACGAGGGATTCTGATCTAAGATGATACAATGAGGTACCTTCCTGTATGGGAATGCGACAGGCCAAGTTGCATATATATAAAAGTCCTTCTTGGGAAAGTTTAAGGGAATATTACTATAAAAATATTTACTGTACAGCACTGACAAGACTTTCAAAATACTGAAGGGGCAGGAGAAGTTTCAGCCAGTCCTTTTTTTCTTCTTACTTATTTTTTTTGTTTTTTTTGGAAAGATGTGATGAAGTGAAAGCTGTAAAAATAGTTCTCGGTGGCTGACAAATAATAAATCACGATAAAACAGGAGAGTCAGCAGCTGAAAGTAGTACACACAATACTAATTCTGTGAGAGATAGTTCCTAGTTTGCAGTTTTGAATACATCTAAAAGTACTAAGATCAGTGTTTGGTGTGGCATGGCAGGCAGCGCTGAGGGAGACCTGCACCCTTCCCACACCAGTGACCACCCACCGCCACGCCAGGAAAGGGGGGAGGGGGGAAGGGGGGGGAGCCCGTGCCAAGGGGAACAAGGAAGCGCTCTCACGGGCTGGACAGGGTACGAGGAGGAAGTGAGGTGTGTGTGGCGGTGGTAGTAGTGATGTGTGGTGACTGAAGGCTCCTGCACCTGCTGCTGCTGGAACAGTGAGCCACGCAAGGTGCACACACACACACACACACACACACACACACACACACACACACACACACACACACACACACACACACACACACACACACACACACACAAGCACGCGTGCACACACACACCCACATACACACACACACACACACACACACACACACACACACACACACACACACACACGAGTTGGTAGAGCACTATATGCAATGTGGCACAAAGAAAATGTCATGGTAAAATCAATGTGATGTTCTAGTTGATATAAATGAATTAAAGGAAGAACAAAGAGAAAGAGCCCGAGCGATGACTCCAGTGAGTGCTGGAGGGAAGAACTGTGTTTCTTGTGACTGACTGATGGAGATGGAGAGTTGAGGGGCACCTGGAGAGTGAGGGTGAGCGCAGCATTCCATCCATCAAGAGCTGCTGACACGCAGGGAGGAGTTGTGGGGGAGTGGGGAGGGGTGGGGTGGGGGGTGAGGGGCATGGAAAGTCCTGGGGTGGCCAGGGTCACAACATGGTGGACTCCGTGGGGGAGGGCGGCGGGTCCTGCACGAAGGGATGCACCTCACACTCCACGGAGGTGCCCTCCTGCTGGCCCCTCCCCGCCCCCTCCCTGGGCTGGGGGAGGAAGGAAGGGTAAGGACTGTGGCCCCAGGAGGTGGGTTGGCCCTCCCCACCAGAAACAGGTGTCCCTGTGTGTTGTGGGAAAATCTTGTTGTGGCACAGCACGGGCGGGGAGGTGGAGCGAGGGGCGGAGGTGCTGCCACGCGGCCCTCGACACGAGCTGGATGGCCTGAGCGCTGCCTCCTCTGTATCCTCCTGTAGAGGGTGACTCCTGACGGGGGTGGAGCACCGCGGGGCGGGCACAATGCCTTCCTCCAGTGGGTGGGTTCGCAGGCCACTACCCCGCCGAGCCTCCCCTCCAGCACCCTCTAGTGTGTGCCCGATGTGGTTCTCCTGAAGTAGTGGCCCTGAGGAAGGCTTCCCATTTAGGGACTTCTCACAGCCGTCCCTGGAAAGCCTCCGCGCCGCCTGCACACCCATGCCACAGGGGATTCTTGGCACTGTGCTTTGGCTCCTGTTCTTACAGCTACTTTTTGATGCAGACTTTGTACTTGAGGAAGATTTACCTTTGTTGCTCCTGAGAGAGACAGGGCTGGCCCCGGCGGCACCACCCAGCGCCCGGCCGTTGGGCAGCCCACCATTGGAGGGGCCTTGACACTCCTCTCCGTGGTCCTTCTCTAACCCTACACCTCCACCCACACCTGCCTCCTCCTCCTCCTGAAGTGCACCAGCGAAGACTTCACTGAGACTGGGCGTGGCCGAGGTACCTTCAGGTGCGTCGTCGGGGGCGTCGGCGTAACTCTGGAGCCGCGCCGCCTGGATGGAGCTGAAGCCCCGCGCGGTGGTGAGGGACTCCACCGCTGAGTCCCGCCGGTTCATGTAGTGCTGCCGACCCTGACGCACCAACTCCTCGTCCAGCCTGTGACAACAAAACCATGGCACGCTGGCACTCTGGCACTGGACACACACACACACACACACACACACACACACACACACACACACACACACACACACACACACACTATGCGCCACAACCCTGTCATTGATACAAAACTTTGACTACTGATATGAGTGAGGAATATAGTGCAGGTGATTGGTCTGGTAAGCGACACAGTAACACTAAACTAAGGACTGATTCTACTTAGGCAACTCACACGTCTACATCTGAGCTGACCGTCATGCATACAGGTGTAGGCCTACTTATATGAGTAGGTAAACATTATTAATCAATGTTTCAGTTTAACAATAAAAAACAAATGTGACTTACCCATGGGAGTACCTGATTTACAGCAAGGATGGGAAGGAGTGGAAGACAAAACACGAATTAGTACAATAATTAATAAAATAAGAATAAGGTTAATTGGCTTGGGAGGAAAAAAAAATCTGAAAATCTGCTACATTACTTCACCAACACATCACCAAGAAAAAAAACCCATACAGGTAATATACACAAGATCAAACTGAGTGTTGAAAATCTAATAAGAATATACATTAGTTTAATTGGTAATGGAGGGACAAGTGAGAACAATATATTGAGTTTATCAGCAGCGTTGGGTTACAAAACAAGACTAATTCACTTCAAAATGGTGATGGTGTTGATAAACGAAACTCATGAACTTAAATATGAAAAAAGACGTAATAAACATTGAACATACTGAAGAATGTCACACACGCTAACATTTGTGGCATTTAAGTTTACTTCAAGAACTTAATGTTTTTATTTTTATTTTTTTAGGTATTATTTTGGTGGTGATTTATATACATGTAATAACACGGTGCTTCTAGAGAATATTGAACCCAGTTTAGTCACACAGAGGAATGCAATGGAAGTAGAAACCATTTAGCAGGAGGAGTTCAAGTTGTCTGTCTTCACTGTCTCTGTAATGACATTTTTGTGGCAGCTTTGTCTTGTGGTAAAAAGGATCTTCAGTGTTGCACAATACTCTTTATCACACAATGTTTAATAAAGAACACTCAGAGATTCACACCAAGGAGTTGTAAATTTGCGTTACATTTCCTGTGTGATGCCATGCGCCCTCACCAAGGCATCACCAACCCGTGCCCGCCTCACTCACCCTATCTCTGGCGGCACCGGCAGCTCCTTGTTGAAGCCTTCCTTGCCTAGCAGCCAGTAAGTGTTCATCTCACCCTTGCCCTTGAGCTTGGTGAGGCCGCGGTACTCCAAGTGGTAGCCCCCAACGTCCCTCAGCACCGACCACGTCTTCTCGCTGACGTGAACGCGCCAAGCAGACCCTGGCAAGGTGGAGGAGGTTGCGATCATGATTCTGGCTACAGTCACGCCCTACAGATGCAAGTCTATGTAGTATCTTCCCACGTGTCCTTTACAATGAACCGTAACCATTGATTGCAACCATTAATTTGTGGGAAAATGGATTATGATTATTGTAGTGGAAAAAAATGGTGTATGTAGAATATTGACATGAGAGTACTATTGGTTATACCATGGGTTTTCAACCTGGGGTACGCGTACCCCAAGGGGTACGTGACAGGAATTTTTGGGGTACGTGACAGGTTTCTCAAAAAACTTTGGTTCTGAATAAGACTTAAATAAGTCCAAAACTATTTGTAGAAAGTGGCCTACATGTGCTAGGCTAGATGTGTCCTCCACTAGAACCAGGACACTAGGTGACAACGTTAAGGAAACTCTTGGAGTTATGTCATTAAATTGAGAGAAAGCTCTCTTGGGCTACACTTGCCATACAACCTTACATTTAAGTTACCTCATTTATGTAGTCATGGGTTTTGCTTGCAGCTAAGGAGTGATGTGCCTACACTGCAGCCATAATAACTGGTAATGGTTTCATGGCCAAGTTTGTGGCTTTCAGTTATGTCTGCCAACGGCGGTTGCGGCAGAAATTGTGATCATCAATGTATGTATGTTTATCTGTCTGCCTGTTGGTTAGTAAATTTATTGCTGTACCCAGCCCACATGTACTGGGGGCAGGGAGTTAGGTCTATTATAGAACCTGGACTGATCCATAAATTCACAGACAATTATTGTTGTTATTACGTGAGGTACTGATGAATTTATGGGCGCATTTAATAATAAATTTTATGTACTGATAGATTTAGGAGCAGATTTTTTGTCATCACACACCAATAATTCGTGGACACATTTCTTATTATTTACTGATGAATTCCTGGACGCATATGTTATGTTGTGACGAATTCATGGGCAAGAATGTTGGGAAAGTGTACCAATGAATTGATGGGTACATTTGTTGCCATTATGTGACTGTGGGGTGTGCAGTATGACAGTGTGGTGTGGTGACTGACTGTGGTGGGCAGTGTATAAACTAAGTTGATAAACCATGCATTTCTTTTTACCCTTCTTGATGCTGCATTCTGGGTAAAGGGTACGTGACCAATATTGAAAGACTTCAAGAGGTACATAAGATTAAAAAGGTTGAGAACCCCTGGGTTATACGGTGTTACCTGTTGACTCCATTCTCGATGCAGTGTTGACCGTGTCCCCGAAGAGGCAGTACCTTGGCATGGTCATCCCCACCACGCCAGCACAACACGGCCCTGCACCACAACCACAACACAACACAGGCCGTCAGAGGGGGAAGCGGGTGTGGGAGTGGGAGGGGGGAGATGAAGGGCTTCTATCTCTATCTTTCATTAAATATCCATCAAAGTAGCGTGTAATTGTGGGGCAGAATTCAAGTACAAGACCATGAAAATTATAGGAATGAGAAAACATCACATCAGACAAGACAAGATGAGACGAGACATTCCAGCTTCACATCAACACCACCTCCTCACCGGAATGAATGCCGATCCTCAGCATGAGTGGAATGTTGTGCAGGTGACGGATCCTGAACTTCCCTGATTGGTGGAGGAGATCTAGTGCCATGGTAGCGATCTGGGAGGCGTGGTCATCAATTTTCTTGGGCGCGCCTCCCACCACCATGTACGCGTCCCCTATTGTCTCCACCTGGCGTAACGGAACAACAAAGAGCACGTGACAACAAGGAAAATGCGAATTAATCTATAAAAAACAACATCCCGTCAAGTTTTATTTTTATTTTTATTTTTATGTAAGTAAAATATCTTTCCAACATTAAGAAAGCATCTCGAAATGGCTGACGATCACGAGTCCAGTGCGTGATCATACAGACCAAGGTGAATAACACACATACAAATACACAAACAATATGTACAATGGAAATCTAAACTGAAAAAACTAAGTCAGCAACACAAAATCAAAACTTTAAGAATATACGAAAAATCAACACATAATCTAAACTATAAACATATATGTAAAAAAAAGCCACAAATTAACCATCAATATAACACAACACAACACAACACAACACACCCACCCACCTTGTACACATTATAGTGATTGATGGTGGTGTCGAAGGTGGTGTACAAGTCATTGAGTAGATCCACCACCTCGAAGGGCGTGGAATAAGCTGAGATACTAGTGAAGCCAACGATGTCTGAGAAGTAGATGGTCACCTCCTCAAACTCTTCAGGCGCCACGGGCATACCAAGCTTCAACTGGTCTGCCACAGAGCTAAGAGGATGTGGCAGAATGAATGTATAGTGAGCTTGTTTTACCACCAGCACTAATTCTCTCTCTCTCTCTCTCTCTCTCTCTCTCTCTCTCTCTCTCTCTCTCTCTCTCTCTCTCTCTCTCTCTCTCTCTCTCTCTCTCTCTCTCTCTCTCTCTCTCTCTCTCTCTCTCTCTCTCGCTCGCTCACCTCGGCAGCATCCTGTTTAGCAGCTGTTCAGTCTTCTTTTTCTCAAGGTCGAGTTGCTCCGTGCGGTCCTTGATGAGTTCCTCCAGATTGCTCGAGTACTTTTCTAACATTTGGAACATTGTGTCGACGATGTTCTGCCGTCTGTGGGTGTGGCAGGAAAGTGTAATGTAACAAACAACCCGGGTTTTGAAAGATAATATCATCTTGTCTCTATTAGTTTCGTTACATTCTAAAGGTGAATTGTATATGGTGTTTGATATGGAAATAGGTTAATATGTTTAATATTTTACAGTATTTTTCTATTTGTATACGTATTCTTGCATTCAGTTATATACAAAATCAAGAAAAAAAATCGAATTTTTTTTAGCTTATTTGCTATCTATAAATATTTCCTCACATTAAAAAATTTAGTTACATTTAAAAGTCAATGAAAAAATAAAGGGATAACAAAATTAATGCACTCAGAATCTCCTTTCAATCTGTGTGTTTTTACATCCTAAGGTTCAGTTATGTGCGTATACGAGAAGTCAATGTAAAAAAAGGACAATAAACTTAATTTTCACCTTATCTTCCTATTCATATAAATTTGATCACACCTTAAAATCCGGTTTGAAATAAAAACAATGAATAGAAGAAATGCATCAAACTGGACTTTTACCTCATCTATATAATACCTTCTCAAACATTCTGAAACTTAACTGCGCATAAATCCATGAAACAAAAAAAACTATGGGTATTTATCAAGAATGCTTTTCATATTCCTGGCGTTGGGTATTTCATTACAACAAACTTATCAATACAGAGTTCATTGAAAGCCCTTCGTCATGGCGGGGTTTCATGGGAGGGGGAGGAGGGTGTCAATACGTATTTACACCAATTGAAGTCCTTGTAAGTAATCTAAGTAATCTAAAGTAACTATAAGGATTTAAACACTAAGATGAAGAGTAGACCAAAATTTCAGACTAT
>JAPQNM010000046.1:9591408-9593908 GCA_029783475.1 Metacarcinus magister
TGTGAGTGTGTGTAAGTGTGTTTAAAATTTATAGGAGGGTGAGGTGAGGCGAAGCGAGGATGAACGAAAGAAATAAACGGTGTAAGTAAAATGAGGATCTATTGAAGGAAGGAGAGAATGAAAGTAGGACAGCAATTGATGAAGAGAGATCCAAGGACGGTAGAGTGGACATGAAAGGGCTAAACGAGTGGAATTAAAGGGAGATCAGAAGGGAGGAAGGGCGGGATGTGAGGAGGGAGAATGACAGAGGTGTGTTAAGTTACTTCATAGAGGGAGCGAGGGAAGGGAGCGAGGGAAGGGAGGGAGAGAAGGGATCAGGTTATGGGAGAACGCTGGTCAGTTGAGAGAGGGGAAGGCGTAGGGCAGTGAGAGTGAGAGTGATATGTAGACTAATTAGCAAAGGAGGGGAAGGGGCGAGGGATGGAAGGGAGGGAGGCAAGGACGGAACAGAGGAAGGGAAAGCTTAAAGAATAGATGCAGGGAAAGACTGTTAGGTTGTCCAGCAGTGAAATAATAACCAGTTAAAAAAAAGTGAAAAATAGATGCTACAAAAACATATAAGAAATGATTAATTCTAGACATAAAAAAAACTTAAAGAATTAAATTTTTTTAGATATTCATAAATTATTGAAACTAAAAACATGTCAATTAATATTCATTCTAAAATTTGAAAATACAACTAAATCAATTAGTTCCTGAGATCCAACAGTAATATAGTTCCTTTAATGTGCTAAACGGAAAAAAAAATGGGTTATATCACATTTATACTGACATACTTACATGCAATTCCATAGAGACTCAGACCACACAGACCTTAGGGTACAAACTAGGTGATCTATCCTTATCCTAGAGGTAATGTTATCTAATACAAACCCGATCACAATATAACAAGTGAGATGCAACACAGTCAAACAGCATCAGTACACCGGGTCACAAAGCCTGTCTCGGAAACCTTGTTGAAGGAGATGGTTGTTGAGTTTGTGTTTAAAAGAATTCATTGTGTTGCATTGAACCATGGAAGGCGAGAGGTTATTCCAATAGTGTACTCGCTAACGAAGTCATTGGTAAAGAATAATTTAGTGCAGTCAAGTTGTAATAATCTACATCTTAGTTATACTCCGTCACTCCTCCTTCGTGATAGGTTATATATTGAAAACAGTATATTTGCGTCAACATTTGTATTCCCTTAAAGTATTCTAAAAAACTCGATAAGGTGTCCTCGGAGGTGACGTTCTCAATACAGAACATGTTTAGTTGTGCCGACCTCTCTTCATAAGATTTATTACTCAGAGACACGATCATCTACGCAGCCTTACGACGGACTGTTTATAGATACAAAGATATATAGATAGATAGGTAGATGAATAGATAGATAAATAGGGAAAAAAGTAAAAAAACAAAACAAAAAACACATACAACATCAGACCACGCAGCAAAGTTTACAAAGTTGAGGTTCAAAGTGTTGGGTGATGAGGTAATGAGGAGACACGAGTTTGCTCTCTCTCTCTCTCTCTCTCTCTCTCTCTCTCTCTCTCCTCTCTCTCTCTCTCTCTCTCTCTCTCTCTCTCTCTCTCTCTCTCTCTCTCAATAGTTTACAGCCTCATTCTTATCGATTCTTCGTCTCTAAATCACCTTCAGGTTTTTTTTTCTCCTGTTTAAATGATTGAGTTATTTATCAAAATACACACACACACACACACACACACACACACACACACACACACACACACACACACACACACACACACACACACACACACCCACACACACACACACGTCCTGTTTAACATCTAGCCGGGTGTAAAACGAAATGAATGCAAACACATATTTCCAGCACATGAATAAACACTTTGATATCATAAAAAAAAAATTGCAGTGCACTGAATTAAAGTATATATTGCACAAGTACGTTATTAAAAAAAAATATATTTCTTTTGTGTCCATTCATGAGTATAAAATTAACTCTTTTCAAATACATTATTACTTTCCAACAGCAGCGAGATGTCAATATAAACATTTCATATTTATTAACTTATCTTATGCTATATTTACAATCTAGTTTTAAGGGGATACGCGCGCTGCAGTGAGAGACACGAGCCTAAACAAAATTACAGGACCACAGTGGAAGGAAAAAATTGAACATGAAAGGCGCGCGGTGGTGAGATAATTGAAGGATGAGATGCGTGGAATGATATCACGTCTTCTTTTTGAATCCGCTGCAGTACAAAGGCTTCCCCCAACCTTCTCACACTCATCCCTATCAGCTGCCTGTCTATTCCAGGTTACTCCAACAAAACTTACAATCTCATCTCATGTGTTTATTTTTTTTGGCTTTCTCTGTGCTAATACAAAATCATCTGTTGTAGTTCATCTGTAGATTCGCTCATTAAAACAATATTATCATCACCTAACCTAACCCAACCTAACCTAACCTAACCTAACCTAACCTAACCTAACCTAACCTAACCTAACCTGAGATTATTTAGATATTCTTCATTCC
>JAPQNM010000046.1:9601408-9606408 GCA_029783475.1 Metacarcinus magister
TTGCAGTGAGATACAGACGCCAAGATGATGCCTACGGTGGGGGCGCCGCGCCACGCTCACCACCTGAGTGTTGGTCCTGGAAGGTGCCGGCACACCACCGCCAGCACGCCTTCCCCGCGCCACGGCCGCCCCCTCTCCAACTGGGGGGCGGCGGCTGCTTCAGGCCTGCACGCGAACACACGGACTCAGAGATACAAACATCTACAAGAATAAACACCAGTACACAAAGGTGCACAGTCTGCTGCTGAAACGAGGGTGTGTTCTGTCCTGTCCTGTCCTGCAGCCGCCCAGCCCCTGCGTTAGACATGACGCCCAAAGCTACGGTACCAACTCACGGACACGGAAAGGAAGATCAGAGAGAGAGACGAGAGAGGACGATAGAGGAGGAGATAGAGGAGGTGGTTCTGGATAAAAAAAGAAAGAAAAAATGCTGCAAACACAACACGAAAGGAAAGAAAAATCAGCATTCCGTGAACGGCAGCGGCAGCGGCAGCAGACACTACTTTGCATTCCGCATGCAACCCCAGCAGCGGGTGATGGGTGGGCGGGGCTGGGCGGGGCTGACCACCACCACCACCACCACTGAGAACACCAACGCGCCGGTACCAGCCACTTAAAAAGTAATATAAAGTTGACTAGCATGAGTGAAAAAAAGTTAAAGTGAAAAAAATACGAGGGTAAAATATTAGGTTAAATTCTGTAAGTTGAAAAAAAAAAATCTGGAAATTTCTTCCACCGTATATTAAATAAAAAAACGTCTTAACCTTTCTCTTTGTTCAGTATTTAGCGGCGCGTCTCACCTCTTTGTGTATGTTTGTCACTCTGGCTTGGGAACACTCACTCACTCACTTATTCACACCACCGCATCAACACCACAACACCACCACCACACACGACACCACCAACACCACCATAACCATCACCATCATAACAACAACAGTCAGCATACTATCACCATTTACACACACACACACACACACAGTAAGGGTCTGATTCGGATATAAAGATTCAGTCCGGCTTCGAGCACTGCCTGAACCTTCATTGAGTCTGAGATTCGAACAGCGCCCGGCGAAGCAATGAAACACTCCATGAATCACTTGGGTCCCACCGATACTCGTGCAACACAAACAAACACTTGTCACACGCACCTCAGTCTCGTAAGGGCGACACCCGAGGCCACAGCAACACTGCAACACTCACCCACACACACACACACACACACACACACACACACACACACGCACACACACTCGTGCAAGAAACACTGCAACACTCGCCACTGTCTCGTCGGGGCAACACTCTGATACACCGGCACGTGCAACATACACCTGCAACATACGTGCAACACACACACACACACACACACACACACACACACACACACGCACACACACCGCCTCTGTCTGCCGGGCGATAGCGAGGAACACATCGACACCCGTGCAACACAAACAATGCAACACAGCCCAGCCACCAGAACAGTGTTGCTGACGCCCACACAGCACAGTCAGTGTTACCAGCGATGAGTGGAGGCCACCCTGCGTCTGAAAGGTATTGGTGGTGCCTGCGGCGCTGTGATGTTTGGAACCACCGCTGGGCATGGACGGGGAAGCTCACCACCACCACCACCACCACCACCACACACACACAACAACAACGACCAACACGACAATAAGATCATCAATGAAGACGACCAAGACCAAGACCAAGACCAAGACCAAGACCAAGACCAAGACGAAGAGACAAGAACACCAATAACACAATAACAACTTAACAATGACCATCTGACTGACCTTGACGTGACAAACAGCAATTCCCGACCACCACCAGCAACAACAACACACACACACACACACACACACACACACACACACACACACACACACACACACACACACACACACACACACACACACACACACACACACATGGTGACGGTTTGGGACAGTAATTCTCTATGAAATGATTAGGAATGACTGAATTACAACAACAGGATAACTTTGTGCATTGGGTTCCTTTGGCTGGCGTCACACTAACAGTTTGAACCCAAGGCTAGCAAGCAGCTCAGTCTAAACCCCTTCTTGATCTGTGAAGGACGCGACACTGGCGGGAGTTGAGGGCGGCTCTCGATAACACTACAGTGCTAACTATACAAAGTTTGTCAACGTAATGACTATAAGTTTAACCCAAACACGTAAGGTCAAGGCTTCTATAATGTGACTCGCTGGCCCTCGCGTGAAGGTCTGTAGGCTAAACAGACTTGCTTCCTCTCTGACCAGTAAGGAACATACTTGCAAATTATTTATTTACGTGAGTTCATGAATACAGTCACTCGAAACAGAACGTCAGCGTGACGTCACGAGGAAGGTCGCACCTTGTGTTATGCCTCCAGCATCGTTTTTATTTATCTATTTTTTTTTACATCATATACCTTCGGCGCCGGTTGGCATTGATGGAGGCTTTTTGATCGTCAGCCTCCACCCGTTAGTGGCTCAGGTTTAGATTATCTTTATAGTGACGCCTTGATTTTCTGACGTTTCTCTGATGTTGAGTGCGAGGCTAATTGTTGCATTGCCACAAATGCATTTAACATTGCATGTCCCGTTTGAGGACAGTGTATGGCAGCAATTTTGGGTAATCTTTGGCCACTCGGCAGTAATACCAAAGAAAAGTGGCCAGCGGATATCGGGGAATCGAACCCGGGACCCTAGGTTCGCATGCCCGAACACTAGCGGGTCCTCCGAAATATATTTCGGAGGCCCCGACGCTACCCACTCTACTACCGCCTACCCGGAAACACTGAATATTTTAGACTTTGATCACCAAGTCCTTGTGTGTCGCAATAATAGAAGACTTCATAGAAGCCAACTTCTCCTTACAACTCACTGCGACACAAGGAACAGCGTCACGGTGTGCATGAAACCTCCGACAAGAACTAAACAGCAGGTTCTATATAGCCAGGGTGTGCCGGCTTGTGGAGGCCCTGATGTTGAGGGTGACTGTAGCCTCAATGAGGGCATACTAGTACACTGGTACACTGGTACATTGGTACAATGGTGGCAGCGGTTGGATGTCGGATGCCGCTCACAATCATCAAACAAAGACTCCAGCGTCTAGCTGCTACCACACACTTTTTGTTGCTGAAGCTATGATAATTTGAGGATTAGGATTTGAGAAATAAGTACACAGCAGCTGTGCTGGGAACACACCAACAACGAGCACAGTCTTAAGGCTGCAACACAAATTACTTTATTGGGATGCCAGTCATTTTCGAACTGAATCATCCCGTCGCCTCGCTGAAGGTGGGAGACATCAGTTTAGATGAGCTGCGTTGCCTTACTTCCAAGTACTGATCACTTGCTTCAAGCCAAGTGTGATACAACCTTACACAGAACTAATAATACTAATAATTAAACTAATAATCACTTGTTTGTCACTAACCAATCTTTTGCCCAACGTTGACCAACACAACACGCGCCAAGGCATGTGATCACGTTACCCTGTTGTTATAGTTCCATTCCTTCCAATCACAACACAGGAACACACACGTCCTTACCCACACGTGACTGAGAGACGAACACACGTGGCGAGGCGGGAACAGCTGCTTAGTGATGAGGGGGTGGGTGGGGTGAGGCGGGGATCATTGTGGGCTTGAAGGGGCGGGGAGGAGGGAGGGGGACGCTCGTGTCATGAAAGTGAAGAAGAAGAAGAAGGAGTCATGATATAGTTGCAGCAGCAGCAGCATCAGCCTCACCGTTGGTTGGTGTGTGGTGTTGGAGCATTGTGTTGTGAGGGGAAGGGCGGCCCACGGTGGTGAGGGGAACAATGATGAGGGGAACGCCACAGGAAGGGGGTGGAGGGGAGGGGGTATTGGTGAAAGGGGGGAGGGAGGGGAAGGGAAGGGGAGGGAATGATACTGAAGCACTGACCTGTTTTCCCCTTTTTTTCTTTCCTATTTCCCGCTGTATTATTATTATTTTTCAATTGCGTTTATTAAAAAAAATGCAAAATAACAAAAAATAACAAAAAAAACTATGTATAATTAGAACAAATTGACGGATGTTTCGCATAAAATTAAAAAAAAATAGAATGAATAAAAAAAGAAGAGCATAATTTGGCTGTTCCGGTCTACGTCAGCACTGTGTAGGGGGGAGGGGGGGGAGGGGAGGGGGGGAGAAGAAGAGGGAAAGCAGTGAAGGGGGGGGGAGGAGGGAGATGGCAGTGTTGGGGAAGCCTAAGGCAGTAGTTAAAATGGCACTGACTAGAAGCTTAGAAAGGGGAAGGGGGGAGGGGGGGAGGGGGAAAGGGGGTGAGGGGAGATAAGGGGGAAGGGGGGGGAGAGGGGGAGACAAAGCAGCCAGGAGGGGGAGGAAAGTGAGGGGAGATGAGAGAGAAGAGGGAGAGGAGAGGGAGAGAGTGGAGTGATGAGAGAGAGAGAGAGAGAGAGAGAGAGAGAGAGAGAGAGAGAGAGAGAGAGAGAGAGGAGGGGGGGGGGTAGAGAGGGGACTACGTATGAGCAGAAAAACAAATTTGGCAAAACTTTTCTATGGCAAAAAAAAATAGAATGAACTTTGAAGGTCATGACAAAAAGAGAGAGAGAGAGAGAGAGAGAGAGAGAGAGAGAGAGAGAGAGAGAGAGAGAGAGAGAGAGAGAGAGAGAGAGAGAGAGAGAGAGAGAGAGAGAGAGAGAGAGAGAGAGAGAGAGAGAGAGAGAGAGAGAGAGAGAGAGATAATAATTGAGGAAATGAAAACAATGACAATAGAAGTAATTGGTAAAAGGAGACGAAAATAAAAAGAAATAATAAAAAAAAAGAAAAAGAAAAAGAAGAAATGAAGAGATAAAATTTAGTTAGGTAAAAATTGAATGAATGAAATAAAAAAAAATGAATAGAAAAATAAAAAGGAAAGAGAAAGAAAACACACACACATACACACACACACACACACACACACACACACACACACACACACACCCACACACACACACAAAACCGAAAAACAAA
>JAPQNM010000046.1:9611408-9617899 GCA_029783475.1 Metacarcinus magister
GTGAAATGAGTTTTCCGCGAACTCATTCCTTCTAAAAGCTTCCATTCCACGTCTTTTCCCCTTTTTAATTCCTTCCTTCCTTCCTTCATCTCTCTCTCTCTCTCTCTCTCTCTCTCTCTCTCTCTCTCTCTCTCTCTCTCTCTCTCTCTCTCTCTCTCTCTCTCTCTCTCTCTCTCTCTCTCTCTCTCTACCTTCATGTGTGTCCAATTAATTGCATTCCAACACCATTTTCTCTCCACTATTACACATGATCGTCTCGCAACACAGTTCAGGTTCTCATTAACACAACACACACACACACCGGCCCCCACCCCACCCCGCCCCGCCCCGCCCCGCCCCGCCCCGCCCCGACACTCACCCGCCACCATGTAGCCGCAGATTGCCCCGCCGCCGCAGTCCTGGTCTCTTGCTATCGGAGTCCCGTACGCCCAGTCGATCTCAGACTCTGTCACCACTTGAAACACAGCCCCGTCCATTCCTGCCTGGTGGGGAAGAAGAAGGTGGTCACGGTGTGTTGGGAAGGAGGTGTGTGTCGGGGTGTGTGTATGGGGGTGGGTGTGTTGGGGTGTGTGCGTGTAAGGGTGGGTGTGTGTGTGTGTCGGGGTGGGTGTTTGTGCGTATATGTGTGTGTGGGGGGGGGCGGGTGTGTGTGTGTGTGTGAGGGTAGGTGTGTGTGGGGGGGTAGGGGGGTGTGGGGGTGGGCGTTGGAGGGGTGTGTGTGGGGTGGGTGGGGTGTGTGTGAGGGTGAGGGTGTGTGTGGGAGTGGTGTGTGTGGAGGGGTGGGTGTGTGTGTGGAGGTAGATGGGGGTGTGGGGGGGGCGTTTGTGGGGGGCCTTGTGCCTTGCCTGAGGCTCAGGAAGGGTAGCCTCAGGCAGCCTGGTAGGGTTGCCACCCCCCCTCCCTCCCCGAGGTTCAGTAAGGGATTGATGCCCCAGGGGCGGCGTGAACCCACCTTATCGTCGCCCTGCGGGTCGGCCTGCAGTGCCAGCACCACGGCCAGCTGGCCCGAGGCGGGCAGCCAGTCTAGAAGCAGAAAGTCGAAGGTCCTCTCGCCGCTGGGGGAGACGGAGCCGCGGCCTTGCAGCCCCGGGAAGGTGGTGGGCTGCTTAATGCGCATCTCCACGGCGCGGGACTTGTTCCTTGAACCCTCGCGGCCCCAAGTGGATCCCGTGAGTGGTGGAGTGGTGCGCCGCGACCCTATGATGCTCTCAAGACGACGCTCGAACTCCTCGCCTTCCCGCGCCTTGTCCAGAGTCTTCATCTGGAAGTACAGCCTCTCACGCTCCCGCTCAGCCTCCTGGTCACGAGGCTCCCCGCCCCCCCTGGTGCCCCTGCCACGCGGGCTGCGGCTCCTCCTGGCAGCCGCTGCGAGCCGCGGGAAGGCATGGAAGAAGCCACGGTCACGCTGTGTGCCAGGGTGACGTGGGCGTGGCATCTTGTTGCCGCCACCCGCACGCCGCCGCCGCTGAGTCCTGCCGCCCTCCGCAGGTCGTGGGTCTTCCCCGGTGAGGTTGCCGCCGCCTACGGGTTGCTGTTGCCTGCGCAGGTGTACGGCGCCCACGTTGGCCCGAAGCAGGTGTGAGAGTAGACTGACGCTGTCGTAGACCAGACGCGTCACCACCGCAGACCTCTGGGGACACAGTGACGGTCAGGCACGGCAACACACCACCATCTATGTCCTGCCTCCCTATCTCCCTCCCTCACTCTGCCTGCCTCAATGCACCACAACACACGCCAATCATGACCTGCCTCCCTCCCTCCTTCCTCCCTCCCTCCTCCCTCCGCCAGCCACAACACAACACAACACAACACCCTGCACGTCTGCCACACACACATACACGCACACACCCACACACCCACACCCACACACCCACACACACACACACACAGACATACACACACACACACACACACACACACCCACACCCTGGCCATGTTAGGTGTTAGTGGCGCCAGTAAACATGTTGAAACGCGTCTCGAGGGACATCAAAGCCATGCCACTACGATCAATATTCTCACCCCTAACCCACCCTAACCACCCACCTGCCCCCTCCACCCTGCACCCCCTCCACCCTCCCCTCGCCTACACTAACACCCCTCCCCCCACATAATTCTTCCTTCCCACCACTATCACAATGCCCCCCCCCCCAACCTCCTCCTGCTCCTTTCCATACCCTTCGCTTCTCCTCTTCCTTATTAGAGGTCACCCCATTGTCCTCCTCCTCCTCCTCCTCTTCCACCTCCTCCTCCTCCTCCTTTTACTCCCTGTGTTTTTTATTTTTATTTTTGTGGATCCGTAACGGTTGTATAAATTCATTTCTTTCTCTCACGTCGTCTTGTATATTAACTCCACAAACTATACAAGCTCAACTGTTTTTTTTCTTTTCCTTCATTTCATTTTTCGTTTCATTCACGCTCTGATCCTATGTACGAGACCTGACCTGACCTGCTATGACACATGAAACTGCAATTGTTATAAGGTTTTTCAATGTCAAAAACAACCCAACACAACTTTGGAGTACCTCAAGGTGGGAATCCTGCACTGGTCTTACCTCAGTGTGTTAGGATTATGTGTTTGTGGGCGAGTTGAGGGTTAAGACAATGTAAGGAATAATGGAAGATGACGGCGTGTGTGTGTGTGTGTGTGTGTGTGTGTGTGTGTGTGTGTGTGTGTGTGTGTGTGTGTGTGGTGATAACACATGTCCTTTTGGTCTTGTTATGACAGGCGCTTCCTCCTTCTTGTTTTGTTTTGATGTGTGTGTGTGTGTGTGTGTGTGTGTGTGTGTGTGTGTGTGTGTGTGTGTGTGTGTGTGTGTGTGTGTGTGTGTGTGTGTGTGTGTGTGTGTGTGTGTGTGTGTGTGTGGTCCCCATAATTTAACTAATCTGGAAGGAACCACTTTGTTTTTGGGTTTCAATACAGACAGACTCCGGACAAAAACAAATCATCATACCGGTCGAAAATCACAAAAACATTATCTACCCAGTACTCGGGCATACTCCGGCACTGGACATCCCGCAACCCTCCCTACAACTCTGCCAATGCGAGCAGCCGGCGAAGGCAGCTCGGACCCCCCGCGGGAAATAGGATCGCTGTATTTTTTTTCCGAGAAAAGATTCAATGTAACGTTGTTAACACTTGTCATCCTGCTACCTTGGAGCGAACATCTCACGTACATTCTCACAGTCAGGTACCCAACATCCTCGTAGAAAAGTAACTCTGTTGAATACAAACTTGGGCATGAAAATACGGATTTTTAGCTAATTCTATTTAGCTAAGTCGTTCCCCAATCATGACGCACCATAGTCCGTCTAGTGGGCTACGTGTGGTCGTGTGTGAAAGGTGTAAGTGTGTATATGATAAGTTAAACAAAGCAATCATATAGATAGTGATAGAGTATATTTCAGATAGATATATTACTTAGTTAAAAGTAATATACAGTTAGGGTTTAGTGTGGTGTTGGGGTGTGGGTTGTTGTGGTATGAGTGTGTGGATCATGAGAGAAGATAGCGAATGAATGGACGAGCACAGACTCGGCTCTGCACAATGTACTTTCTACCTTCGTTTGTTTGTCTGTCTCTTCACCCGTTTATTCTGTCCGCTAGTCTTTCCCATTGCCCATAGAGTATAAAGCTAATAGTGGAATAACCTGTAGGAGGGTATACCAGACACGAGGATGCGATTGAAACGACACTATAGTATCTTCACCTCTTGGCATCCCTTAACAACTGATAAAATCCTGGAACGTCACCTCTTCCTTTGTCTGTTTTTTTTCCACCTACCTATGACTTAAACTCTTTCAAAGATGAGTTGTCGAATAACAATCTCCTAAAAAACTATCGATTTTGAGATCCTGGACCTCTCAATCCTTGCTTCTTTTCTCCTAAACGGTTTTTCTTTAACACAGGGTCTGGCGACAGAAGCGTGTGTATTATTTTTTTTTTTACTTTACTTTAGTTTTTTTTTTTTGTTTTTTTTTTGTTTTTTTCCCTTATCCAGTGCTCGTTTTCATTGTAAAAGACATAAACAGAACAATAGAACAACACGATAAAATAATAATATATATATTATATATATATATATATATCAAAATTGTATATAAGTTATATATATATATATATTAACAGAGAGAGAGATATAGAGAGGAGAGTAGAGAGAGAAGAGGAGAGAGAGGAGAGGAGAGAGAGAGAAAGAGGAGAGAGAGAGAGCGAGACGCAGAGGGAAGTGCGAGAGTAGAAGAGAGAAGAGGAGAAAAGAGAGTATAAATAGAGGGGGTGGAGGAGACAAACGGAACGGCCTATTTTGCATTTTTTTTATAAAAAGGACAACCGCCGAACAAAAAAGAAATTTCTTCTGGTTCCCCGGCCTGCTCCATCTGCCCTCTCCTCTCTTCGTCTTCAACTCAGGTCCTCCCTCCTCTCTCTCAGCCTCTCTCTCTCCATCCCCGGTCTCAGTTCGCGTGCAATTCTTTAAAAATATACATCAGGCGTCCAAACACACAACTAATCCTCGATCAACAATAACACGAGGACTTCACTTTCATCATATCCCAATGCTCTCTCTATCCAAGAACATCAGTCCTCGCTCCCGCACCAACCAAATCTCTATCCTTGTTCGATGTCTCCTACTAACAAGGGCGACAATGCTCCGTACGCCCTGCATAATTCCAATAAACTCCGCAACTAGTAAACACCTAACGGCTAACACGTCAGTGTTAAAATTTAACACATAAAACCAAAAATCCCATCTAATCTCATCAATTCCTTTGCAATATCACTCAAGAAAACTGGTGACCGATTGGACAGGAGAGCAAAAAACAAAACAGAAGAGCGCAGTAGGACGTAGAGCAGAAGAGGAGAGCGAGAGAGCGAGAGAGAGAGAGAGAGAGAGAGATGCGTAGAGGGATAGAGAAGAGGAGACGCAGGGAGAACTGGAAAGAGGAAAGATGACAGCAGAGGCTCGCGAGAAAAAAATAAAAAAAAAAAGTAAACACGGATTGTTTAATTTTCAAATCAATGCAAATTTGAAGGTAGTTTTAAGACGAAAGGAAGCGGGGACAGAGGAGCAAAGCTGTAAAAAGAGTGTCCTATGACTGGTTAGAACATTCTTAGTTGGAACACTGTGGAAGGGGGAATAAGATGGTCGAGGAGAGGATGGAGGGGAGGGGAGCGTGAGGGTATGAGGAGAAGGGGGACACTGGGAGTGGTGGGAAGGAGGGGAAGAAAGATGGAGGGAAGCAAGGATGATGCCGTAGGAAGACATGGATAGTGGAGAGAAACGGTAATAGAAGGGAATCCATAGAAGTAAAGGGCAGGTGATAAAAATTAAAGAGAGTAGAGGAAGAGGAGGAATCGGAGAAGGAGTATAGAGAAAGAACGAAGGAGGACCTATACATGGAAGACAAGACAGTAAAAAGAAGGAGATGGGACGCAGTATTGAGGAGGGCAGGGTGACAGAAGGAAAGGGAAGAAGGGTAAAGGGGATAAGGGAATGGGAAGGGACGAAGGTGTCGTGTAGAGGGAAGGGAAGGGATAAGGGAAGGATAGGTAAAGGATAAAGGGAAGGGATAAGGGTCAAGGGACAGGGAAGGGAAGGAGAATAGGAAAGGGGAAGGGAAAGGGAAAGGGAAAAGAGGGGAAAAGGGAAGGGAAGGGGGGAAAGATTATTACATGAGAGGATGTTTAGCGAGTCCATACTTGGAGATGAGAGGGGGAGAGGAGGGTCCAAAGGAGTAGTTTAGGTTAGGGGAGGTATAGGTATTTTCAGGGAAGGGAGATGCAGAGGGCTGAGGCCAGGCTAAGGTGAGTAGGGAGGGACAACTGAGTAGTGGGAGAGAAAGTGGAAGAATGACTGTAAAGGATTAATGGGTAATTTGTAATTATTAGTGTGTATCAGTTTGATGCAACAGTCAAAGAATGGTTATTTAGGTTGCTGGACGAGGAAGATATTTAAGTTCTATACGTTTAATTACTAGGGATGAAGGTCTTGATGAGGGCTAAAGTAGTGTAGTTAAGTCGGGCGTATTTATTTATTTAGTGCAGTCTATTTAGATTAGTTAAGTTCTATACATGCTTTTAAAATTATTAAATTTTAAAATGCTATTTGAATTACAATAATTAAGTGAAGAAGTTGACGTTAATTTCGAATTGAAGACTAACGAGTAAATTATCTGATATCTGTGTTAGTCTGTGGAATTGTTTATTTTATTATTTCTTTACGTTATATCTATTATTTTACTCATATAATTATTTATTCTTATTTATTGTCTAATTGTTTATTTATTATGTACTACTTTATCAAGCATTATCATTGAATCATCAACATGATTACATTTGCTAAATTACTACTGTGTATTTTGTTTTCATGTATATATTCATAATTAAGTAATAATAATAAAATAACATATAATAATAATAATAATCATATTAAATAATATAAGGGAAATGGAACTAGAAAAGAACCTAAACAATAATAACTGATCCTCGCCTATTCC
>JAPQNM010000046.1:9622999-9625499 GCA_029783475.1 Metacarcinus magister
ATAATAATAATAATAATAATAATAATAACCATAATAATAATAATAATAATAATAACAACAATAATAACTTTCCTCCTTTCCCTCATTCTTTCACTCCTCATTCCTCCATTTCTTGACCTCCTCCTCCTCCTCCTCCTCTCCTCCTCCTCCTCCTCCTCCTCCTCCTCCTCCTCTTCCTCCTCCTCCTGCTCCTTCTCATCCATAAAAAGAAAAATAAAATAAAAGAAACTGGTTAATATAATAAAAATCCTACACTTCTTCTCTTTCTTCTTTCCTTCCTTCTCCTCCTCCTCCTCCTCCTCCTCCTCGTGACTCTTCCTCGACACACCAGGATCCTCTCACATCGGAATTGCATCCTTTCCAGCGAGGCCTGATCCCCTTCTGAGGCTGAGGCTCTGTTCCTGCACCCATGTGATCCCCGGGCGTCCCCTCAGTCCCCTTTAGGTGGCCTGAGGGGACGGGGCAAGGGGGAGGGGGCAGGGGGGTAGGGGGGGCAGGGGGGGCAAGGTTAGTAAGGAGGAAGGTGAGGTGTAAAGAAAAGAAAGAAGAGAAAAAGTGGTGTGGTGGAGGAAAGATAGGAAGGGAAGGGAAGGGAAGGGAAGGGAAGGGAAGGGAAGGGAAGGGAAGGGAAGGGAAGGGAAGGGAAGGGAAGGGAAGGGAAGGGAAGGGAAGGGAAGGGAAGGGGAGGGTAGGGAAGGGAAGGGAAGGGAAGGGAAGGGAAGGGAAGGGAAGGGAAGGGAAAGGGAAGGGAAGTGAAGGGAAGGGAAGGGAAGGGAAGGGAAGGGAAGGGAAGGGAAGGGAAGGGAAGGGCAAGGGAAGGGAAGGGAAGGGAAGGGAAGGGAAGGGAAGGGTAGGGAAGGGAAGGGAAGGGAAGGGAAGGGAAGGGAAGGGAAGGGAGGAAAGGGTGTGGCTGAGTGGGAAAAACAAAAGACAGTCAAGGTGAAATAACAAGAGACAAACGAGAGAGAAAGGAGTGAGAGTGGAGGAGGAAGGAAGGAGATTGTAGAAAGTGGAGGTGGAGGAGGAGGAGGAGGAGGAGGAGGAAGAGGAGGAGGAGGAGATGTAGAAGATATGTAGATGAGAGTGGAGGGGGGAGAATAATAATAATGATAATAATAATAATAATAATAATAATAATAATAATAATAATAATAATAATAATAATAATAACGGAATGCAAAAATATAAGGAGAGAACGTTCCTCTATTTCCTTTCAATCCTCCAACTACTTTCCTTTCTCCCTTCTTTTATCATCTTACGTCTCCTCCTCCTTTTTATTTTCATCCCAAAAAATAAAAGTACAAAAAAAATATGAAAAAGAACACACATTTAACTCTTCTTCTCTCTTTCTTTGCTTCCTATCTTCCTTTTCTCCTAAATTATAATAGGACTTCATTTCCTTCACCAAGCCTCACCCACGAGCATCCTTCCCTCACCTGGCCCTCTCAGAAACTCGCATACACTAACACCCACACACGCAGGATTGGCTTCGGAAAGGATGCCACGATCCTACACAGCGTGAGGTAGGATTCTAGGACCATTATTCTGACACACGGTCGTTGCAACAGTGCCACACCTTGCCGCTAGGATTGTGTGAAGGATACACATATTAATACACCGCCTCTAGTCGCTTCAATTTCACTATCCATCGCTAAGACGTGGAGGATCAATGTCTTGGTGTAAAACTTGGTCTTACGCACTTACATCGCAACACACTAACATATTAATTGTAGGATGATGATTAATTAATGTTCATGATGTAATTAGAGTATGGAGGAGGATGACACGGAGACTCTGAAGGCTACGTAATGCCTCTCAATGCACTGAATCACACGTCAAGTTAAGAT
The DNA here is from genome assembly GCA_029783475.1 of Metacarcinus magister. Lineage (NCBI taxonomy): Eukaryota > Metazoa > Arthropoda > Malacostraca > Decapoda > Cancridae > Metacarcinus > Metacarcinus magister. The sequence goes on from JAPQNM010000046.1 coordinate 9,624,847, forward strand.
CAACACAAGCATCAAGTATCTCCCGCTGAAAGTCAAGGCAGCGTAGCACGAGGAGGTCAAGTGGTGCGATACTATCCAGTGAGTTGTTGCATTTCCCAGCGTAACTCTGCAATACTTGAGTGTGTGTATCTTAACTCCAGGTGACTGTTAACTAGTATTCGTAGCAGTAGAAGTTGTTGAGTGAGTATTGTGTGCGGAACAGTGAACAGTGAAAAGACGAAAGTTTGAATTGGGTGGTGGGAGAAAACGCGACATCAAAAACAGAAACAATTACCTAACTTCCCTAAACTGTTGCAACTTCAAACTTTTTAAAACGTTAAATAAATAAAATGTTCGTGCTTCATCCTGTGGTCTATTTTCACCACCGAATTTCCACTCACTTATCTTACTTACACGAAATTAACCATAATTGTTCACAAGCCTACCATCTCCTTTCCCTTTGAGGATACGAGCGAATAGACAGAGAACTTCAGGCCAGGACAGCGGTGGACAGAACTACGTGTAACTCATCAAGTCCCCCCACACACACGCTGGGCTAACACGGTCAAGTCCTATTGCAACCCAAAGGAGGGAAGGTGAAGGTTCTGTCATCTGGCGGCGTGATGGAGACAATAACACAACACAACACACGCTCCACTGCCTTTCATAACGAC
>JAPQNM010000046.1:9645499-9647999 GCA_029783475.1 Metacarcinus magister
TTCATTTCCATTTCTCATTTTTTTTTCTTATTCTATTTTAACTTTAATTCTCGTTTGTAAGTAAGTGTGTTTGTTTCCCTCTGGTGTTAAATATTATGAATAACTTGTTTTACTCTCTCTCTCTCTCTCTCTCTCTCTCTCTCTCTCTCTCTCTCTCTCTCTCTCTCTCTCTCTCTCTCTCTCTCTCTCTCACACACACACACTTACCTAGCGTTACAATGGTCACGTGTCGCCAGCCGAGGTGAGACAGGGCAGCGTGCATTGCCCTCGCCACCTGCAAACTTGTGGGTGTGACGAGGGCAATGTGACTTCCTTGTCCCTCCTCCTCCACCACCCCGCCAGCCCCAGCCTCAGCCTCGTCACCGTAGATATTGCCGTCATCACCACCACCACCACCACCACCACCGCCAGCTGCCTCCCCTTGCACCTCCTCCTGGTCCTCCTCCTCGATTTCTTTCTCCTGTTCTTCTTTGGGCTGAGTGTGTGAAGGGGATTGGTCAGCCTCGCGTGAAGGAATCTGTGGAAGAAGAAATAGTAGTAGTAGTAGTAGTAGTAGTAGTAGTAGTAGTAGTAGTAGTAGTAGTAGTAGTAGTAGTAGTAGTAGTAGAAAATGCAACATAACTACTGGATAAAGATAAAAACTTCACATCAAACACATATTTCTTAGTGATGGTGTTGATGTTGTGAGTGGAAGGTGATGGTTGTAAAGATGAGGCGAGATAATGAAGGCAAAGGATGGTGATGGTGGGATTACTAGTGATGGGCGGAGAGGGGGTAAGGGTGATGGGTGATGGGGGGAAAGGGGTGATGGGGTGGAAGGGGTGATAATGGTATGATGTTTCCCTCTTCATTCTTATCAACTTGTATATTTTTGTCTTGTCTTACATCGATACGTTTAAGAATATTTATAAGTAGCGTTTAGGTGTGTGTGTGTGTGTGTGTGTGTGTGTGTGTGTGTGTGTGTGTGTGTGTCTAAGGCAGGTATAGGGTGGATAGACTGAGCTGCAAAAAGCCAGGAAAAAGTTAATAAAAAGTGCTACAAAAATAGGAAAAAAAGACCCACTAATTGCCACTTCACAGAAAAAAATGGAAGGAGAGAAAAAAATTGGATCAGAAGTTTCAAAAAAGAGCAACAAAGAGAGAGAGAGAGAGAGAGAGAGAGAGAGAGAGAGAGAGAGAGAGAGAGAGAGAGAGAGAGAGAGAGAGAGAGAGAGAGAGAGAGAATAACAACCAGTCTTCACCTTTAACAAATCTCAAATCATCGCTTTTATATAAATTCTTTCCTTTCCCAACAAGACAAATTTAAGTGGTATCATTATTAAGGACGTAACAACCATATCACAATACTGTCTTCATAATATAGTAACACACAACAAAGGGTAGAAGGATGCATACGATAGGATAAGATACAATACACAGCCACACTTCAGTAACTTCAGTGGAAAATATAAACAATTTGGATATACTAACATTGAGTGTAAAGATAACTATAGGATTCTACTTTCTTGTTATCGCTTGAGTTAATTCTATACGTGTTAAATGAGGTTTGTATCACTACTTTCTACATTTATTTATGTAATTTAATGTTTATGATTATTAATATTATGTAGATGTATCAGTTTTTTTCCTTCTTCTGTATTAGACTTTTTCAATTTGTTGATTATTTAAGACGACTGAAAGATAGCGTAACTATTACCAATTTACACACACACACACGCACACGCACACACATACACACCCACACCCCACCCACACACACACACACACACACACACACACACCCCCACACACACACACACCCACACACACATTTGAGGCACACATACAAATAAGTACAATCTATTTTATGCCAATTATTACATTACTTTCTACATGATTGGTATAAATGTACTGAATGTTCCTCCAGCAGATGCAATGTTACAACGTTATTGACTCTTTCTGGAAAAAAATACAGCGAGAGAGAGAGAGAGAGAGAGAGAGGAGAGAGAGAGAGAGAGAGGAGAGAGAGAGAGAGAGAGAGAGAGAGAGAGAGAGAGAGAGAGAGAGAGAGAGAGAGAGAGAGAGAGAGACTGACTGACTGACTGACTGACTTTGAGGAAGGAAAGGACAAAGTTAGTGAAAAAGTTATGCTGTATTAACTAGACCATAGAAAGTGTTTGTCTGTCTGTATAACTGTTTTGAAGTCTGTCTGCCTGTATGTATGTCTGTTTGTCTGTATCTATGTCTATATACCATTTTTGAAGTGTGTGTCTGTCTGTTTGTTTATCTGTGTCTGTGTCTGTGTCTGTGTGTGTGTATGTGTCTGTGTTTGTGTGTGATGTGTGTCTGTCTGTCTGTCTGTGTCTGTCTGTCTCTCTCTGTGTCTCTCTCTCTCTCTCTCTCTCTCTCTCTCTCTCTCTCTCTCTCTCTCTCTCTCTCTCTCTCTCTCTCACCCACCGTGTAATGGAGGCTTTGCCAAATATCATAAAATCTCCAGAAGACAGACGCACTGAAGGAGGAA
>JAPQNM010000046.1:9652999-9677999 GCA_029783475.1 Metacarcinus magister
TCCCTTCCATCAGTATCTGTTTGTTGTCTCTTCCGTCACCTTCCCTTCCCTTCTGTAACCTTCCCTTCCCTTCCGTCACCTTCCCTTCCCTTCCGTGACCTTCCCTTCCCTTCCCTTCCGTCACCTTCCCTTCCCTTCCCTTCCTTCACCTTCCCTTCCCATCGTCGTCTTTTCCCCGCCGTCGTTTCTCTTCCTTTGATCGGTGAAGCTACTAAGGACCCATTCCAGCTACATCATTGTTTTCCATCACAATTGTATTTTCCCCTCCTGGAACCCTTTTTTCCTCCCTTTCTCTTTGATGAATAAGACGGCGTGTGTGTGGGAGGTGAGGGGAGGGGGAAGGGGGGAGTAGGAGTAGAAGGAGAGAGGGGAGAGAGGAGAGGAGTAGGTAAAAATATGAGATGGAGGAATAAAGTGGGTTAGAAAAATTGAGAGAAGGAAATGATCAGAGTTAGTATGACGTGAGTGAAACGAATTGAAAACTGGAAAAAAAACCCTGGAAACTGGAAAAGAGGTAAGGGAGGGAAGGAGGAAAGGAGGAGAGGAGGGAGGGGGTGAAGAATGAGGGATGGAAGGAAGAAAGGAAAGGAAGGAAGGATGGAGGGAAAGAGGGCAGGCAGGAAGGAGGGAAGGAAGGCAGGAAGGAAAAAAAGGAGAGAATGAAAGGATGGAAGGAAGGAAGGAAGGATAAAATAATTGAGTGAAGGATGAAGGGAGGGAATGATTGAAGGAAGGAAAGAAGAAAGGCATGAAGGAAAAAAGGAGGAAAGGAAGACAGGAAATAATGATTGAGGGAGGGAAGGAAAGGAAGGCATGAAGGAAGGCAGTAAGAAAGGAAGGCATGACGGAAGGAGGTAAGGAAGGAAGGAAAGCATGAAGGCAAGCATGAAGGAGGGAAGGAAGGAAGGAAGGAAGGAAGGGAGGAAGAAAAACATAAAAGAAGGAAGGCATGAAAGAAGGAAGGCATGAAAGAAGGAAGGCATGAAGGCAGCCAGGTATGAAGGAGGTAACAGGTGCACACTCCACCCTCCGCACACCTGTTTGCTCGTATCTGTGGTTTCTCAGGTGAAGGTGAGGCCAGGCAGGTGCTGACCCAATCACAGGGATTCTTAGACCTGCTGTCAACACATGCAGCCCAGGTAGTGCTGGAAGGGGGGGGGAGGGGGGAGGGAGGGAAGGAGGAAGGGAGAGAGAGAGGAATGGATGGAAGAAGGGAAATAGGTTAAGCGGGAGGGAAAGAGGGAGGAAGGGATCGATGGAAGAAGGGAAAGAGGTTAGGAGGGAGGGTAGGAAAGAGTGAGGGAGGGAAGGAAAGAGGGGTAGGGGAGGTGAAAGGGTGAAGGGGTAAGGGGTAGGGGGGTAGGGGGTAAGGGGTAAGGGGGGTAGGGGAGGGTAAGGTCACTGGTAACTGGTAAACATTTCACTCACACATTTGTCACTTGTCACAAAAGGCTTTTGATGACTATAGCTTGTTTGTGTTGACTGTTGTTGTTGTTGTTGTTGTTGTTGTTGTTGTTGTTGTTGTTGTTGTTGTTGTGTAAGTTATAGTGCAAGAGTTGTTGTTTATTGATCATAACTGTTTGTCTATGGGTGTGTGTGTGTGTGTGTGTGTGTGTGTGTGTGTGTGTGTGTGTGTGTGTGTGTGTGTTCGCCTGTGTCTGTCAATCTGTTTCGGAGTCCATGTATCCCCTCCCATGACCCCCAATGAACACACACACACACACACACACACACACACACACACACACACACACACACACACACACACACTAAGGGTCACGCCCACGTTGGCTTCACTACAAAGCGGTGGGAAGCGGCGGTGGTCTTGTCATATCCCTTTTAAATTATTTCTCTCTCTCTCTCTCTCTCTCTCTCTCTCTCTCTCTCTCTCTCTCTCTCTCTCTCTCTCTCTCTTCTTGTACGGTAAATTTGACTGGTTTTTTTTCGCTCCTTTTTTGTTTATTTGTAAGAAAAGCTAAAAAAAATTAAATGCAGTTACCCAGACGCCTTTCACACTCAGCTCTGTCACCTCGCTCCGTTTTCTAGGAAGGTCGTCGGTCTAGGGGTGGTAATTTTATATTTGTAATGATGTTTTGGCGCCATCTCTATGTCCTCGACGAGACGAACCTCACCCACTACTTTGCTGGAAACCTTATTTTGATTCTCTGGAAATTAGGTTTTTTTTTCCTTCGTCCTTCCTGAAGATGTCTGTCTGGCGGTAACTTTCCCCTTATCAGTCAGTCTCTGCAACAACATCAGTTAACATCAGTCTCTGCAACATCAGTCACAAATAATCCACGCAGTCTCACCTCCTGTCTGTATCTTTTCCTTTCCTTCCTCTACGCCTCAAAATTCAATCCTATTTCCTTAGTTTCATCGAGTATCGCTTCACAGTCTTATTTAACCTTCCAGTACCTTTCCTTTCCCTTCCCGTCCTCTGAACCTCAAAATATTGGTCGTGGTTCCTCGGTTCTATCCAGTCAAGTCTTGTGTTTGCTTCTAACTCATTCACCTTCATTACTTCAACGTCTTCAGGGCAACGTTCCCCTTCCTTCAATGTTTATGAGTGCAATGCAAACGTTACCAGACACGCTTACTGTCTCCTTGCTCGTCTTAATACACTCTAGAGACAAGGTGGTGGTGTGTCCTCCACGCGTCTCCTGTCTGTTTGAGGTGATGACAGCTGTTGCAGGAATGTGTTATGCTGCTATGCCTTGATGCAGCTGGTTAGTGCAGCATAAACACCTCTAATTATAGCTTCAGGTTGGGTGTGGTAAGGACAGTAATGATATTGTTCATCCTCTTTAAGTTCAATAATGTAGTTACCATTTATTTTTCTCTCCTTACATGTGAACTTTGACTTAATTTGTAGGGTTTATATTTTTTTCTTCTCCTTTTCCCGGAACTATTAATGATAACCAAATTTTTCCTCTGCCCTGGCCGAGACTTTCTATTAATGTTTCATAGTAAGTCTCTGTGGTGACAAGGTGCTTCTAGGTATACTGTTCTGCCTCCATTAACACCTCCTTTAACAGGTCCTCGTCTACTTCGCTTCGTTACGTCTTTGCATCAGCTTCGGTAAAGACTGTTGGTGCTGCTGTTGCTGCTAAAATATATCGAGGCACACACACACACAAAAAAAAATTCGTGTAGCTGTATCTTGCAAAACTCTTAAATAAAATGATTTCTTATACAGATAGAAACAAAAGAATTGAGTTTAACATTACCGAGAGTCAAGGAATGGCACACTAGAAAGCCAGTGCAGCGTCGTCCTGGAATACCTAAAGTTCACCTACGTTTTGTGAGTTTTTATTTCTATTTTGTTAACTTTTTCTATCGCTTCGTGGATGAAGTAACAGGTTGGCTTCGTGCATGGGTCAAGGAGTAGGTGGTGAGGCTGAGGTCTGCCCACGATCAAGTTACCTTCAAACGGTAGGTAAAGAAAGTCAAAACAATCATTAAACTTGAACTGTAACTAAAACATCTCCAATAAGTTTATGTAATGTATTTAATCCTTAATTTCAATATACAAAGACATGTGGTATATATAGTTTAATAATTACCGTTCATGATTACGGAATACTTTGATTTTTTTTCAGTCCCCCATCAAGTGACACATTCTCACCTCACTGGCTGGCTTCACCTCCTCTCTTCACCTTAGATTCGTGCAGTAGAAGAAAAAACACACAACACACACAGCGGCGTCTCTAAATACTTCTGAGTTACAATACAAAGCAGATTAACAGTAAACACACACACACACACACACACACACACACACACACACACACACACACATTAATTATACCTTAGCACATAGATAAGTACTTAATTCATTATACCTTAGCTGCTAAGGTATAATTAATCAAGTATACTTATCTATGTGCTAAGGTATAATTAATGTGTGAAAATATACATAATTGGTGAATCTATATGGTAAGGCTTAGCATATAGATTCACCAATTATGTATATTTTCAATCCATGACTGCTTTTTAAATAAACTGTTTATTATTATTATTATTACACACACACACACACACGCACACACACACACACACACACACACACACACACACACACACACACACATAGGTGACGTCACACTGCCTTCACACCCTACCTACCCTAACCTAACCTAACCTACCCTACCCTAACCTACCCTACCCTAACCTAACCTAACCTAACCTAACCTAACCTAACCTAACCTAAGCTAACCTAACCTTCCCTATGATAACAGTGATGTCCTTCTACAAGCACATGTTCTTTATTTCCCCGCCAGCCTGCACGCGTGACGGAGTAAATCACTTAATCACTCCATTTGCCTTGGTTCGCCCGGTAATTACGTTAGCTAATGACTCTCAGCGCAATGCCCTCTCAGAAGACTTGGTGTTGAAGGTTGATAAAGCTTAGCAAAATTTGTCTGACATGCGCGAGGCCATTAGGAAAATGTTTAATGTTGAATGTTGGATCTTGTTCGTAACTCGAGATATGATAAGTTTCTCTCGTTCGTAACTCGAGATACAACTAACAAAAAGTGTCTATTGTACGTAACTCAAAAAAAAAGGTGCTTACAGGCCTTCAATGGTTTATTTATGTTGACAAAACCTAGAATAAAACCAAACAATCAAAATACAACGTCAGGAGAATGTATGATGTACGTTTATTATCTTACCTACATCTGTTACCTCTTTTACGTATACAAATTGAGTCAGTTTCTCCCTTCATCTCCTATATCATCATTCACTCTGTCAGCCTTTTAACACTCCCTGCCTCGACTCACTCACTGCACGCACATTCACATCACATCCCTAGTCAACACACTCAAATGTCAAATGTTCACCGTTATCATATCCATTTCTTTTCACTCATATGCATCAAGTAGACATCTTATTGTCATCCTACACTCATTATTCTTTCTACTTTGACACACCTGGGTAGCACATCACAGGTACGCCCATTCCCTATACCTATGTGCATGCTAACCTATCCTGCCTTCACCCTCCTACCCTTCACTGGTGGTACTGAATGAGGGTGTTGCTGCCGTCATTTACACTTTCCTTTCACTGATAATTTACACTTTAATAGCGTGTCATTGGTGTTCGTTGATGCAGTGTACAGGTGTCATTATCTATCACTGTTCATAGCCTGTGTCGGTGTGTAGTGTGTGTCAACTCTTCAGTTTTAGGACCAGAATATTGGGTTGTGATAATGGGTTAGGTGGGAGGAAGAAATTGGGTGCTTGGAGTAGGTATGTCTGTATGTCTGTCTCTTTGTCTGTCTGTCTGTCTGTCTGTCTATCTGTCTGTCTGTCTGTCTGTCTGTCTTCCACATTAAGGATAACATAACTGACACGTTCTCAAGTCTTACGATAACTAAAGGCTAACAGTGTATAGTAATAAATTAGTTTTGTATCTTAAAGTGTATTTCTTTATCTATCTCTGTAACCCTTTCCATACACTAAAAAAAAGTCTTATAGTCTACCCAATAATAAAAAACAAGTAGTCATTTAATACAATCGTCTTATATCTTACAAATGTTGTGATTGTGTATCTATCTGCACAGTTGTCATGGCACTAAACTATCTATCAGTCTTTTAGTCTTACCCACCTATTGATTTATCTATCACGTGCCGCCTGTCTGTAGTCTACATTATGTTTTCTTTCAGTTGTGGATCTTGAAACGTCTACTAATTATGAAGATTTTATAAGCTATGTCTTTTTTTATTTATTTATTTATTTATTTATTTTTTTTTGGTGGGAGGTGAGTTTGCGTGATGTTTGCGTGCACTAGTTTTAAAGAAAGAGATCAGTTCTTAAATAAAACGATATCACACTATTTCCTAAGTCACCTAAACCTACCTAACCCAGCTTCATAATACTGCTTGACTATTTACAATGCTCGTGTGTCCTCTTTACAACATGATATAAACTAAACAGCAATGACACTACGAGTACAATGAACATAACATGAATAAAACAATACATCAAGACATCTGTAACGCACACTTTTATTACGTTACAACATCATTACAACCATCCCTTGACACTCTTATCCAGCACCAAATCATTGACCTACATCAGAGCTGGAATGTCACAACCAGATCATGTTTCTCTTTCTCGACGAATTCCCAAAAGTGTGTATCTGTGAATCTGACTCCTAGCCGCGGGTAAGGCAAGACTCAGCCCGCCCAGCTGTCCTCTGCCTTATAAGCTGATCGATAAAGGGCACATGGGGACGCCTGTGTGGAGGTGGGGTGAGAGGCGGTGTGTTGACCAGGCTGTCGGGATTGCAAAGGTGAGGCGTTGGGAAAAGGAGACGGAGGTGAGCACAGTGGCAAGGAGTAGGTTGGTGTACGTTCAGATTTAAGTTTATGGTTTAATTTTGTGGTGTGGTCTGGCAGCGGTGCATGGATTATTAAGGTTGTGTGTGTGTGTGTATGGTAATGTAAGAGTTGTTATACACGTTTAAAGTTGTTATACAGATTAGTTAGTATGTATGTAAGTAAGTATTCTCGTGTTTCATTTTATTGTATTATCTAATTAAGTAAAGTACATACACTCCATCGTCTCGCCCTAACTTGCCTTCATTCTATACACAATAAATGAATAATAAAACGGAATATATTACACAACATTACGTATAATTTTTCATTATACACAAACTTCCGGTAATTTATTTCCAGTACCACCTCCCTCCTTACCTCCCTCCCTCCATCCCTCCCTCCCTCCATCCCTGCCTGCCTCCCTTCTTGCCTCTCTCCCTGCCTGCCTTCCCTGCCTCCCTCCCTCCCTCCCTCCCTCCCTCCCTCCCTGCCTACTTCAAAGCTTCCTTGCCTCCCTCCCTTCTTACCTTACAGCCTCCCTCACTACCTCACAGTTTCCTCCCTCCCTACCACACAATTTTCCTTCCTCCCTACCTCACAGCTTCCCTCACTACTTACCTCCCTACCATACAATTTCCTTCCCTCCCTACCTCACACTTTCCCTCCCTACCTACCTGACAGTTTCCTTCCTTCCCTCCCTCCTTCCCTCCCTCCCTGTCTGTCTGTCTGTCTGTGTGTTCTCTTTCCACCCACCATTTGTCAACACCGTACCAGCTGTCAGTTCAGTTGTAGGAGGCGTTTTCTTTCCAATTATAGTGAGGGCAACACACGGGCGGGGCAACACATGTAGTTTGAAGTATTAGTGTTACGGGTGAGTTGACGCGGCGCTGTCTGTCTGTCATTCATCACCTGTGTGTGTGTGTGTGTGTGTGTGTGTGTGTGTGTGTGTGTGTTGAGGGTGAGAAAGTGTGTGTGATGACGGATAGAAAAGTGTGTCATTATTTTGTTTCCACGCGTTCCATCATCACCAATTTATACTAGATTGTTGCGTCGTCATCACCACCACCACCACCACCACCACCACCACCACCACCACCACCACTTTCCATAATACACCAATCATACTCTTCTTTCCCACACTGAATAGGAAGGAAGCACACAAGGACGTGCATAAGAGTAACAACCACAGCAGCCACACCAAAGCCATCTAACCTATTTTACTCCAAGGTAGCAAGGAACATGTAGAGCTTAGCGTCTCCTCACAACCCTGGCTGGCGTGGTGATTTCAGTTCAACACACACGGTTATCACACCACCCGCTGCTGCCTCTGTGACCTAATGGCTTTGTCCCGAGGCTGTCATACCCCATAACAGCCTCAAGATGTCGTAGCCTTCACAGCGAATCACCCGTCTCGTCCCATCTCTTCTTCCTCTGTCACATCAACCACCAGTGTGCTCTCTCTTACTGCATCTATAAACCTCCTCTTTGGCCTTCCTGTTCTCCTAGACGTCGTGCACTGAAAGTCACTTGATAGGGTGATATAATAGGTGTGCATTACATCCTTAAAGCGGCAAAGCAGACGTGGAAAGTGTAAGATATCATGACTGGATGAACAAAGACTAGATAGAGTCAGCGGAAAAACGATTATATGGAAGACTGATTCAAATACCTTGGACACACGCTATAACAGATGGATGGGTTCTTTAAGAGGGAAGGAAGGAATAGATCTCATATGAAGGGGAAAGACACAGAGACAGACAGAGAGTAATGAGCCGTACAGACCCTAGAAGTGGACGCCAGAACAAGCCTCCAGGAACACTGACAAACAAACACAAACGAACTGAATATGAACAGAGAAAACTGGCGATTCACGACCAGCACCTAACTGGATTTTGCCAACAATTAAGTCCATGTTCCGCGCCAGTCAGCATTCAGCCAACAAAGCACTTAGTCCCTTTAGAAGCAGCGCAGACACACGCCATCACGGCCAGATACACGCACTGGGCGACGGCAGAGTAAGACAACAGGACACAAGAAAATAGTAAAGCAGTAATTAGCTAAGCGAGGATACCAACCAAACTTAAACTTACGAGGCAAAAAGAGGAAAATAAAACTACTTATATAAAAAAAAGTATATCACAGAGTACTAGACGAGAAACATAATAACGTTGTTGATACTATTAAAAGAAAATATTACGTAGGTGACATCAATTCATAATGGTGAAATTTTAATAGTGCAAAAATGTTCGAGTTTTTACAAATATGTTTCTTGTTCGTAGATAGAAAAAAATAAGTAGTACCATTTCCTACCTACACATCACTTATTATTACCATTTCTTTCTCTTGAGTTTATTTATACGTGAGTGTGAACGTGTACCTTTCTTTTTACAATGGACAATAAGCTGCACGCCAACCCCGCGACACCTGGGTCTTTACATACACAAATTTCCTTCACTTCCTGCAAGCCGGCCCGATACCCCGCCAGCACACACACACACACACACACACACACACACACACACACACACACACCCTCCCTTCACTATCGACTTTATGCAAACACCTTCAACACCTCTCCTTCACTATTTACTCTCTGCTACCCCTTCCACATGCGTCCCTTCACTATTCCACTACATCACTACCCCTTCACTCTTCCCTTCACGCCCTATTCACCCCTTCATTTGACCCCTACATGACCTCCCAGTCTGTATACGTACCTTTTCAAACTGGTTCTATCCTTTTCAACACAGCCCCCCTCCCCCCCCAACCCCCTTTCCACGTAAACCATTTCAATACAGTGTCAACATGCTGCCATTTCACTGTTCCACCCTTAACGCCCCCACCCCCGCCCCCCTCTCACACACCACCCAATTTCTCCCCCCACCCGCCCACCCCCCAAAAAAAACCCCTATCTATTCCATTCCATTTTTTTTTCGGGTTTTGTTATCTTTATATTGTTATCTTTTCATAGTCATTTTTTTTTTTTTAACGGTTCTCAGTCTGCTATAATTTTTTTATTTATTTATTTTTAATTTTTTATTTTATTGATGTATGTATGTATTTTTTGTATTGTATTTTTCTTTTGTTCTGTTCTGTTCTGTGTGTGTGTGTGTGTGTGTGTGTGTGTGTGTGTGTGTGTGTGTGTGTGTGTGTGTTGCTTTTTTTTCTTATTTGTTTTGTTTCGTTTCGTTTCGTTTTCTTTCTATTTCTCTTTCGCTCACACACACACACACACACACACACACACACACACACACACACACACACACACACACAGACAGACAGACAGACAGACAGACAGACACAGACACAGACACAGACACAGACACACACACACACACACACACACACACACACACACACACACACACACACACACACACACACACACACACACACACACACACAGCTGCTCTTCGTTCAAGTCCATTTGTATATTAGAAAAAAAAAGAAAAAAAACTTTAAGGCACAAAAAGAGAAGAGAAGAAAATAAAGTTTGTATTGAGGGGAGGAAGAGGGAGAGAGGGGTAAGGGGGGGGGTGAGGATGTCAGGAAGGGGTGGAGGTGTTGTCAGGAGGGGTCAGTGTGGAGGTGTTGTCAGGAGGAGGGTGGAGGTGTTGTCAGGAGGGGGTGGAGGTGTTGTCAGGAGGGGTCAGGGTGGAGTGTTGGGATGCAGTGTGTCAAGTAATGATTTTTATCTTTACACATCAATCATTATTATTATCATTATCATTATCATCATTATCGTCATTATTCTTATCATTCCCATTGTCACTATCTTTTCAAATCCTTTCTGGTAATATTCCTAATAACACACGCCCCCCCCCATCCCCCCCCCAACACCCCAAAAAAAATAATAATAAAATAAAAAATGAAAAAAATAAATTGGGGCACCACACAATTTGGCTTCACCTGACTGACCTCACCTGGCGGGCTGACGCTCTAGTTAACACCTGAGTGAACACCCTCACCACCACCACCACCACCACCACCACCACCACCACCACCACCACCACCACCACCACCACCACCACCCTCCCCCCCCTTTGACTCACGCCGTGTCGCCTGCATTCACCAATACGTCAATGGTCACCTCTGCCCTTTTCTCCTCCTCCTCTTCTTCTTCTTCTTCTTCTTCTTCTTCTTCTTCTTCCTCCTCCTCCTCCCCTCCTCCTCACCCTACCCCCCCCACACACACGCACACACACACACACACACACCTCATTGTTATTATTATTATTATTATTATTTCCTGTTAAACGAGGTAGACTTTTTTTTTTTTTTTTTTTTTTTTTTTGAAGAACTAGATATTTCATTCGAATTAATCTCGCTCTTCCAATTAAATAAAAATGAATAAATAATGAAAATCTCAACCAGCTCAAGTAGAATTAGGATTAAAAAAAAAAGTATATAAAGAGGAGAGTAAGGTTTAAGTTTATACACCCGTTTTACATCACTCATCCTTGCTTGTCCTTATACATTTCAACCTAACATATATACACCAGCTTCTAACACCACCATTCTTACCCTGAGACACCAACCAAACACTTATATATATACTTTAATAAGCAATATATCGGGAGTAACACACACACACACACACACACACCAAACGGCTGGAGTGTGTGTGTGTGTGTGTGTCTGTGTGTGTGTGTGTGTGTGTGTGTGTGTGTGTGTGTGTGTGTGTGTGTGTGATGCATTCCTCAGCAGCGGTATTAAACGGTTAGCATGTATGACAGACGGAAGGCGAGACAATACAGAGTCATTATCACGTCCCGGCGCCACAAAGGGGGGTGACGTGGGCCTTGTTGCAGTGACGAGGTGTGGTGATGCTTGAATAAGTTAGGAGGAAACTCACGTGGAAAGCAGAAATGTTAAGGCGATGATAAGTGTGTTGTGTTATGTATGTGTTTGGTTTGTCTGTTTGGTAAGTTTGTGTGCGTGTGCCTGTGTGTGTGTGTATCCTTGCGCACACTTACCTCTAGACACGACCAGGAGAGGAAGAGTTTGTCGTACTTCCTCGCCAGGTGATTGGCTACCCTGCACAGGCCCGGCTCCACTCCGCCAATCAGAGCACGAGTTGTGGGCGACATCATCTGCGTGAGGAGGTACTCGACGCCGTGACGCTCAGTGCACGTGAAGTCTGTGGAGGGAGAGCATCGATGTTTGTTAGTCTGGCTGAAGATAGAGGAATGATGATGATAATGATGATGATAATAGTGATAATATATTTTTTTTCTATCAATTATTTTTAATGTTAAGATAGATTTGTTGAAGTGTATGAAACAAGTGTGTGAGAGTATGTCATTAGAGAGGAGGAGGAGGAGGAGGAGGAGGAGGAGGAGGAGGAGGAGGAGGAGGAGGAGGAGGAGGAGGTGGAAGAATAGAAATACAAGGATGTGCAAGACAAAGAGAAGACAAAGATGACAATGGTATGAAAGGAAGAGGAAGACGAAGAGAAGAAAGATGACAAAAGAGAAAGTTAAGTGGAAAGAATGAAAAATAAATATGATAAAAGAACAACAAGAAAAAAAATAAGTAATGAACAAAAGGAGGAAGAAGAAGAAGAATAAAAGAAGAAAGAAAAATATATAAAAAGAAAAGACATGGAAAGAGAGTACAAGAAAACTGGACAACAAAAGAGAAAAAAATAAAAATAAAATAAAAAAATGGAGGAAAAAAATACTCTGTTTATTTTTTCTTTTGTTATTTTTCTTTGACACAAGCAAACCTTTTTCTGCCGCTGTGGAAATTGTGGTGAGGATGGAATGCCCTAAAGTAAGTGTGTGTGTGTGTGTGTGTGTGTGTGTGTGTGTGTGTGTGTGTGTGTGTGTGTGTGTGTGTGTGTGTGTGTGTGTGTGTATGTGTGTGTGTGTGTGTGTGTGTGTGTGTGTGTGTGTGTGTGTGTGTGTGTGTGTGTGTGTGTGACTCTAGCAGGAGACTATATATTCACTACGTAAGGTAAAACACAACTACTTCACAAGAAATAATTTAAATACAGTTAGAGTTAATTAATATAACGCACACAGAACTATTGAAGTAATGTACATAGATAATTGATTTAGAGCCAGCGGTAAACACACACGATAAGAAGAAGTGATAACCTCATAGATAACAGCCTGAAGTGAACTGTATTTATCCTGGGACAGTGAGGGTAGGAAAAATAACCTCAATATTGTAGGGCGGGCTGGAGTGACCTTAAGATGTAGTAGGAGTAGTGGGTGAGGTGTAGGTTTTCTCCTTAAAGACTGAACACCAGCTAACAGAAACGTGTGACCTCCAGGAATAGAACATAACAGAGATATAGAGAGGTAGGTACACTGGAAGCTATTGGATTGCAGATGTAGAGATATATATATAGTACAGAGAGAGACTCGAAGAAACATACATACAGACACAGACACACACACACACACACACACACACACACACACACACACACACTCTGACTGGAAGGCTGGAAGTGTATGCTGGAACCCACTTTGTAGTTGTAAAAATACTCATGTTTCTACGAATAACACAAGAGTGCATTGGAGGAGGAGGACGACGAGGAGGAAGAAGAAGAGGAGGAGGAAGAGAAGGAGGAGGAGGAGCAGGTCAGGAAACTATACCAAGTGAAGGTTAAAATGATACAAGTAAAAGTACATAATACACAGGATGAGGAATGTAGGAATGAGGGTAAGGCTTGGGTAGTGGAGGCTGGGGGAAGATTGGACTTGGTAACACTGTAGGGATTAGGATTACAAAATATAGAAGAAAGGATTAGACCAGGTAATATTTGAAAGGATTAGGATTACATGAAGACAGGTGTGAGGTGGTGAGAGGGATTAGACCAGGTAAATGCTACACGTGGACAGGTAAATACTGGAAGGAAGGGAGGGAGAAGGGAGGGAGAGAGAAGGAAGGGAGGGAATAGGGAGGAAGAAGGGAGAGACGAGAGGGAATAGAGAGGAAGAAGGGAGAGAGAAGGGAGATAGAAGGGAGGGAATAGGAAGGGAGGGAGAAAGGAGGGAGATAGAAGGGAGAGAGAATATTTTAAGGATCAGTAAACTAGGCAAGGGCAGGAAGGCAAGGCAGGTAAAGTGAACTAAAATATATACAATAAAAAAATTTAGCGTAGGAATAAAAAAATAATAAAAAAAACGAAAAGAAAAGTATATATATAAAATGTGTTAAATGTGACGCTTTTATTGACTATCTTTTTTCTATATTTGATTTGATTTTGTTCCATCGCTTTAAAATATTTTTGTTCGATTTTCATTTAATTTTTTCAGGGGAGACTTTCAGAAATTTGAGTTTTTTTGGGGGTAACTTGGCCCACGATACCTTACTGAAGGGTGGATTAGGCGGAAGAGGAGGAGGAGGAGGAGGAGGAGGAGGAGGAGGAGGAGGAGGAGGAGGAGGAGGAGGAGGAGGAGGAAGCGAGATCAATATGAGGCAGATGAAAGGGAGAGAGTGTAAGTAAGGATGAATGAGTGAGAGGAAGGAAGGAAGGAAGGAAGGAAGGAAGGAAGGAAGGAAGGAAGGAAGGAAAGAAAGGAAGGAAGGAAAGATAGGAAGGAAGGAAGGAAGGATAGGAAGGTGGGAAGGAAGGAAAGAAGGATAGGAAGGAAGGAAGGTAGGAAGGAAAGATAGGAAGGAAGGAAGGTAGGATAGGAAGGTAGAAAGGAAGGAAGGAAGGAAAGAAGGGAGGAAGGACGTAAGGAAAAAAGAATGATGGAAAAAGAAGAAGAAAAGAATGATAGAACAGAGAATATGACAGATAATAAAGAGGAAAGGCGTAGGAAGGAAGGAATGACAGATAATGAATGCAAGAGTTACGAAAGAGAAAGAAGAAATCAGAGGAGAGGGAAAGAGGAAAAAGAAAGGAGAGGAACTAAACAAGAAGAAAGAAAGGAATAAGAGGAAACAAAAAGAAGGGAAGGCAACGAGGGGAATAATGAAAGAAAAAGAAAGAAAAATTAAGAGATGAAAAGAAAAAATATATAACAGGTAAGAAAGGAATAAGAGAGAAAATAAAAGAAAATGATGAGAGAGAGAGAGAGAGAGAGAGAGAGAGAGAGAGAGAGAGAGAGAGAGAGAGAGAGAGAGAGAGAGAGAGAGAGAGAGAGAGAGAGAAACATCAATGGTGGTTTTCTGAAGGTCAAATGAGGTTAGAGGTGAAGGGGGGGAAGGAGGGAGAGAAGGAGAGAAGAAGGGAGGGAAGGAGAGAAGGAGGGAAGAAAGGAGGGAAAGATGAAATAAAAAAAAGCGAAAAGCAAAAGACCACATGAACAATCTCTCTCTCTCTCTCTCTCTCTCTCTCTCTCTCTCTCTCTCTCTCTCTCTCTCTCTCTCTCTCTCTCTCTCTCTCTCTCTCTCTCTCTCTCTCTCTCTCTCTCTCTCTCTCTCTGTCACACTCGCTTCATTAATGGAAAACTTGCCTTTAAGAATCACACTTTTCCTCACATCTTACTACCGTCGAAACACTTGCCGCATATTTTTAGCCTCAGCTTCTTGAGGACCGTTAAGGTAGACTGGTATGTTAATTAAGGCAACGAGTGAACGATGCGAGAACTGCTTTAATTTAGTGATTTTCTGGACTTGTAGATAAGGAATTAATTTTTTTTTTGTTGTTGATGTGATTAAGTTAAGTATTCAGTCAGTTATTATCAGCATTATCATTATTAGTTTAAAAGATAATGAGAAAATATAATGTTTTTTCTGGATTTGTAATTAAAACAATGCATTTTTTTTTGTTGGTGATGTGATTAAGTTAAGTATTCAGTCAGTTATTATCACCATTATCATTACTATTTTAAAAGACAATGAAAAAATACAATGATTTTCTGGATCTGTAAATAAAAACAATGCATTTACTTTTTCTTTTCTATTTTGGTGATAATGAGAAAATAGAATGACAACCTGGAATTTATAAATGAAAATACATCTTTCAAACACAAACACGAACACAAACACACGTCAAGCGACCTTCACACAACAGTTGACGGAAGGAATTCAGGGCAAGACAGACTGTAATACTGAAGTTATAATGGTACACAAAGCTGCTCATTGCCACTGTGTTCATCTCTGTATCTTTAGAGTTTGTGGTTCATACAGCTGCCTTTTGTCTTCTTATTACATTGTTAGTTTGAGATTAATATATATTGCCTTGTTCACTGTTCTCTATACGTTTAAAAGTGTATGTATTGGCATGGGTAGTGTGTGTGTGTGTGTGTGTGTGTGTGTGTGTGTGTGTGTGTGTGTGTGTGTGTGTGTGTGTGTGTGTGTGTGTGTGTGTGTGTGTGTGTGTGTGTGTGTGTGTGTGTCAAAATTATGGCTGCGAATTCGATATCTTCTTCCGCTTTGACCACGACAGGCATAAATAAATAAATAAAAAAAAATAAATAAATAAATAAAAAATAAAAAAGATAAAAAAAAAGGAAAAAGGAGAAAAGAAGGAAAGTAAATAATAAAAAAAATCATGGAATCGTGAAAAGACATCCACTTTTACGAGGCAAGGAAGGTTGGCAGAGTAAAGCAGATGTGTGTGTGTGTGTGTGTGTGTGTGTGTGTGTGTGTGTGTGTGTGTGTGTGTGTGTGTGTGTGTGTGTGTGTGTGTGTGTGTGTGTGTGTGTGTGTGTGTGTGTGTGTGTGTGTTAAGTTTCCCCAAAGAAGGTCTGAAGATCTGCGTGTGTATAGTGTGTGGAGGAGTAGCTCTCTCTCTCTCTCTCTCTCTCTCTCTCTCTCTCTCTCTCTCTCTCTCTCTCTCTCTCGTGACCTCCATGACCTTATCTCCGCTACACCCCCCCTAAAGACGCCCCCCAAAGGACCCCCCCCCATGACCCCCTAAGTACCCCCCCCCCCAAGGACCCCTAGTGAGCGCTTCTAAATGTGGAAAAAGAGAGCAACCCACGAACAGCAGGAGGAGGAGGAGGAGGAGGAGGAGGAGGAGGAGGAGGAGGAGGAGGAGGAGGAGGAGGAGGAGGAGGAGGAGGAGGAGGAGGAGGAAGTAAAGGAGAAAGAAAGGGAGGAAACCAGATGTGAAAATGGAAACTTACTGTGTGTGTGTGTGTGTGTGTGTGTGTGTGTGTGTGTGTGTGTGTGTGTGTGTGTGTGTGTGTGTGTGTGTGTGTGTGTGTGTAAGGAACTTATAAGCACAGGAGAGGGTACGAGTTTCTTCCTAACTTCTTGGGAACGTGGGAAAGAGGACAACAGATGAGGGGAAAGGGGGGGAGGGGGGTGAGCGGAGAAGAAAGGAGGGGGAGAAAGTAGGGGAAGGGAGGAGGGGAAGGGAGGAGGGGACACTGATGGGGGAGATGAAAACAGCTGGTCATAAAAGTAGTAGTAGTAGTAGTAGTAGTAGTAGTAGTAGTAGTAGTAGTAGTAGTAGTAGTAGTAGTAGTAGTAGTAGTAGTAGTAGTAGTAGCAGCAGTAGCAGTAGTAGTAGTAGTAGTAGTAGTAGTAGTAGTAGTAGTAGTAGTAGTAGTAGTAGTAGTAGCAGCAGTAGCAGTAGTAGTAGTAGTAGTAGTAGTAGTAGTAGCAGCAGTAGTAGTAGTAGTAGTAGTAGTAGTAGTAGTAGTAGTAGTAGTAGTAGTAGTAGTAGCAGCAGTAGTAGTAGTAGTAGTAGTAGTAGTAGTAGTAGTAGTAGTAGTAGTAGTAGTAGTAGTAGTAGTAGCAGCAGCAGTAGTAGCAGCAGTAGTAGTAGTAGTAGTAGTAGTAGTAGTAGTAGTAGTAGCAGCAGCAGCAGTAGTAGTAGTAGCAGCAGTAGTAGTAGTAGTAGTAGTAGTAGTAGTAGTAGTAGTAGCAGTAGCAGTAGCAGCAGTAGTAGTAGTAGTAGTAGTAGTAGTAGTAGTAGTAGTAGTAGTAGTAGCAGCAGCAGTAGTAGCAGTAGTAGTAGTAGTAGTAGTAGTAGTAGTAGTAGTAGTAGTAGTAGTAGTAGTAGTAGTAGTAGTAGCAGCAGCAGTAGTAGCAGCAGTAGTAGTAGTAGTAGTAGTAGTAGTAGTAATAGTTAAGCAGCTTTCAACACCTTTAACATTATTCTCTCAATGTGTCTTACCAAATTATGCAACTCCCTTTTCACGTGTATGTTTGCCAAGAGTTTCATCCTTGTGTTAGGTATACATTAGGCTGTCTTTTCCCTGCCTAGTAGTACACAATGCCTTGCTGTTATGTATTCCTGTATAACCATGAAGGAGTTTTTGACATTCATTCTGTAGTCAATTTTAAGGATTTTTTGGGGTGGGTGATTCAATATATTTTTTTAAAGTCATTCGTTACACCAAGGTAGTTTTGGGAGTATAGATATGAACACATTTTTTTAAGTATTCCCTTCCACTACATATTTTTATTCAAGGGGAAGAGTAGTGATTGAGCGGCTTTTTTTTTTTACTTCTTTTTCTTTCAATTTTTTTATTTTTAAGATTTTATAGTCATTGGTAAGTCAGTGTTTTATGTATGCCTGGAATGAAAAGACTGACTGACTGACTGACTGATTCATTATCTTTCTTTCTTTCTTTCTTTCTCTCTCTCTCTCTCTCTCTCTCTCTCTCTCTCTCTCTCTCTCTCTATCTCTCTCTCTCTCTCTCTCTCTCTCTCAATGTTCCTCTCATTGCACTAACATATCTTTACGTTATTCTTCGTCAGTTACTTTCCTTCCTCTAACGTCTTCCTTCGCCTTCTCGTATATTTCTCCCCACACAATGAGGACAAACTTTATGATATTTGGAGAGTAGCCCAGTCCAGGGTCTTGGGTCTTGCCTTGCTATATAAAGTCCAACAATTCTTCAAGGTCTGTTATCTTTCTTGGTCTGCCACGTAAGGCTGTCAGTCAGTACGTAACTTCGGTTGGCCTTTGTGTGTTTGTATCTAAGTGTGTTGCAGCCTCAGTGACTCCAAGATATATAGTCTCGACACAGTGACGTTATGTTCTCTTTTCTGACGACTCAATCATGTTTAAGTTTCAGTGTTTGTGGTGTTTGATGTGGTAAGGATGTGCTTGGATGGCTTGTCAGTGTTAGGTTTAGCACATATGAAGTGTTGCAGCTTATGTCTATGTGCTAAGTGTGTGTTAAGTTAGTGGTGTGTAAATGTGTTGGTGTTTGCACTATATTGTTCCTTGTGTCTTCAAATATCAATGATTTTCTGATAGTGTGGATTGGAGCCAAACACATACATCATTTTGGATTTGAACACACGTACACGCACACACATACACACATATACATACACTCAGCATCCATCCATCCCTTCATCCATCCATCTATCCATTCCTCCCTCTCCTTCACCCTCCATCTACATCGTGAAAACAATGCATAACTTTCCTCCTTCTACAAAAAGTAAAGGAAGAAATGTTGTCTTGTTTTGCAGAGAACAACAACTAAGGAATACAAACATATACACTTTTAAAACTTTTACGTTTATGCCTTGTGGGGTTTTTTCTTCTTTATATATACGACCAAAAGAGATAAAACAAGCACCGTAAAAGAGAGAGAGAGAGAGAGAGAGAGAGAGAGAGAGAGAGAGAGAGAGAGAGAGGAGAGAGAGAGAGAGAGAGAGAGAGAGAGAGAGAGAGAGAGAGAGAGAGATAATAATAATAATAATAATAATAATAATAATAATAATAATAATAATAATAATAACAACAATAATATCAAGGAAAATGGCAAAATCAAAATATAGAAAAAAACAAAACAAAACAAAATCTCAAAAAATAAATTGTTCCCTCTATTCCAGCCAACTTGACGGTAAGGCCCCGCCCACCCCAGGCAGCGACAACCAATGAGATGCATTACTAACCCAACCTGCATCAGTACCACCAAACCAAACCAAACCAAACCAAACCAAACGATATTGTAACTAACTTTATATCTAACTTTCCTTCTATACCAATCAATGTTTTAACAATACATAATGATACCTAACACGGCAGCCAACAATGGATTCCTAAATTACATCAACTCATCCTTAGACAATCATGGAATATAGATAGAAAAAAAACCCTAAACAAATAGTAATATAGCCATAAGAAATTTAGTTATAAGGGAAGAGGAGTGGAGGTTAAATCAAGGATGTATTCGTGGTGTGTAGTTATAATATTGAACTGACTTGTACTTGACTTGTAGCATTAAGTTAAGTTAGGTTAGGTTAGGTTAGGTTTGGTTAGGTTAAGTTAGGTTAGGTTAGGTTAGGTTAGGTTAGGTTAGGTTAGGTTAGGTTAGGTTAGGTTAGGTTAGGTTAGGTTAGGTTAGGTTAGGTTAAGTTAGGTTAGGTTAAGTTAGGTGTTTCTGGGCCAGTGTTACATTGCTTTTCGAGAATAACTTTGTAACGAACTGATGGATTTGTCTCATATTTTTGCAGATATAGTTTCAGTCCTTCCACTATTTTTTCACTATGGTTAATTTGCAAAAAGTGTACTAGCTTCTAATGGTGGTGTGTGTGTGTGTGTGTGTGTGTGTGTGTGTGTGTGTGTGTGTGTGTGTGTGTGTGTGTGTGTGTGTGCGTAACAACCCTTTCTCTGCATATAAGTGGAGGAGGAAATAGGCTGAAAAAAAGAGCGATAAAGCAAAGGAGAGAGTGAAAGAAATATAAGGAATAAAAAGAATAAAGAAAAAAACACTAACAGACGCCTTAGTAACGAGGAAATAAGTCAAGGGTGAAGAGGATGCAACAAAACCTTCTATCTCTCTCTCTTTACTTCTCTCTTCCACACTATTTATCTTTAATTCTCTCTTCCACTCTATCTCTAAATAATAACAAAGGCAAGGCGACCTCACCACCACACCACACCACAACCACCACCACCACCACCACACACCACAACGAGGCAGGCAGGGGCAAGGTGGAGGGGCAAGGTGGAGGGGACAATATTTTCCAGTAAATAACAAGCGAATGATGTTTAATGCACTGGAAGATTTCTAAACAAGTGAGCACAACCTTGACCGAGGCGAGGAAGAAGAAGGAGGAGAGAAATACAAGGAAATACAAGGGAACACAAACAACAATAGATCCTAGGGTCCCTGCGAAGGCTGTTTGATATAACTACTCTATACTAACTATTTGAATTAGAGAAAGGATAGTACAGTGGACAGCTCCTCCCCTCCCACCCATCCCTCCAACCGAAGCTGGCAGGAAAAAAAAGTGATACCATGTAGTATAGAAAAACTACATGGAATTTACGAGGAAAGTGTGAAAAGGAGATATTAACTACATCTACTTATGTTAGTGTGGGAAAGTGTGACTGTTTGTGTTGATGGTTATGTGGTGGGTGTACAGAGCAGGAGGAGGAAGAGGAGGAGGAGGTAGAGGAAGAAGAGGAGGAGGAAGAGGAGTGATTCTAAGGCTGTGAGTCACTGGTCTTATGGTCTGAGCTAAGTGAAGACAGTCTGTATGTTACTGTCTGTTTAGGTAAAGTAGAGTGACGGTGAGTCGCGGGGTGTTCAAGGCCACGCTAAGACACTCTCAGATCCTAAACAAAGCCGAGGGTCAAGGGCTCTCCCACTGATGCTGCTGCTGCTGCTGCTGCTGCTGCTACTCGCGAGGACTCGGAGCCTGTGCAGAGTGGGACGCTAATAGATTTTGTATGAGAGAGGCGGTGAGGCTGCTGCTGCTACTGCTACTGCTGCTGCTGCTGACTGGCGGGAAATGGCAGACGAGAGGATCAGAAGAAGAGGAGAAGAAAAAAAAAGACATCAGAAGAAGGTAGGTGATGTTGAATGTGTATATTTTCTGACTTAGTTTTTTTTTTTATATCTATTTTTTTCTTTTTTTTTCTTTTCTTATGTGCGTGGTTACGTTTGTATCGCTACCTGCTACCACACACCTGACACGTACATACACACACATACACACACATACGTACACACACGCACACACAAAAAAAAATACATACACACAGACAAATATTTTTACTTGATTTGTATATTTTCAAAAAGGTGGAAAAAATCGTCTTTTTCCTTTTATGGTGATTGGTAAGTAAAGATTTGTATATATAAAAAACTGTACTGTTTTTTCACACATATCTCTCTCTTTCTCTCTCTTTTCTCTCTCTCTCTCTCTCTCTCTCTCTCTCTCTCTCTCTCTCTCTCTCTCTCTCTCTCTCTCTCTCTCTCTCTCTCTCTCTCTCTCTCTCTCTCTCTCTCTCTCTCTCTCAATCTCACCTCTCCCTTTAATTTGAAAAGAACCATTTGATAGAGTGCCTTTCAGAGAAGCTCAGTGGAGATATAAAACTTGAGGAAGGGTGCATAGGAAGCTGCAGGCGTGGAGGGGAGAGTTATGTAATGGGAAGGCGGATGCAAGCAAGGTATTCCCATGCAGCGGTGTTATAGGTGGAGTACAGCAAGGCTCACTTCTAGGTCCTTGTATATCCTTCTTAAATGTAAAATGATATAATACGTGGATAACTTTTGAATGGCGATTAGCTGATAAAATAAAGTGTATATGTAGACTTTTGTAATGTAATGTAGAGAGAAAGAAACAAGATTGGATAAGTTGCATAATCCGATATAAAATAAAAAAAAATATATATAAATACCTAAATGATTGCAATTTTGGATGGCGATTAGCTTATAAAAGAAAGTGTATATATAGACTTTTGTAATGTAATGTAGAGAGAAAGAAACAAGATTGGATAAGTTACATAATCCGATGTAGTTTTTGAAAAGAGAGTTAAATGGTATGATAAAGATGTCTTATGTCTTTATAGAAAGGGATGTGAACAGACTCAGACTATAAGTAAAAGATAAGTACAGAGTCACACACACTTAACTGAAGGAAGACAAACCCGTAATAATACAGAATGATCTATTGTCAAAACTTTTAATGGCGAATTGAGAAAGTTGAACAAAATATTACATGACACTAACTTATAATACATTAGTGAAACATTAATACTTTATAAACACTGCATTAACTTTTGAATCCAGGGAGGAAGAACTGATGTTAATGGTGTGTGTAATGCGATTGAGGATAAAGTTTGTGAAGCTTAAATATTAGCGTTTGGAAAGGATTAGAAAGGGAAGTGTTAAAAAGTAGAAACAATGACGAAATTAAATAAAAGTAAAGTGATGGAATTAGTTCAAAGTAAAGTAGATGAAAGCAGAAATAGACCAAAATACACACGCACACGCACACCCACCCACCCACACACACACCCACACCCACACACACACACCCACACACACACACACACACACATGGTACGTCTTCAGCCAATCACATCACGTCGTTAGAACCTTTATATTCTATTTCTTTTTCATTATATCTTCTTCCTCCTCCACTTTACTGCAACTCTACAAATACTACTCTCTCTCTCTCTCTCTCTCTCTCTCTCTCTCTCTCTCTCTCTCTCTCTCTCTCTCTCTCTCTCTCTCTCTCTACCCCCCTCACCCCCCCCCATACACGACCTCACTCGCCTTCCAAATTGAACTTGTGCTTGTTTGGCTTGTTTGTCGTTCTCCAGTCTCTTTTTTTTCCTTCCTTTCATGAAGTTGCAATCCTGGAATGGTCTTATTATTTTTTTTTCCAGTAGGGTGAGTGTGGGAGATGGGAGGGATGGGGGGGGTGGGGGAATGGGGGGATGGGGGGATGGGCGGGTAGAGGAATTGGGGGGAATGGGGGATGGGTAATAGGGAGAGGAATGGTGAATGGTTATCAATATCTAATTATACTACTTATACTACTACTACTACTACTACCACTACTATAACTACCACTACTACTTCTAATACTAATAATACCGCTGTTACTACTACCACTATTACTGCTGAGAGCGAGAGCGAGAGCGAGAGAGAGCGAGAGAGAGAGAGAGAGAGAGAGAGAGAGAGAGAGAGAGAGAGAGAGAGAGAGAGAGAGAGAGAGAGAGAGAGAGAGAGAGAGAATGACAGTTTGTCTCTGGAAGGAAAAATGGGAAATGTTTGATTGGAAAGTTGCAGCAACTCTTTTCGTCGTGTGTGTTGGAATCATTGTCTCGACTAAACAAGGTGAGAAAAAAAAGTTGTGTGCTGGGAATGAAGTGTTAAAAAAGAAGTGTAGGTGAACAATTACTTGAGTGAGATGATTGGACAAGAGGGAGAAACGAGGGAAAGAGAATTATGTGGAAATTAACTAGTGAGGGAGCAGGTCACGGTGCGCTGAAGTGGTTTGGTGGAGTGGAAATAAAGAGGAAAGGAGACAATTATCATTTTAGAAACAAAATTATAGATTCAGAAAAGGTTTGAGGGTAAAATAAAATATAAATCAAATGGATAAAGACATAGGAAGGTAAATAATGTGAATGGAAGATAGTTTACTTAATTGTTTGAAATATTAAAACCCCTTAACACGAGGGACACTGTGTAATAATTAATGGAGTAATGGTAGGTAGTAATGCTGCAGGAAACCGATTACAAAATGGAAAAAAGAAATAGAAAAAAAAAGACAATAACAAGAAAAAATTGCCAAGTAATGAAAAAAGTGTTAGAAATACCATCTAAAAATATAACCTTTTACAATAATTACGAACTAGTGTAAAGGTGTGTGTGTGTGTGTGTGTGTGTGTGTGTGTGTGTGTGTGTGTGTGTGTGTTGTGTGTGTGTGTGTGTGTGTGTGTGTGTGTGTGTGTGTGTGTGTGTGCGTGTGTGTTTCATTTGACTTTTAAGCTTTTTTTTTTTTCAATCTACTGGAGTGAATTTCATTGTTTAATTTCAATCGTAGAAAGAGTCAATTGTAAAGCAAGTATTATAATCATTATCATTATTATTATCATTATTATCATTATTATTATCAAAATCATTACTATTATTATCAAAGACATTTAATAGATTAGATGAAATGCAGATGAGGTGTTTGAGGAGTATGTATTAATGAACACGTATGGACCAAGTGAGTAATGAGGAAATGTGAAGGAGAATGGTGTTACGAGTGAGTGTGTTGGTCCAGCAGAGCAGAGTGTGTTAAGGTGGTTTGGA
Source organism: Metacarcinus magister (assembly GCA_029783475.1). Classification (NCBI taxonomy): domain Eukaryota; kingdom Metazoa; phylum Arthropoda; class Malacostraca; order Decapoda; family Cancridae; genus Metacarcinus; species Metacarcinus magister. Next base: position 9,677,247 of record JAPQNM010000046.1, read on the forward strand.
CACATGGAGAGAATGAGGAGGACCAGTTGGTGAAGAGAATACAATAGTAGGACCCAATGTGAGAGTGTGAGGTTGAGAGGAAGGCCAAGAACGGGATGGATGGACGGTGTGAAAGGAGCATTGAATGAAAGATGAATGTCTGTGGAGCAAGGAAGGATGATTGTGCGTGATAGAAGTGAAGGGAGAGGAGTGATGAGTAAGCCTTAATGAACCGCCCTAAACGACCCTTAGAGGACGTTCTTAAGCATCTAATGTGACCTTTGAATCAGAGAATAAGACATACACAAAATATACACGTTTGAACTTACAGGGATAAGTCAGCTTGCAATATTGGGAACGTCGACCTAGTGGCTATATAGATACGATATATTATTATTACTACTGGCTGGTGGTATAAGGCTAGCGTAGCGTGGTGGGTGGAAGGCCGAGGTGTCCCCTGTTTGAATCCCAGGTTGGACACAGACAATATGGATTTGTCTCCTTTCATGATGTAGCTCTGTTCACCTAGCAGAAAATAGGTAAGGGATGTAAGCCGAGGAGCTGTGACCTTGAAGACTCGGTAGGACTAGGAATGGAGAGAGAGAGAGAGAGAGAGAGAGAAAGAAAGAAAGAGTGAGGGAGAGAGAAAAAAAGTTGACATATGTTTTCTCCTTCTCCTCCTCTTCTTTCTCGTTTTCTCCTTCACTTTTCTCTTCCTTCACTTTCTCTTCTTTACTTCATTTTTTCTCCTTTCTCTCCCTTTCTCTTCCTCTC
>JAPQNM010000046.1:9695499-9697999 GCA_029783475.1 Metacarcinus magister
TAGGAACCTTTTTTTTTATTTTTTATTCCACTCTTATAACCCCTTACCTCCCTTTACCTGGCTCCCTTTGTACGTTAAGTGGACATAACAAGCAATTAAAAGGTATTTATAACCTTTATCATAACATTTTGATTTCCTACTAAAGAAGGAATTGATCTTTTTTCTGTTATTTTTTTATTTTATTACGAAGGAATGACGGAGGAGATTAAAGTTTTGTGAAGGTGAGAGGAAGGAAGGAAGGAAGGAAGGAAGGAAGGAAGGAAGGAAGGAAGGAAGGAAGGAAGGAAAGAAGGACAAGGATGCTGATGCTGGTAACTTGTAGCTTTCTTGTCTTGTGTGTGTGTGTGTGTGTGTGTGTGTGTGTGTGTGTGTGTGTGTGTGTGTGTGTGTGTGTGTGTGTGTGTGTGTGTGTGTGTGGTTAAGCTTCCATGTGTTTGTTTTGAAGTTGGGTTGATTTTATGAGTGTTTTTTTGTCTCTCTCTCTCTCTCTCTCTCTCTCTCTCTCTCTCTCTCTCTCTCTCTCTCTCTCTCTCTCTCTCTCTCTCTCTCTCTCTCTCTCTCTCTCTCTCTCTCTCAAGATTTAATGAGGAACAAAATAAAAAAAAATATTACGTCTCGTCCATAATTTGAACTCTGAAAGAACAAAGAAAGTAAATTTTAAACCATGAAGAATATTTGAGTCTCATTTTGTTAAAGAGAAACTGAAGGAAAAAAAAAGTGAATTTGTTAAAAAGGGGGAAAAAAAAAGCTGGATTGATTTTTTTTTTTTCTAAGGTAATTTAAGTGACGTAGAGTTATGAAAAAGAAGAAAAAAAATGTTTAATGGTTATAATTTGAAAAGTAAATAGATTAAATTTTAAATATTCAGGTTATTATTACTCGTATTTATGATTTATTCTTTTTATTGTGACTTGATTATACGTACCGAGGAAAGCAGAAGAAGAAGAAGAAGAAGAAGAAGAAGAAGAAGAAGAAGAAGAAGAAGAAGAAGAAGAAGCAGAAGAACAAGAAGAACAAGAACAAGAACAAGAACAACAAGAAGAACAAGAAGAAGAAGAAGAAGAAGAGGAAAAATAGAAGCAATAAAGAAAATAAAGAAAAGATGAAAAAAAAATCTTGACCCACTTCAAGACTCAAATCAAAAAGTTTGTTAAGCCAAGAAAAAAAATAAAACAATTGAGGATGAAAAATAACGAAAATAACATCGATTTCTTAATTAAGTTATAGATGAAAAAAAAAATCAAAGAATACAAAATAAGATTAACAGATAAACATTGAAACGAAGATTTTTTTTATTTCATTTGAGACGAAAAGAGGTTAAAAAAAAAAAAAAGTTGTCTATAAAAATTTGATAAAAGTATTAAAAGTATTAAAAAAAGAGAAAATGAAAATGAATCTGTCTGCAGCGGGATTCGAACCCAGAACGTGAGGCTTGTGTGAAAAGTCCAAAGTGTGTTACATCACCACCTTCCTTCCTTTTCTTTCCCTTCCTTCCCTTCCTTCCCCTTCTTTCCCCTCCTTCCCCTTCCTTCCCCTTTCTTTCCCTTCCCCTTCCTTCCCCTTCCTTTCCATCCTTCCCCTTCCTTTCCATCCTTCCCCTTCCTTTCCATCCTTCCCCTTCCTTTCCATCCTTCCCCTTCCTTCCCTTTTCTCCCTTTCCTTTCTTTCCTAATGGATGCTTGTTGGAGAAGGAAGGAAGGAAGGAAGGCAATAAAGAAGGAAGGAAGGAAGGAAGGAAGGAAGGAAGGAAGGAAGGAAGGAAGGAAGGAAGGAAGGAAGGAAGGAAGGAAGGAAGGAAGGTGGTAAGGGAAGTAAGGAAGAAAGGTGGGGAAGGATGGATGGAAGGAAGGAAGGTGGTAAGGGAAGTAAGGAAGGAAGGTGGGGAAGGATGGAAGGAAGGAAGGAAAATGGGAGGGGAAAGAAGGAAGGAAGGTGGGAGGGGATGGTAGCTGAAAATGGTAGTTTGAGGAGTGATGGTGGGGGAAGGGAAGGGGGGATGGGAAGGGAAGGGGGGAAGAGGAAGGGGGAGGGAGGGGATGAAGGCATCAAGTTGGCTGGGAGCGACGCCTCAAGTTTGGTAGTAAAGTCAAAATTTAAATTGAACTTCGAGTCTTTAGAGAAATTGTAATAGTAGTAGTAGTAATAGTAGTAGTAGTAGTAGTTATAATAGTAGTAGTAGTAGCAATAGTAGTAGTAATAGTAATAATAAACAACAATGGTGGTAAGTGATGCAAATGAAGGACTCGTTCAGAACCAAATCGAGAGTCTGAACACACTCGACAATGAAGTGAAGGAGGAGCAGGAAAAAAAAATATTACTACACCCTTTATAGCCAACAAGCGTGACGGTCTGCAGGTACAAGGTGGACAGCAAAACGACATCCTTGCAAAACAACAACACTGACCATAAATTCTAGACTGGATAGAATAAAAATAACTGGATTGTAACTGGAATTCTGGATGAGATCGAGAGTGTAGAGGGAGGAACATGGAACGATGAT
>JAPQNM010000046.1:9705499-9712999 GCA_029783475.1 Metacarcinus magister
CAGCACCACCTTCCCCTTGCACTCCTTCGTCCACACCTTCAGCTTCAGAGGCAGGTCAGCCTTCAGCTTACGAAGGCCTTCGATGTCCAGCATACAGCATGGCGTCACATTTTCCCACTTAGAAGGGCCAATGTTCAGCCAGCCGTCCTGCTGGAATCTAAAAGCGAAAACAATGCGTTTCTTGGTGAACCAAGGGAAACGCCGGTTTCGCTTCCTGAGGCTCAGCTCCAGGCGTGTTAGGCCCAGCCGAGGCTCTGCAGCGTAAGCCGCGCACCGTACGGGATGGACTGGATAGCATGAAGACATGATTGTTAATGACAGACTAAAGAGTGAGACCTCTATTTATACTCTCTGTCGGAGCTCATCATGCCCGTAGGCCACGCCCCCTTCATTATTTATCCATCTTGATTGGTTTAAGTTACAGGCAATCACGGTGATTGGCTGTCACTCCACCAATCAAAATGCATAAATAATGAAGGGGCGTGGCCTAAGGGCATGGAGTTGGTAACGCGAACCTGAAAATCAACTCTAACCTGTGACAAGAACGGGTTAGAGTTAATACTCTAACTCCTACCTCCCTTTCTACCTCTCACCTCCTAACTCCTACCTCCCTTTCTACCTCCTACCTCCTACCTCCTAACTCCTACCTCCCTTTCTACCTCCTACCTCCTACCTCCTACCTCCCTTTCTACCTCCTACTTCCCTTTCTATCTCCTACCTCCCTTTCTACCTCTTACCTCGCTCCTACTTCCCTTTCTACCTCCTACCTCCCTTTCTACCTCACACCTTTTTAATAGTCAACTATATCACTGATTTGCCCCATCATCACCATTTATAACATAGGTAGATCGCATCCGTCAAGACGTCACGCCATCAGCTTCCAACAGGACATCTCTGACTTTGCTCATGTATTGCCCCGCATACCCCAGGAGTTGACAGTAATTGTGCTTAAAATCCTGAATGCGACTATCACAGATAGATCTTTCTTGGTGAGAAGAGACAAATTGATTCCTTCCCTCCAATTTATCAAGGAAAACAACCAAGATTATGAGTACATTGTACAACCTGTTATTGTGTTTTGCAGCAACTACCTAAACTGAAGCGAGCAGTTTGGGTATGCTGGGTGAGTGGTTTTGGGGCTCATGGTCACCCAGCATGTCTATTTACTTAATTATTAACATTATTATTATTATTATTATTATTATTATTATTATTACTATTACTATTATCATCATCATTATTGATATTATTACTATCATTATCCTCATCATTCACGTAATATATAAGATTGTTATCGCAAATTAACTCACTAAGATAGATATTGACGGTTTGAAAGTTACATGAATTTAGGATTGAAAAAGAGACAAGTAAGTATTAATTGAATCAAGAGAAACAGAAGTGAATGAGTGTTATGAGTTAAGGAAAGTGTAGTGAGTGGAACAAAGACTTAATTGACTCACTGTCTCATAACCTCACTGGCAACTTAACCTAACCTAACCTAACATAACTTAACTTAACTTAACCTACCCTAACCTAACCAATGAGTGGATGGATGCGTGGGTGAGGATGATGAATGATAGTTACGAATATTTCATACATTCATTAGTTTTATTTTATTAATTTATTTGCCCTTTTTTTTGCCTTTTATTATTAATGGTTGAAGGTCAATTTTTATTATTTCAAAATTTATACTCGACTGTTCAAACTCATACACACACACACACACACACACACACACACACACACACACACACACACACACACACACACACACACACACACTCAATAAAATGAAATATCAAATGAATAAGACAAATTAAATTAAAACAATGATGATAGTAACAGCGAATGAAGAAAATAAATGAATGAATGAATAAATAAACAAATGAATGAAGGAATGATATAAATAATAATAATAATAATAATAATAATAATAACCACAATAAATAGAGATTAATTAAAACTACTAATTACCACGTTCATTACCTTAATAACGTCATTCTTAACTTGCATCTAATCATCAAAAAAAAAAATAAATAAATAAATAAATGAGCCCCCCCTCCAACCTTACTCCTAAAGAAAACGGGAAAAAACAGAAAGAAAACGTAAAGTCCAAATTTTCTGGTTGAGAGTTTCAGGCAAGGATCAACTCTTGCCTCCTCCTCCTCCTCCTCCTCCTCCTCCTCCTCCTCCTCCTCCTCCTCCTCCTTTTCCTCCTCTTCTTCCTCCTGGCAAAGCGAATTTCATATGAATGTGAAATACGTGTGTGTGTGTGTGTGTGTGTGTGTGTGTGTGTGTGTGTGTGTGTGTGTGTGTGTGTGTGTGTGTGTGTGTGTGTGTGTGTGTGTGTGTGTGAGGTGGAAGGGAGAAATGGATAAAGAGAGGAATAAGAGAATGGATGAAGAAGAGGAGGAGGGAAGAAAGGCTTAAAGGACTGGTGGATGAAAGTGGAAGAGGAAAGGAGGAGGAGGAGGAGGAGGAGGAGGAGGAGGAGGAGGAGGAGGAGGAGGAGGAGGAGGAGGAGGAGGAGGAGGAGCAGTAATAATAGTTCTCTCTCAGCAGACTTCCTTCTCTAGGGAAATGAGAGAGAGAGAGAGAGAGAGAGAGAGAGAGAGAGAGAGAGAGAGAGAGAGAGAGAGAGAGAGAGAGAGAGAGAGAGAGAGAGAGAGAGAGAGAGAGAGAGAGAGAGAGAGAGAGAGAGAGAGAGATAGAGATTGCATTCCTTCCTCCGTTTCTTCCTCCTCCTCCTCCTCCTCCTCTTCCTCCTCCTCCTCCTCCTCCTCCTCCAACACATTCCCTCCAACGGTACAAACAGAACAAAACACAAATACATAAAAACAAACACTATCATATTTGCAAACTTTTTCCAGACAAAATGAACGTAACATCTAAAGATTTTCATTTTTTTATTTACAAGGGAATACAAACAGCAATTAGACCTCTATGTCCCTACTTGGCTGTTTCATTTCACTAAACTACACTAACTATTATTATTAGAGCAAGGATAGAATAGTAGAAGGCTCCTCCCTACCCTCCTCCCCAATCCCTCCAGCCGAGACTAGACGGAAAAGAAGTGATAATATGTTGTATTGAAACACTAACTGGAATTTAAGAGGAGGAGGAGGAGGAGGAGGAGGAGGAAGAGGAGGAGGAGGAGGAGGAGGAGAAGGAGAATGTTATATACCAATGAAACTAGCTTTTTAGACGTGAGTTTGAAGAAGAGAGGCATAAACATACAAACATTTTATTAGCCTGAAGCGAACAGAGCCAGCCGGGGATTTGATAGGAAGTAATTATCAAAGTTTCAACGTAGCTGAGTTGACGACGTTCGAGGGTAGTCCATTCTAAACATTGACAACACGATTAAAGAAAATATACCTAGCTTTTGTTAGTTTCAAAGCGTTTCCTCATTATTTTGTAACTGTTGTTTCTAGTGATGCTAATAGGGTCCACTGTGAAATAGGCGTCTGGGTTTACCTTAGTGAATCCTTTGAAGATTGTGAAAACTGCAATTAAGTCTACTGGTTGTTGTTATTGTTGTTGTTGTTATTGTTGTTGTTATTGTGGTGGTGGTGGTGTAGCTACTATTACTACTACTACTACTACTACTACTACTACTACTACTACTACTACTACTACTACTACTACCGTCACTTTCCGCACCCATTTCAACCCATCTCTATTACCGTCCCCTTTTTCTCTTCTCTCCTCCCCTCACCTTCCCCTTTCCCTCCTACCCTCTCCTCACCTTCCCATTCCCCTCCTACCCTCTCCCCTCACCTTCCCCTTTCCCTCCTACCCTCTCCCCTCACCCTTCCCCTTTCCCTCCTACCCTCTCCCCTCTCACCTTCCCTTTCCCCTCGCACCAGACATCCTTCATTGACAGTTTCCCCTCAACTGGTATTCCCCTTAACAGTGATTTATTATTTCTAGCGTTTTAGGTCGCGTCAGGAATAAAATTGGACTTTTATATTTTTTTGTCATGCAATTTTATTTTATTATTTTTTTTTTTTTGGTTTATATTTTATTAGTGTTTTTGGCGTTTTTTTTTTTTTATTGCTCGTATATTTATTTATTTTTTTTAATTTATACCCATTTTTTTTTTTAACTTGTACATTTTTTCGTTTTGTGCAGTTTTTTTTATACATTTATTTTCATGTTTGCCCTTTTTTTCAGTTTTTTTCAGTTTTTCTTTCATGCTGGCATAGTACTCGTAACCCGTTTTTCTTTTTTCCTCCTCAAACGTGTTATGGAAATATACTCTAAAGACTTCGAAAGACTGGTGGCATTGTACTACTCCTTTGTGTGTTAATATAGTTTAGTTATCAGGGAACAGACCAAAGTTGAACACATTTTGACTATAATTAAAGGAAGAAAAAAAGTGTACATGGGCAGGACACGTTATGAGATGAACAGATAATAGATGGACAGTTAAAGTAACAGAATGACAAACCAGGGACGGTAAAGGAAGGCAGGACAGACAGAGTATTAGATGGTGAGATGAGATTGTAAGTTTTGTTGGAGTAACCTGGAATAGACAGGCAGCTAATAGGCATGAGTGGAGAAGGTTGGGGGAAGGCCTTTGTGCTGCAGTGGATTTAATGATGATGATGATGATGATGATGATGATGATGATGATGATGATGATGATGATGATGATGATGATGATGACAGTTGTTTAGCTTATTCCTTTTCTGTTACCATTTAGTAGTAGTAGTAGTAGTAGTAGGAGTAGGAGTAGGAGTAGGAGTAGTAGTAGTAGTAGTAGTAGTAGGAGTAGTAGTAGTAGTAGTAGTAGTAGTAGTAGTAGTAGTAGTAGTAGTAAAAATAATAACAATAAATACATGTAACAATAATACCAATCTATAAAAAATTTCCATGTCAAAGCAGAAGAGAGAGAAAAAAAAAGAGAGACAGAGAGAGAAAGAAAGACAGAGACAGAGAGACAGACAGACAGACAAAAACAGACAGACAGACAGACAAAAACAGACAGACAGACAAAAACAGACAGACAGAGATAGACAGACAGAGAAACAGAGAGCAAGAGAAGAAGAAAAAAAAATAGTGATTCATCGGTAAGGTTTAATCAGACTCACTCTTTGATAATCTTCAGGTGACTCTTGACTTGGTCCTAATTAGCAGGTGCATTAGAGGGGGCACAGGTGGGGAGAGGGGGAGGGGGTAGGAGGCAGTACCAAGGGAATGACAGGAGGAGAGAATGGAGGAGGAAAGTGCGGGAGGGGAGAGAGGGAGGAGGAAAGCCAAAAATAAACTACATGGGTAAGGAGAGATGGAGGAAGAGGAGGAGGAGGAGGAGAGAAAGGAAGATGTAAAGAAAGAAAAGGAATAAAAACTTTAAAATGTTTTGTGTGTGTGTGTGTGTGTGTGTGTGTGTGTGTGTGTGTGTGTGTGTGTGTGTGTGTGTGTGTGTGTGTGTGTGTGTGTGTGTGTGTAATTCTGGCCTAGTCTTTACCCCAGGACGAAGAAGAGAGAGTGTGTCACAAGACTGTAATTTTATAGATCAAGCGTTGTGGCAGTACATAAACACTTTTGTAAGACATCAAAGACTAAGACATAAAAGACAAAGACATAAGACACAAGATATAAATTCGCCGTTACTGTCAATTCAATTCTCGAGGGAGGAGTACGAGGAGGAGGCTAAACCTTCTGTCTGTTCGATAATAAGGTAAAGTTTCGTTTGGACTGAACAAAATTCTGTTATTTATCAATATAGGTTAAGGTTAGGTTGATTAAGATTGTTATGTTAATTTAGAAGATATCAAATGTTTTCTTTTATCAAAATATCGGAGGTGGAGTGAGGTGCAGACGCCATTTTCTTTCGTAGCCGCACACCAGTTTTACCCTAGTTTCTACCCCAGAGACAAGTGTGCGTTTGTAACCATGAGTGCATTGTGCGTTCGTAAATAGGTAATTGTCAGGTTATGTCAAGTTAGATTAGTGATTCTGGCACCTTGTTTTTACCGTAAATCACTGTATTTCGTCTTCCCCGCCATCACCACCCTAGAACCCCACACTCACACAAGTCCCCAGGCTTGTTGGGGTGATGGATACTTTAGAATATATGGATTTGCGACGGAAATGTGAAAATTATTCAAAATGGATCAAAATATACACGAAAAATAATGTTATATTGATCCAGGTGTATTATTGTGAAGATGTAAAAGTTGACCCAATGCTTAAAACAATTCAGAATAAAATGAAAGCAAACAAAAGTTTCTCTAATTTACTAAACAATTAAACAAACACAAACATTTGATTTCAACAGGCACAAGAAAAAGAAAACATAAGTAATGCAAACAAGAACCTAAAGAGATCAATAAATACGATAAATAAGCAACACAGGTTAAAAAAAACATACACATATAACAATTAAGGCAAAACACTTACGTACATAAGCAAGATGAAGAACATAGCAGAACAACAACCCAGGCTACGTTATCACCTCCACCCAGCACTAGCACCACCCTCCTGACACACACACACACACACCTCAACTAACCCACCATCCCGTCCCCGCCCCGAGCACCAGCCCACAACGAGGTGACACGACAATTAGGTTCGAACAAAGATTCGGAACCAAAGTGCTTCACAGAACTAAATGAGTTCGGAGCAACACACACACACACACACACACACACACACCTGTGGTTCCTGTGGTGGTAGTTGCAGGCAGCAGTTGGTACCCGTGGTCAGGCTGATGCGCCGCCACTAGTACAACCCTTCTGCTCGTCTCTGCGCCAGTTGGTCAATGATAGTGTTGCTTGCAGCGCAGAGGTGATAATGTTGCAGCTTGGGTTGATCGGGTATTGTCCGTAGGAATTTATCTAGCCAGGTCTTGAAATGTTGAAGGTTATGTTCCGTTGAGTGACGCAGGTGTCCGGGCAGTGCATTGAAGAGGTGTGGCTCTCTTATAGTGAAAGTGTTTGCCTTGAGCGTCTTGACTCTTGTACTTGCTCTGGTGTATATCCTTTCAATATGGCAAAGCAGACCCCGTCAATGGTGGATGCTAAACAGTATATTCAAGTTATTTATAGATTTGCCAGTCAATATTCTGTAGATGTATAATATAGCGTACCTTTCTCTACGCCTTTCTAGAGAGTAAAGGTCGAGTTGACGTAGCCTTGCCCAGTAGTCTAGATGTCGGACGTCAGATATTCTACTGGTAAAAGATCTTTGTACTGTTTCAAGTGAATGTTTCTCTCCTGCTCACCACGGACTCCACAGGTGACAACAGTACTCTAGCAAAGGTATTATAAGTGACTTGTATAACGTCAGCATAGGAAGCCTTTCTCGTGTACGGAAGGTGCGGGGAATCACACACACACACACACCCACACACACACACACCCACACACCACACACACACACACACACACCCACACCCACACACACACCCACACCACACCACACACACCCACACCCACACACACACACACACACACCCAGACCCACACACACACACACACACACACACACACA
>JAPQNM010000046.1:9730499-9735499 GCA_029783475.1 Metacarcinus magister
TGTGTGTGTGTGTGTGTGTGTGTGTGTGTGTGTGTGTGTGTGTGTGTGTGTGTGTGTGATGTACTTACATACATACAGGTGACAGTCGTCTGCTTTACATCAACACAAACACACCTGTGGAAGAAAACAAAAATAAAAGTCAATATACATAGAGATGATTAGTACAAGAATAACAGATAATACACCTCTCTCTCTCTCTCTCTCTCTCTCTCTCTCTCTCTCTCTCTCTCTCTCTCTCTCTCTCTCTCTCTCTCTCTCTCTCTCTCTCTCTCTCTCTCTCTCTCTCTCTCTCTCTCTCCCCCCTTCCTCCCTTCTTCCATCTTCGTTACTAGTTAATTATCTCCTCTATCTTTATGTTCCTTCCTTCCTCTTATACTGAGTGGCTGATTTCAATATTCATCATTCTTCTTCTTCTTCTTCTTCTCCTCCTCCTCCTCCTCCTTCCATTGCAGGTATATTTCTAGTCTTCTTTACACGTCATTATATTCATCATATATAATAATAATAATAATAATAATAATAATAATAATAATAATAATAATAATAATAATAATAATAATGATAACAATAATAATAATAATAATAATAATAATAATAATAATAATAATAATAATAATAATGATAACAATAATAATAATAATAATAATTTTAATGACATGGTTTCATAACAATCATCACTGGCTTTTGCAATTGTTGTTTGTGTAGAAATAGTAGCAGTAGTAGTGGCAGTAGCAACAGCAGCAGTAGTAGTAGTAGCAGTAGTAGTAGTAGTAGTAGTAGTAGTAAGAGTAGCAGTAGTAGCGGCAGTAGTAGTAGTAGCAGTAGTAGTAGTAGTAGTAGTAGCAGTAGCAGTAGCAGTAGCAGTAGTAGTAGCAGTAGTAGTAGCAGTAGTAGTAGCAGTAGTAGTAGTAGTAGTAGTAGTAGTAGCAGTAGTAGTAGCAGTAGTAGTAGTAGTAGTAGTAGTAATCAACCTAACCAACAGATGGCCTGATATACTAATAACACTTCAAACACAGGAACAAAACACTCGTGGTAATTGAACGAAATGTGGTGAAGGAAATTCTATTATCAACACATTTTTTTTTAATACTCAACCAACTAATTTCTTTGACGAGAGGGAGGGAGGGAGGGAGAGAGGGAGAGAGAGAGAGAGAGAGAGAGAGAGAGAGAGAGAGAGAGAGAGAGAGAGAGAGAGAGAGAGAGAGAGAGAGAGAGAGAGAGAGAGAGAGAGAGCTAACATAAGATACAAAGGAAGAAAGCAGACTCAGGAATGCAGAAGATAATAATGGAGGGAAGAGGAGGAAAATAGATAAAGAAGGGAGGAGGGAAGAAGACGAGAGGAGGAAAGATAAGAGGAGAAGGAAGAGGAGGATTACAATAGACACAGAATGAGGGAAGAAGAGAGATAATGGAAGGAGAAGGAAGGAAATGATGGATAAGAGAGTGAAATGAGGCGGAGGAAAGATGAAAGGAAGGAAGGAAGGAAGGAAGAAGGGAATGGAGGAGAAGGAAGAAGGAAGGATTGAAGCAGAGAAAGAGAGATAAAGAGAGAGAAAGGATAGAAAGTTAATAAGATAATAAAACACCCACCCACACACACACACACACACACACACACACACACACACACACACACACACACACACACACACACACACACACACACACACACACATTTGCAGTATAAATAAGCTTTTTTTTCTATTATATACACTCTAGGTTTCATAATAAGTAATAATAATAATAATAATAATAATAATAATAATAATAATAATAACACACGCCCAGGTAAACACACCTTAATTACTAGTGTTGCTTGTACAGGTGGTAAGCAGCGGGTCTCTGCAACACATGGAACACACCTACATGCAACACTCACCTTCCTTCACTCCTTCATACCTTCCTTCCTTCCTTCCTCCGTTCCTTCCTTTATTCCACCTGTTTCACTCTATATCCTTCCTTTCCTTCCTTCCACCTTCCTCTCCCTCCATACCATCCCTCACAGCTTCCTTCCCTCCTTAATATCCTATCCATTTCCTTTACATCCTTCCTTCCTTCCTTCCTTCCTTCATTTATTCATTTCCATTCCACACTTCATTGTTTTTTTTTTAAAGTTAGCTAAAATGCACTGATTGTATGTATGTATTAAATAAATATAATTGGGAATATTTAATGAGTTATTTTTTATTATTCTTATATAAAAGTGTACTATTATTAAGTTATTTTATATTATTTCACTGAATGTATTAAGAGTTTGACTAATATTTACGTGGAAGTCAAAGATAATGTGTGTAGATTCAAGATAAGTTTGGGTAAAAATAGATAGAATTTATATTTATTTAATCATTTCCAAAACTATTCACGAAATTAAATATAAGGAAACGGAAATAAAAATAATATATAACGCATTAGATAATTTTGAACATTAAAAAAAAATATATATATAAAAAAAAAAACATTTATTTACTACAAGCTATGCAAGGATACAGACACGTTCCGTTCAACCAATCACGTGGAAGGGGCGGAGCCTACTCGCCAACTTAAAAAAAACAGACTATATCTTCTTTGTTCTCTCCTCTCACTCCTTCCTTTCCTCTCATCTCTATTCTATATTCCATCCTTCCATCTTCCTTCCTTCCTTTCTTCCCTCCTTCCTTCCTTCTATCTTCCATCTTTCCTTCCCTCCTTCCTTCCCTTCCTTCTATCATCTATCCTTCCATCTTCCTTCCTTCCTTCCTTCCTTCCTTCCTTCCTTCCTTCCTTCCTTCCTTCCTTCCTTCCCTCTAAGGACACGAAGGATACCATATCACCTTTCCTTCATTAACGCAGAAAGGGCGACGGAAGGATGGAGGAAGGAAGGATATCAGTGAAGGAGGGAAGAAAAGGAGGGAAGGATAGGAGAGAAGGAGGGAAGGAGTGAAGGGGGAAGGAGGGAAGGATAGGAGGGAAGGAGGGAAGGAGAGAAGGAAGGAAGAAATGTGTGAACTGGAGGAAGAAGAAGAAGAAGAAGAAGAAGAAGAAGAAGAAGAAGAAGAAAAAAAGTTTGAGGTTGAAAAAGGTGAAAAAAACAAATAATAATAATAACAAAAGGAAAGTAAAAGGCAGAGAGAGAGAGAGAGAGAGAGAGAGAGAGAGAGAGAGAGAGAGAGAGAGAGAGAGAGAGAGAGAGAGAGAGAGAGAGAGAGAGAGAGAGAGAGAGAGAGAGAGAGAGAGAGAGAGAGAGAATAAAAGAGAGAGAAACAAAAAGAGAATGAGGGAAAGACAGGATGATGCAAAACATGAATAACAGATAATGAATAAAAAAGGGAAGAAGAAACGACATGAATAAAGAAAGAAATGAAAGAAAGACGAACGGAAGCGGACGATGAAAATAAGGAATGAAAACAGGAAGAGGCAATAAAAGAGAAGAAAAGGAGGAGAAGGAAGAGGAGGAGGAGGAAGAGGAGGGATTGGAGTCACTTCTCTTCCTTTCTCTCTTCCTTTCTTCCCTGTCTTCCTATCTTCCTCCTCATCTCCTCCTTCTCTTCCTCTTCCTCCTCCTGTTTAACTTCTAAACTTGCATTGTGATAGCTGACTGACTCTCTCTCTCTCTCTCTCTCTCTCTCTCTCTCTCTCTCTCTCTCTCTCTCTCTCTCTCTCTCTCTCTCTCTCTCTCTCTCTCTCTCTTCATTTTTCTTTATTATTACTTTTTTGTGTGTGCTGAGATGATGATGATGATGATGATGATGATGATGATGATGATGATGATGATGATGATGATAATATATAAAAACCATAAGTTAAGAAAATCATTAGTTTTTTTTTTTTTTTTGACTAATAAAATTTCTCTTCACAAAATCACATTCTTTTTTGTGTATCATATTTTCAACGTTAAGTCAATACTACTACTACTACCAAAATCCTGCAAATTGTCTACTGTAAACAAAACTCTCTTCTCTTCTCTCCTCTGCATTCTCTCTCCATTAGTGTGCCGGAGGGGGGGTGGGATGGGGGGGGAGGGAGGGGGAAGGTAGGAGGTGGAGGGGCTTATTCATTTTTTTTTCGTCAGATTTTCCTACCTGCCGTTAATTAAAATGTGGAGGTGGAAATGAGTCCTATTCTACTTCAAACAGGTAAACAGGTATTTTAAACAGGTAATCTTGGTAACTAGACTTTCTGTTATCTGTTATTCATTCATCCCTGTGTTTCTTCTTCTTCTTCTTCTTCTTCTTCTTCTTCTTCTTCTTCTTCTTCTTCTTCTTCTTCTTCTTCTTCTCCTCCTCCTCCTCCTCCTCCTCCTCTTCCTCCTAACTCCTCCTCTAATCACAAACTCTGAAGGGAAAGCGACAACTGGCGAGTTCAACAACAATTTAGCTGATCTCCTACTTCTCTCTCTCTCTCTCTCTCTCTCTCTCTCTCTCTCTCTCTCTCTCTCTCTCTCTCTCTCTCTCTCTCTCTCTCTCTCTCTCTCTCTCTCCCCCTCCCCCCACCCCTCCCTCCAGCCGAAACTTGCCGGAAGAGGAAGTGATGTAGAATGGAAAAACTATCATGGAATTTATATAGAAAAGTGAAAAAACAGGAGTAATCTACGCAAAAAAAAAAAAAGTTGTGTAAAATGTTTAGAGCGCAAAGATAACAAAAGATAGCAAACGATGGTAACCTAGGAGTGAATAGAGACTTAGTGTAGTGGGTAGTAGTAGTAGCAGGTAGCAGTAAGGTGAGTCAGGTCAGAGCTTAAGATAATACGTCTTCACCTCACACAGATTGTCTCACGAATGTACATATGTTGATGTTAATGTTGATGTTAATGTTGATGTTAATGTTGATGTTAATGTTGATGTTAATGTTATGTGTTGATGTTAATGTAAATTTTTTGTGTTGATGTTAATGTTATTTTGTTGTTGTCATATTGTCATGTTGTCATGTTGTTATGTTGTCATATTGTTATGTTGTCATATTGTTGTGTTGTCATGTTGTTATGTTGTTATGTTGTCATGTTGTTATGTTGTCATATTGTTATG
>JAPQNM010000046.1:9737999-9740499 GCA_029783475.1 Metacarcinus magister
ATGTCGACTCATAAAGCATTTTTTTTTGTGTGTATGAGTGTGTGTGTGTGTGTGTGTGTGTGTGTGTGTGTGTGTGTGTGTGTGTGTGTGTGTGTGTGTGTGTGTGTGTGTGTGTGTGTGTGTGTGTGTGTGTGTGTGCTATTTCTTCTTCTCTCTCTCTCTCTCTCTCTCTCTCTCTCTCTCTCTCTCTCTCTCTCTCTCTCTCTCTCTCTCTCTCTCTCTCTCTCATTATACAGGTAACTCAATTCTCACCACCAATCATACCTCACTAATGAGCTGCTTTAAGACCAGGTAACAACATTGATGGACACACCTTCTATAACTCATAATAATCCAGTAGAAACATAGTTCTTTTAAAATTTGCTTATTAATGAACTTTAACTCAATCGTGATATTTTACCCCAGTTAAGTAAGGCAGTCAGTATTGTGCCAGTCTCTAACCAGTCTCTAACCAGTCTTGTACCGCTGAAACAGGCTAACTAACCAACAGATGTAAGACCTTTCTCATTCCAGTTAAATGTACCTCATTGAAGAAGAAAAAAATCATTGTAAGTGACCATATCGAAGGTTTTATTGAACGTGAATATACAAATACATTACGTAACTAGTTGTCCCACTTTTCAGAACTCTACGAAAAATCTGGTAAAGTTAGTTCATTCATTAAGATCATTTATTCGTCAACAGTCCTTGTAAAATGTAACAAACTGGTTCCCATCATCTGCCTGTTACTAAGATCTTCGTTTTAACACCCATTTTGAACATCCAGGTTACGTATGCAAGCTTTCAGTCTTCAGGAGGAGGAGGAGGAGGAGGAGGAGGAGGAGGAGGAGGAGGAGGAGGAGGAGGAGGAGGAGGAGGAGGAGGCGGAATAGAGACGAAAATATTCTTAAATAAGAGAAAAATTGAAACGATAGAAAGAGGGAAGGGAGATGAGATATGATATAAAGCAAAAAGTGAGGAGGAAGAGGAAGAGGAAGAGGAAGAGGAAGAGGAGGAGGAGGAGGAGGAGGAGGAGGGGGGGAGGAAGGAAGGAAAGAATGGATGCAATATTGTGGAAAATGTTGATTGATAGCGATAATTTTTCATTCTCTCTATTACTATTTTTATCTGACGTCTTTCTCTTTCTCCCTTTCACTCTATCTCTTTCTCTCTCTCTTTTGCAAGATATTCCATCTGTTTTTTTTTTTTATCTATATATATGATAGCCTCTCTCTCTCTCTCTCTCTCTCTCTCTCTCTCTCTCTCTCTCTCTCTCTCTCTCTCTCTCTCTCTCTCTCTCTCTCTCTCTCGTAGTAGTAGTAGTAGTAGTAGTAACAACAACAACAACAACAACACTTCTAATACATGGCTGGTCTGTACATAACTACCATTTGGCCCTAATCACCTTCCCCCCAATCATCCGTGCGGGATGATGGAGTCAGTTGAAGGTAATGTGTCACTGGAAGGTAATCGACGCGCCGTAACTCAGTCAATGCGAGTCCAGCTGTTAAACCCGCTGCTTTGACTTGGACATCCTTAGATAGCTTTCCCTTAACACCAATAATCCTTACTTGGCTCTGTTCATTGATGCAATAATACTAAAAACCTGAATAGCATGTGAATGGAATAGGATAGAGAAGTTACACAAAGGAATACAAAGGAATACAGACTTGGAATACACTTAGCTGTTCGTTTTTACTAATCTATACTAACTACTATTATTAGAAAGAGAATAGAACAGTAGAAGGCTCATCCCCACCCTGCCTCCATCCCTCCAGCCGAAGTTAGCCGGAAAAACAGCGATATGGAATTTAAGACGAAAGTGAGAAGAATTATGTAATCTATGGCTATTATTGGTTGTATAGGAGGTGTAAATGCATGGTGGTGTAGTGATGTGATGAGTGCATAGTGTAGGTGTATGTATGTACAGTGTAGATATCGAGGGGTGGTGCGGTAGCCTTGTCTGGTGTTTTCTAGGGAGGCAGCAGTCAATCAGGCTCTAGCTCCGTTCAATCCAATGTGTACTTTCTCACACTAGTTACCTCCGCAATGGTAGTAGTAACCGTTAACTCAGAGCCATCCTTGCATGTGGGAGGGAGTGTAGTCAACGTGAAGCCAACATTATAGACGCTAGGTTGAATAGCATCCGCCCACACACTATAAACACGTATTTACTCTGAAACGAACACTGCCAGCCGGAAAATATTATTGACAACACGATTAAAGAAGAAGTACGTGGCTTCGTTGATTTAGAAGCGTTTCCTAATTATTTTGTAGCTGTTGTTTCTTGTGATGTTATAAAGGTTCACTGTGTTAATAGGCGTCTGGGTTTACGTTAAAAAATCCTTTGAAGATTATATAAAAAACAGATTCATTAAAAGTTCAAGAAAATGGAGAGAATAGAAAGGAGAGAAAAAAGAAAATGTAAAAAAAAAAATAGTGAAGGTTAGGAAATTTAAACAGAAAGTGACAGAAAACAAAACAAAAATTCTCAGAAACAGGAAACAGAAAAAACAGTGGA
>JAPQNM010000046.1:9742999-9752999 GCA_029783475.1 Metacarcinus magister
CACACAAAGGAGGAAGAAGAGGCACAGAGCGACCACTACAATTAGACCAAGCATGAGAGAGACTTACGAGGAGAGATTGGAAAAGTTAAGGAAAGAGAGAGAGAGAGAGAGAGAGAGAGAGAGAGAGAGAGAGAGAGAGAGAGAGAGAGAGAGAGAGAGAGAGAGAGAGAGAGAGAACGTGAATTGCTCCCTCCCTCCCCCCTCTCTCCGCTTCCTCTCTCTCCTCCTCCTCCTCCTCCTCCTCCTCCTCCTCCTCCTCCTCCTCCTCCTCCTCTGAAATTAAAAATAGCTTCTCTCTTAATAAAACGAGCCTACAATCAATACACATCAACACGCAATCAAGCTGACTAATTACAGCTTGACAGAATCCGCCGCGATACTAAAAATATATTAAAACGTAGTAAAAAAAAATTAATTGAAGAATATGTAGCAGAAGCAAATTGACATCACACTCAAAAAATTTTATAACTTTGTAAATAATAATACCTTCGCTTCTAGTGTTGGTTCACTCGCTAAAAAACATAATAATCACACGAATATCGGAAATGAAATTATTACAATACCAAATAAGTTCATCGCATGTGTGTTTACTGGTGAGTGTTGCGTGACAATACAGCCAATTGGTGTAAGAAGGAGTGAGGATGTTTTAGACTGCATGCTCATCCCTGGAAGAAACGTTTTACATAGCATTGAAAGATATAAATAAATAAACTAGAAAGAGTCAATGAAGAACAAAAATGCTTCACAGGCTAAGAAATGTACCCTAAAGAGCTAACTTATTCCTCCAATCCAAACGTAGGATGCGAGGTGATCTAATAGAAGTGTTTACAATATATGATTTAATAACATTAATACACAAGATTACTTCACAGTCGATCAATGAAATATAACAACAAGACGAAACAGTTTTCAGATAATGTTTAAAATATTGTTGATGAATGCATCCCAACACTTGTTGTGGAATGGCGTGGTTAAGGTGTGAGGGAGGAGCCTTACCCTTTACTATCCTGTGCCTCTCACTTTACATTACATAGTGTAGCTTATCTGTAACAGCCTCATTAGGGCCAACAGGTCTGCTGCTGTTTGTTCTTCCTTTGTGTTCCTCCTCCTCCTCCTCCTCCTCCTCTCCTCCTCCTCCTCCTCCTCCTCCTCCTCCTCCTCCGCCTTCTCCTCCGCCTTCTCCTCCTCGTCAGGCATCATAATGACAATACAGATGAAAATGTTTTAAATTTATGTGCCAGTGTGAGGTTGAGGACGAGGGTAAAAAGTGAGTCTAAATGTGTAAGTCTTGACACACTGGGGACAACTCATGCAGATTAGAGGCTGATTCAGGTGTGTGTCTATTGTTTTATATTCTTATTCTTATTCTTATTCTCTCTCTCTCTCTCTCTCTCTCTCTCTCTCTCTCTCTCTCTCTCTCTCTCTCTCTCTCTCTCTCTCTCTCTCTCTCTCTCTCTCTCTCTCTCTCTCTCTCCTCGACATGTTCTTCATCTATTCCTTCCCCAACTACCAATTCCTCTAACACCTTGTACATGCTTCTCCTTCCTTTTCCTCCTCCTCTTCCTCCTCCTCCTCCTCCTCCTCCTCCTCCTCCTTCATTAGTCTTGTTTGCACAAATGCCCTAGGTTAACTGTTCTATGCACTCCTCCTCCTCCTCCTCCTCCTCCTCCTCCTCCTCTTTCTCCTCCTCCTCCTCCTCCTCTTCCTCCTCCTCCTCCTACTCCTCTTCCACCTCCTCTTCCTCCTCCTCCTCCTCCTACTCCTGTTTTTCATCGTGGTCATAATAGTGGAGGTGGTGTTTATGCTCCTCCTCCTCCTCCTCTTCTTCTTCCTCCTCCTCCTCCTCCTCCTCCTCCTCCTCTGCCTTCACGACATTTTTTATCGATCACTGGAACTCTTTTGAAGTCAGACCCAGCTTGGAGGCGACACACAGAGGCGCCTCAAGTGTGTAACAGACGGATGCAACACAGACGACGGCGATACAGAACATACAGAACATACAGAACATACAGAACATATAGAACATACATACAGAACATAAGAACATAAGAACATAAAGGATATACAGAAAATAAATTAAATGGAAAAACACATCTAATACATAAAATAAAAAAGAAATACAGAATGAGGAAATACAGAAAAAATACATAATGAAAGCCAGAAAGATTGTGTATTATATATGGAAATACAGCAACCTCTAACTCCTCCTCCTCCTCCTCCTCCTCCTCCTCCTCCTCCTCCTCCTCCTCCTCCTCCTCCTCCTCCTCCTCCTGTTTTCTCACTTTCCTATACAAATTCCATGATAGTTTTTCCATACTACCTGATATCACTTCTTCTTCTTCCGGGGTGGGTGGGGAGGAGCCTTCCACTTTGCTATCCTTTTGTCTCTATCAAGTAGATATTATAGTAGTAGTCAGGTTAGTAGGTCAGTTGATGTTTGTTTTTCCTTTGTACTCCTTTGTCTTCCTCCTTTTCAGTTTAGTGAAATCAAACAGCCAAGCAAGGACCTGTAGGCATGTTGCTGTTTGTATTCATTTGTAATCCTTTTGTAACTCTCCTCCTCCTCCTCCTCCTCCTCCTCCTCCTCCTCTTCCATGTCTTCCTTGCCTCTTTTCCATCCCCATCACCACACCTTACTCCCTCTAGCCACCTCTTTTTCCTCCTCCTCCTCCTCCTCCTCCTTCCCCCCGCCAAGTGTGCAGGAAATCAAGTTACTCTTCAGACGGACACAGCAAAGGTAACTCAATGACAGTAAGTGAATCAGGTCTCGTCAACACAGGCAGTAAGTGGACAAATAGCGACAGGTGAAGGAACAGGTAAGTGGAGGCAGATAAAGGGAGGGAGGTAATGAGGTGCGTTAAGGTAAGGTAAGGTAAGGTAAGGTAAGGTAAGGTAAGGTAAGGTAAGGTAAGGTAAGGTAAGGTAAGGTAAGGTAAGGTAATGGGATAATGATGTGTGTTGTGTTGTGTTGTGTTGTGTGTGTGTGTGTGTGTGTGTGTGTGTGTGTGTGTGTGTGTGTGTGTGTGTGTGTGTGTGTGTGTGTGTGTGTGTGTGTGTGTGTGTGTGTTGCTTTCCTTGTTTTCGTCCTTCGTTGTTAATCTAATTTCCGATTCACACTTCTTCCTCCTCCTCCTCCTCCTCCTCTTCCTCCTCTTCCCTCTCCTTCTGCTAAAACACTAACTACTATACTATATATATCATACCACTACTACTACTACTACTACTACTACTACTACTACTACTACTACTACTAATAATAATAATAATAATAATAATAATACCATCACCACAGCATCACCACTTCCCACTTTCTTCAGAGTGTGCAAGGCGAAGAAAACGTGAGACGGTAATAGAAAATCAATAAAAATATAGAGGGGTGATATTTTTTTCGTGGAGGGAGGGAGGAAGAGGGAAGCAAGGAAGGGGAAGAGAAGGGAAGGAGAGGAGAGGAGAGGAGAGGAGAGGAGAGGAGAGGAGAGGAGAGGAGAGGAGAGGAGAGGAGAGGAGAGGAGAGAGAGATAAGAAGACAAACTATTTTTCCATTATTGACTGTTATTTTTTCATGTTTTTCGTGTTATTGACAAATAATCCGATTGATAAAGTTTCTGATGATAAACAAAAATATTCAAAGATAAATAATTTTTCTTTTCGGTAAAAAATAAAATATGAACGTTGTTTGGTAAGAGGAAATTCTTTAAAAAAAAATAGCATCTTAGTAACAGCAAATAAAATTAAAGTAAAATGTTGTAAATTTAAAAACGAATAAGACGAACATTACAAACTTCAAACCCATTATAAAAAGTACAAATAAAATAATTAAATTGAATTAAAAAAACTTAGAAGTATAAATATGAGAATCTTCTTTAAAAGGTAATGAAAACAAAGAGTAAAGTAAAGAGCTAAATTAATGTGAAAAAAGAGTATAATCAATATGAAAAAGGCAAAGTTAAAATGAAAACCCAGAAGCATCCTAAAAAAAAAACAATAAAAAGTTAATATATAAAAACACACTTTATAAACTTATAGAATAATTAACAAACTCATTCATTAGATAACGTTTTTTTGAGCATCTTTTAACACAGTTCAATTATGTGTTCATTCTTTTACTTTGTTGGGTAAATTGTTTCATAGTTTAGTTCCTCTCACTGTGACGGATCCTGCTCTATTGTCAATGTTAGTTCCAGGTACGTATAAATAGGTACATATAAATAGGTACATATAAATAGGTACATATGAAAGGCTGTGTGTGTCTTGTTGTGGTCTCATCAAATCTTACATTACCAACTTGAGGGAAGGAGAAAAGCCAGGAAGGAAAATGATAATTGATTACTTTAAAAAACATAATATTGACGACGCATTTCTTTTTAATAGGTAGATTAGGTTAGGTTAGGTTAGGTTGGGTTAGGTTAGGTTATATTAGGTTAGGTTAGATCATGCTAGGTTAGGTTAGGTTAGGTTAGGTTAGGTTGGGATAGGTTAGGTTAGGTTGGTATAGGTAAGATTAGGTTAGGTTAGGTTAGGTTAGGTTAGGTTAGGTTAAGTTAGATTAGGTTAGGTTAGGTTAGGTTAGGTTAGGTTAGGTTAGGTTAGGTTAGGTTAGGTTAGGTTAGGTTAGGTTAGGTTAGGTTAGGTTAGGTTAGGAAGCCACTGTAACTCAATTAGGAGTGCAGTTATATGGTCATATTTTGAAGCTCCATCTATGACAACTTTTGCAGCAAAGTTCTGTAGCTTATGGACACATCTTAGCTGTGTAATATTAGAAGAGCCACAAACAGTCATTGCAAAATTAATATGACTTAAGGCAAGAGTTTGAACAGCTATCAGTCGAGTGTCTTTGCTGAGTAAGTCTTAAATATTGTTGATATACTTGAGTGTGCCAGAAATCCTTTGACTAATCCTCGTTAAGTGGACATCAAAGAGCAAGTGTCTATCAAAATGTAGCACTAGGATCTTAACACTTAAGCTTGGTTCAATAGAGGTATTATCTACGTTAATCCTAATGTCATCTGGTAATTCTGTTATTAGAGCTCTAGTGACAACGAAGATACACTGAGAGAGAGAGAGAGAGAGAGAGAGAGAGAGAGAGAGAGAGAGAGAGAGAGAGAGAGAGAGAGAGAGAGAGAGAGAGAGAGAGAGAGAGAGAGAGAGAGAGAGAGATAATTGCCGAATGAATAGGGATGAAAGGTAAGAGAAAGTGAAAATGAAATGAGGGGAGGCGATGGTAGTTGAGAAGGGATTAGCGATGAGGGGAGAAGAGGGAAAGGAAGAGGAGAGGAAAGGGAGAGGAAAGAGAGAGGAAAGGGAGAGAAAACTGGGCCAAAAGAAAGGGTGAGGGAGAATTTTGGCAGATCAGTAATCGGTTAAGTGTTTGGGGGAGGAGGAGGAGGAGGAGGAGGAGGAGGAGGAGGAGGAGAAGGAGGAGGAGGAGAAGGAGGAGGAGGAAAAAAGTGAGGGTACGAAGCTAGGGTCAGAGAGGAAGAGGAGGACAAATATGATGACGAGGAGGAGGAGGAGGAGGAGGAGGAGGAGGAGGAGGAGGAGGAGGAGGAGGAGGAGAGAGAAATTACAAAAAAAAGTTATTATTGAAGACTGGAGAAGAAAAAGAAAACGAAGAAAAGAAAGACTAAGTGAGAAACAATGAGAGCGATATTTATTTTTCTTAGACACACACACACACACACACACACACACACACACACACACACACACACACACACACACACACACACACACACACACACACACACACACTGGTTGGTAACGTCTCTGCCTGTCACTCTGTAGGTTGAAGTTCGTGGTGGTGGTGGTGGTGGTGGTGGTGGTGGTGGTGGTGGTGGTGGTGGTGGTGGTGGTGGTGGTGGTGGTGGTGGTGGTGGTGGTGGTGGTAGGTTCCAAAGACGTCGTAAGTTCCGGTACCTTGGTGTTTAAAAGCTCCTTCGGCAACACTTTATACTTTATACTTTATCATGTATAATGTTTTCTTGTGGTTTAATTTTTGGTATTGGTAAACCAGACAAAATTGCAGTTAAAATTTTGAATCATCGTAAATCAGGCCATTTTTTTCTTTTTTTTTCAATAGTATAATGTTGTTGCTTTTTTTTTATTTATTTATTCTTTTTTTTTGTATATAAAATCTTGAAGGTGCACGTGGAATAATTACTGATTTTCAAGATAATTAAGTTTTTTTTTGTGTGTTTTAGTCAGTCAGCTTTTGATCTCTCTCTTTCTCTTTCTTTTTTTTCTTTCTCTCTTTCCCTCTCTCTCTTTTATATACAAGAAAAGGTGTAATACAAAAATAGTTGATTCACAGCCAAAAAAAAGTGAGGTGCCAGATGACGGAGAGAGGGAGAGAGAGAGAGAGAGAGAGAGAGAGAGAGAGAGAGAGAGAGAGAGAGAGAGAGAGAGAGAGAGAGAGAGAGAGAGAGAGAGAGAGAGAGAGAGAATCCTACATAACCCTCAATTAGTGTATGTTTGTGTGAAGTGTCATTACAATGTTCTCTGTAATGGAAGTTAATACTTGGGTGTATCAGTAAACAAGTGTGCACACCTCACCTCACCTCACCTCACCTCACCTCACCTCACCTCACCTCACCTCACCTCACCTCACCTATCAGTAAACAAGTGTGCACACCTCACCTCACCTCACCTCACCTCACCTCACCTATCAGTAAACAAGTGTGCACACATCACCTTAGCTCACCTCACCTCACCTCACCTCACCTCACCTCACCTCACCTATCAGTAAACAAGTGTGCACACCTCACCTCACCTCACCTCACCTCACCTCACCTATCAGTAAACAAGTGTCCACACCTATATTAGAGTCTTTTTTGATGATTGTTGTTCTCTAATACAGGCAGGAATGGTAAAGACAGTTGAGTTTTTCTTATATCTTATTTTGTTGATACAGACTGATTGATATGATGAAGCCGAGAGAGGTTTGAGTTGGAGTCGTGACTGAGAGGACTGAAAGAACCGGTCTGGCCAGAGTCTGAAGGTGATCTGATTCTGGAGGTGAGAGTTTGAGGGTCGAGGGGTCGAAGGTGACTGCTTGAAATCACTTTTGTGTGACAGTAACAGAACTAAAGTCACATTCTATGAGAAGGTGACAGAATCTGGGTGAGGCTGAAATTAACCCTAGGGAGATTATATTTGAGGTCAGCCCTCGTGAGAAAGGTAAAGACAGTTGACCTTAGGTTGAAACTGACCCTAGGGAGTTTTGGAAAGATGAACCTGTTAATCTGATAATTGGAGGGTCGCTATCTCTCCTGGGATGAAGGTGGCCAGGTGTGAGTGATGTATCAACTTTGTCTCTCTCGGTTCCCTGATACAGAGGGATTATGAATACTATCTATAGATAGAATGATACACACCTCACCTCACCTCACCTCACCTCACCTCACCTATCAGTAAACAAGTGTGCACACCTCACCTCACCTCACTTCACCTATCAGTAAAAGAGTGTGCACACCTCACCTCACCTCACCTCACCTCACCTCACCTCACCTCACCTATCATTAAACAAGTGTGCACACCTCACCTCACCTCACCTCACCTCACCTCACCTCACCTATCATTAAACAAGTGTGCACACCTCACCTCACCTCACCTCACCTCACCTCACCTCACCTATCAGTAAACAAGTGTGCACACCACACCACACCACACCTCACCTCACCTCACCTCACCTCACCTCACCTCACCTCACCTCACCTCACCTCACCTCACCTTACCTCACCTCACCTCACCTCACCTCACCTCACCTCATCTCACCTCACCTTACATCACCTATCAGTAAACAAGTGTGCACACCTCACCTCACCTCACCTCACCTCACCTCACCTCACCTCACCTCACCTCACCTCACACTCTCAGGTGTTACACCAACCTATCAACACTTGTCAACACTTAGATATATTTCATCTAAAAAAAAATATATATATATATATATTCTAATTTGAGTATTAAATCTAACCCGTTCTTGTCGCGGGTAGGAGGTAGAAAGGGAGGTAAGAGTTAGGAGGTAGGAGGTAGGAGGTAGAAAGGGAGGTAGGAGTTAGGAGGTAGGAGGTAGGAGGTAGAAAGGGAGGTAGGAGTTAGAGTATTAACTCTAACCCGTTCTTGTCGCGGGTTAGAGTTGATTCTCAGGTTGACGTTACCAACTCCATGCCCTCTCTCTCTCTCTCTCTCTCTCTCTCTCTCTCTCTCTCTCTCTCTCTCTCTCTCTCTCTCTCTCTCTCTCTCTCTCTTTCTCTCTCTCTCTTTTTTTTCCAACTACTATAAAACTACTACTACTACTACTACTACTACTACTACTACTACATATAAAAACTACTATACTACTACTACTACTACTACTACTACTACTACTACTACTACTACTACTACTACTACTATAAAACTACTACTACTACTACTACTACTACTACTACTACTACTACTACTACTACTACTACTACTACTACTACTACTACTACTACTACTACTACTACTATAAAACTACTACTACTACTACTACTACTACTACTACTACTACTACTACTACTACTACTACTACTACTACTACTACTACTACTATAAAACTACTACTACTACTACTACTACTACTACTACTACTACTACTACTACTACTACTACTACTACTACTACTACTACTACTACTACAGTTTCAATTTTTACTTTACTACCAAACTTGACGCGTCGCTACCACCCAACTTAATGCCTTCACCCCCTTACCCCCCTCCCCCTTTACCCCCTCCCCCCTTACCCCTCCCCCCTTACCCCCCTCCCCCCTTACACCCTTTCCCCTTTACTCCCCTCCCCCTTACCCCCTTTCCCCTTCCTTTCCCTTCCCTTTTCTCCACACACTCCTAAAACTACTACTATCACCCATCACTCCTGTCCACCTTCCTTCCTTCCTTCCTTCCTTCCTTCCTTCCCCTCCCATCTTCCTTCATTCCCATTCTATCTTCTATCAATATTTCCCCTTCTTCCTTCCTTCCTTCCTTCCTTCCTTCCTTCCTTCCTTCCTTCCCCTCCCATCTTCCTTCCTTCCCATTCTATCTTCTATCAATATTTCCCCTTCTTCCTTCCTTCCCACCTTCCTTCCTTCCTTCCTTCCTTCTTTCCTTCCTTCCTTCCTTCCTTCCTTCCTTCCCTTCCTCGTAATCATCCATTAGATAGGAAGGATTGGAGAGGAAGGGAGGGAAAGGGAGGGAAAGGAAGGGAAAGGAAGGGAAGGAAGGGAAAGAATGGGAAATTAAGGGAAAGGAGAAGAGAGGAAGGGAAAGGAAGGGAAAAGAAGGGAAAGTAAAGGAAAGTATAAGAAAGAAGGGAAGGAAGGGGAAGGAAGGGAAGGAAGGGAAAGGAAGGGAAGGAAGGGGAAGGAAGGGAAGGAAGGGAAAGGAAGGGGAAGGATGGGAAATTAAGGGGAAGGAAGGGAACGGAAGGGGAAGGAAGGGGAAGGAAGGGGAAGGAAGGGGAAGGAAGGGAAGGAAGGGTAAGGAAGGGAAAGGAAGGGGAAGGAAGGGGAAGGAAGGGGAAGGAAGGGTAAGGAAGGGGAAGGAAGGGAAGGAAGGGTAAGGAAGGGTAAGGAAGGGGAAGGAAGGGTAAGGAAGGGTAAGGAAGGGGAAGGAAGGGAAAGGAAGGGGAAGGAAGGGGAAGGAAGGGAAGGAAGGGTAAGGAAGGGGAAGGAAGGGAAGGAAGGGTAAGGAAGGGAAGGAAGGGGAAGGAAGGGGAAGGAAGGGAAGGAAGGGGAAGGAAGGGAAAGGAAGGGAAAGGAAGGGAAGGAAGGGTAAGGAAGGGGAAGGAAGGTGGTGATGTAACACACTTTATACTTTCAACACATGTTTCACGTTCTGGGTTCGAATCCCGCTGCAGACAGACTCACTTGCATTTTTATTTATTTATTTTATTTTTTAATGTGTGTATTTAATTTTTTCAGACTATACTGGTCTCGTCCTTTTCGTCTCCAATGAAATAAAAATGTCAAAGTCTCAGA
>JAPQNM010000046.1:9757999-9763183 GCA_029783475.1 Metacarcinus magister
TTTACTTTCAGGGGAGAAAAATAAACACAATTTTTACTTTACTTTCAGGGGAGAAAAATAAACACAATTTTTACTTTACTTTCAGGGAAGAAAAATAAACACAATTTTTACTTTACATTCAGGGGAGAAAAATAAACACAATTTTTACTTTACATTCAGGGGAGAAAAATAAACACAATTTTTACTTTACATTCAGGGGAGAAAAATAAACACAATTTTTACTTTACATTCAGGGGAGAAAAATAAACACAATTTTTACTTTACATTCAGGGGAGAAAAATAAACACAATTTTTACTTTACTTTCAGGGGAGAAAAATAAACACAATTTTTACTTTACTTTCAGGGAAGAAAAATAAACACAATTTTTACTTTACATTCAGGGGAGAAAAATAAACACAATTTTTACTTTACATTCAGGGGAGAAAAATAAACACAATTTTTACTTTACATTCAGGGGAGAAAAATAAACACAATTTTTACTTTATATCATCAGTAGTCAATAAAATACTTAATTCTTATCATTCTCATAAATTAAAGTTGTCACACTTATACTTTTCTTATAAGTGTGATATTGATAAGTAAAAATATGCACCACTAGCAGCATTTATAAGTGTGTTTAATGCCTGACTCACTAAACATTATTATTATTATTATTTATCTGAATAATTTTATTTTACTCTATTTTTTTGCAACATGTTAATGGAATCTTTTTTTTAATATGCAGATTGTGTAAAATTCAAATACAACTTTTTTTTTAATATGTGTGTATGATATTTTTTATCTCTCACTATCTATTTATCTCTCTTTATCTATCTATCTATCTATCTATCTATCTATCTATCTATCTATCTATCTATCTATCTCATGTTGTGGAAGGAAATGGAGACGAAGGAAGAGATGAGGACATCAATCAGTGAGACAGAGAGTAGGAGAAAAGATAAAGGAAGGAAGGAAGGAAGGAAGGAAGGAAGGAAGGAAGGAAGGAAGGAAGGAAGGAAGGAAGGAAGGAAGGAAGAAGAAGTGTCTTTCTTTTCTTCTTTCTTCTTTCCCTTCTCATTCCTGCAGATCAGATTGGAAGAGGAGTAAGAGGAGGAGGAGGAAGAGGAGGAGGAAGAGGAGGAGGAAGAGGAGGAGGAAGAGGAAAAAAAAGAGAAAATTGAAAGAGAATACGGTGATACAGTGTGTGTGTGTGTGTGTGTTGTGTGTGTGTGTGTGTGTGTGTGTGTGTGTGTGTGTGTGTGTGTGTGGATGGGCATTTGTGACTAATAAAAGAGAGAGAGAGAGAGAAAGAGAGAGAGAGAGAGAGAGAGAGAGAGAGAGAGAGAGAGAGAGAGAGAGAGAGAGAGAGAGAGAGAGAGAGAGAGAGAGAGAGAGAGAGAGAGAGAGAACCGCTTGGCCATGAATATATTATCAGGTATTTGCATGATTATAAGATTCACGAAAGATGGACACAAAGAGAAGAAGAAGAAGAAGAAGAAGAAGAAGAAGAAGAAGAAGAAGAAGAAGAAGAAGAAGAAGAAGAAAAAGAAGAAGAAGAAGAAGAAGACCAACAACAACAACAACAACAACACCAACATCAACACCAACAACAACAACAACAACAACACAATACACATCATGACAACCAATAAGTCACTAAATTAGGCAAGAATAATACCAAATAAATAGTGAAAAATACAACCATTTCAAGAGTTTAGGAGAAAGAAGAAGTTAGGTTTCGTTACAGTTTCCAATGTGTTGATACAAGAGTTTATTTGAATGAAAATGAATAACATGCATAAATCAAGGCTGTTTGGGAGCATATTCGTGGTAATGGATGAAGGAAAACAAGTGAAAAAGGGAAACAAGAAGGAAATATGATAACTGAAAACAGAATCAATATTGAAAGAGAGGAAGACAAATTCTTTTTTTTATAAACGAGTTAATTTTTAAGAACTACTACTACTACTACTACTACTACTACTACTACTACTACTACTACTACTACTACTACTACTACTACTACTACTACTACTACTACTACTACTACTACTACTACTACTACTACTACTACTACTACTACTACTACTACTACTACTACTACTACTACTACTACTACTACTACTACTGCTACTACAAATGGGAATGGTAAGGGGTTGAGAGAGTTTATTTCTATGGCCCCCCTTTCCCTCCACCCCCTTGCCCCCCCCCCACCCCCCCCGGCCAAAAAAAAATTCAAAATAATAATATAAAAAGTTAAAAGTCTTCATCAAAAACCTAACCTACAAAAGTTTAGAAATGATCACGTGAAAAAAAATTATAAAAAAAAAAAAAAACGTCATTATTAGAGATAGAAAAAAAAACATTTACTTAGGAAGAATAGGAGGAAGAAGAGGAGGAGGAGGAGGAGGAGGAGGAGGAGGAGGAGGAGGAGGAGGAGGAGGAGGAGGAGGAGGAGGAGGAGGAAAAAGAATAAGAGGATGTAAGAGATCAAGGAGGAGGAGGAAGAGAAGGAAAAAATGCATAAGACAGTCTCTCTTTCTCTCTCTCTCTCTCTCTCTCTCTCTCTCTCCTACCCTCTCCATCCGTTCACATAAAAGCAGCAGAGAGGAGGAGAGAGACGAGAGAGAGAGAGAGAGAGAGAGAGAAGACGATGAGGAGAGGAGAGGACGAGGAGAGAGAGAGAGAGAGCAGAGAGAGAGAGAGAGAGAGAAGAAATGGAAAAGGAGAAAAAATAAATTGGTATAATAAGGAAAAAAAAAAACAAGGAAAAAACAAGGAAAGGAAAAAATAATGAGGAAAAAAGGAATTATAGGAAAATAATATATATATGAGAGAGAGAAGAAAAAAGAAAGAAAATAAATAAAAGGGGAAAAAAAAGCGAGACAAAGAACAATAACGAGGAAAAAATAGAAGGACAAGAAAAAGATAAAAGAAAGAAAGAAAGAAAGAAAAATTAAAAGCTTCTACACCTTTAAGCGAGAGAGAGAGAGAGAGAGAGAGAGAGAGAGAGAGAGAGAGAGAGAGAGAGAGAGAGAGAGAGAGAGAGAGAGTTAATTTCTTTCAGGTCACGGATTGCCTTGAGCTTCAGTACTAGGTCAATTTTGGTGGTCTTCCTCTTCCTCTTCCTCTTCTTCCTCCTCTTCCTCCTCCTCCTCCTCCTCTTTCCTCCTCCTCATATCTACAATACTCACTTCCTTCCTTCCATTTTTCCTTCCTTTCCTCCTCCTCTTTTTTTAAACGTCCTCTCTCTCTCTCTCTCTCTCTCTCTCTCTCTCTCTCTCTCTCTCTCTCTCTCTCTCTCTCTCTCTCTCTCTCTCTCTCTCTCTCAAATTAAAGTAACATTTCCACACACACACACAGATATCACTCTTTCCTAAACCCCTTTCTCTTTTTTCCCACCCTGCATCCCCCCTACCCCACCTTGCCCCCTACCAACCCCTGCCCCCTTGCCCCCTACTGCCCCTTACTGCCCCCCTACTGCCCCCTTCTGCCCCCCTTCAGCCCCCCTCCCCCCCCACCACACTAACAGCCGCTCAGAGGAGTATGTAATAATAATAAAGGCAATATAGAGAGACATCCTCAAGCCTCTCTCACATGAACATACCCAAAGCTGAACGTATACCGAGTGACCGTGTGTGTGTGTGTGTGTGTGTGTGTGTGTGTGTGTGTGTGTGTGTGTGTGTGTGTGTGTGTGTGTGTGGTGTGTGTGGTGTGTGTGTGTGGTGTTGCTTCTGTCTATCTCTGTCTTTTGCTTTCTCTTTCTCCTTCTTTTTCTTGCTCTTTTTTTATTTTAATTTTTCCTCTCTCTTTTTTTTTCTTCTCTTTTTCTCTTTCTCTTGCGTTGTATCTTTCTCCCTCTTTTTTGTTTTTTGCCTGTCTCTCACTCTCTCTCTCTCTCTCTCTCTCTCTCTCTCTCTCTCTCTCTCTCTCTCTCTCTCTCTCTCTCTCTCTATCTCTCTCTCTCTCTCTCATCCGTGCGTCATACAAATAGTTGTTGTGCAAGGGATCGTGTGATTTATTCCACTTTTTATTATGTTTCATGTTATATTATATCATGTTTTTGTAATCGTGTAGGAGGGAAGAGGAGGGAAGAGGAGAAGAGGGAGGAGAGGAAAGGATGAGGAGGGAAGGGTAGGGAGGGGATGGAAGGGGAAGGAGAGGAGGGAGGAGAAGAGGGAGGGAGGGGCTGGAAGGGGAGGGAAGAGAGAGGAAGAGGAAAGAGGGAGGGAGAGGAAGGAAGAGGAAGGAAGGAAGGGGAGGGAAGAGGAGAAGAGGATAAGAGGGAAGGAGGGGAAGGAGGGGAAGGAAGAGGGAGTAAGAGGAGAAGAGGGAGGGAGGGGCTGGAAGGGGAGGGGTAAGAGGAGAAGAGGGAGGGATGGAGAGGGAGGGAAGAAGAGGGAGGGGAAGGAAGGGGAGGGAAGAGGAGAAGAGGGAGGGAGGGGAAGGAAGGAAGAGGGAGGGAGGATAAAGGAAGGGGGGAAGGGGAGGAAGAGGGGAGCAGGAGAAGAGGGAGTGGATGGAGAGGGAGGGAAGAGAAGAAGAGGGAGGGAGGCAGGGGAAGGAAGGGGAAGGAAGGGTGCAATTTTTTTTTGTTCATATATAAATACAATGGTTTCAGGTATACGTGATATCCTGTGTGTTTTGTTTTCTGTATCGATTTTCATCTTTTTATTCCATACCTGTGTTTTATTTTCATTTTTATTTATTTATTTTTTTATTATTATTTTCATGCGAAGGTTTTAATTACAACACAACAATATCAGGGTTTTTTTTTTATGTATATATGTACGTATGAGAGAGAGAGAGAGAGAGAGAGAGAGAGAGAGAGAGAGAGAGAGAGAGAGAGAGAGAGAGAGAGAGAGAGAGAGAGAGAGAATGAGAGAGAATGTGTTATAATAGTAATTGTTGTTGTTGTTATTATTATTTATGTTTGCAGTTGTATAATTTTCGCGTGTAGCCAAGCCAAGCCAAGCCACTCTAAACCACTCCAAGCCAAGCCAAGCCAACAGTACCACAACGGAAGGCAGTATGGAAGTAGTGTATGTTATGTCTGTTATTCGGTTGATCATATAGAAGAAAAATCACAAATTGTACCAGAGAGAGAAAAAATAGTGATGTTTCTGTTTGGTTTGTATGAATGTAAAATGTGGCACTCGTGGGTGACTGATGTGGCACTGAAGGGTTGTGTGGTGCAGGGTGGC
>JAPQNM010000046.1:9763283-9838283 GCA_029783475.1 Metacarcinus magister
ACTACACTACACTACACTACACTACACTACACGACTCAAGAAAAGCCTCCGTCCTGTCATTACTTCTCATATATTTACGTGCAAGTAACTCTTAGTACGGAAAGAAAATATATATATGTGAAGAAAAAAAATCTCTCTTACGTTTCTCCAGGATTCCACAAGGTGCGTCCCCTCTCCTCTCTCTCCCCTCTCCTCTCCTCTCCTCCCTCTCCTCCTTCCACTCCCTTTCTCGCTCTTTTCGGAAAATATTAAAAATGTGAGAAAGATGAAGGCGATCCAAACAGCTTCCTCCCTCCCTTCCCATCCCTTCCCTCTCTTCCCTCCCCTTCCCTCCCCTTGCCGAGAAAAAGGTGCCACTTCAGGATTTTCACACCTCACTTCCCAGCTGATGGTTTCCCCCTGGTGGCAGGACGCCTCACCCGCACTGCAACTATATAGAAGATATAACTTTTCCTGACAGTTCAGACTAATTCAAAGTAATTCCCTTATTGGTAGTATGTGCGCGGTTCAGGGAGAGGAATGAAAATGTCGAGAAATGGCGGCGACGAGCGGTGGTGAGCAGGAGAAGCAGGCCTGGCAGGGGGAGGGAGGCGTGGGGGAGGCGTGGGGGGGCGGCTCTCCCCTCCTTCACCCCACGCCCCCCGCACGTGGCTGAC
Source organism: Metacarcinus magister (assembly GCA_029783475.1). Lineage (NCBI taxonomy): Eukaryota > Metazoa > Arthropoda > Malacostraca > Decapoda > Cancridae > Metacarcinus > Metacarcinus magister. The sequence goes on from JAPQNM010000046.1 coordinate 9,763,940, forward strand.
ACGACTCCGACATCAAAAGAGCTGCATTTTCAACTACAAAGATCAAAGTCTTTAAAATGGATAATCTTTTACACAACACATTTTAACTGCGTCTTGAAAATATTGTGAGGTGGTGGGTTGTTATGGCTGCTCCTTCCTCGCCTGGGTGCACGGGGCGCTTCCTCCATCCTGCCGTGTGTCGAGGCCTTGGCGGGAACAGCTCTTGTGTGTTCATCCCGTCCCGCCCTGCCCCGCCCGCGCAAGACACCGGCAGACCAACACAACCCTCACCGCTAGTTATTCTCAGTAATTAAGTAACATCTCTCAGTGCTTAATGTAATAGTGGGTTCTATACGAGGTGGTTTTCATTGCTATTAACTGAATGGTAAAGGCACGTATACAGTCCTGACAAAGAAAAGGTGGGTGAGGTGAGACAGCCTGTGTGTGCCACGCTAGACGCGGTAAAGAACGTGTTTGTCTAGCGTGAATAATCATACTCACTTTGAGCGGCTTTCTGGGAAAAAAAAAAACGAAAAAAAAATAACCTCAGAAACAAACAGATTCGGAGAAGACATCAAGGTTTTTTTTCTTTTCTTTTTTCTTCTTTTTCTTTTTTTTGTTTTTTTTACTTGTAGAAGACGAGCTGTGGCAACCTTTTCCGTTTACCTATGTGTGTGTGTGTGTGTGTGTGTGTGTGTGTGTGTGTGTGTGTGTGTGTGTGTGTGTGTGTGTGTGTGTGTGTGTGTGTGTGTGTGTGTGTGTGTGTGTGTGTGTGTGTGCGTGTGTGTGTGTGTAACCGCAGAAAGGCGAATCTCCAACAAATTTGAATTTCAGAAGTAAAATGATGCTTCCTTTTTGGTTAAGTTTGTCACAAGAATAAGGAAAAAAAGAAAAGGAGGAAGGAAGGAAGGGAAGAGAAGAAGAAAAGAATCACGTCCTCGGTAAAGAGAATCAAGAAACAAAAGTAAACATAACAACACATAGTTTATAGAAAATTAGAGAAAACTAACATAAGTACAACCAACTCAACTACAGAGGCGCCATGAAAACAAATGACAAGCGATCAGAAAACAGAAAAAAATATAAACTACATAAACAACGATATACAGAGACAGCAAATAGACGGTAAGGTACTGCGGCGGAGACTGAAATATTGACAGTTACATTAGAAAAAGGAAATATTACCAAAAGAATAACAATTTACCCCCTTGACTCTACACCTGTTTTGTGGCCGGAACTTCCCATAGGTTGAAGGAGGCGTTACATACAGTTAGAGAGAAAAGAGTCAGGATAAGTTAGGAATTGGATGCGAGTTAAGCCAAAGTTATAGCAATAGTGAAGGACGTCTAACTTCTTATAACAGGATACGTATATGTGTATCTTACAGTAGAACTAACGTAAGTATAAAGTTTCGAGTTGCACACACACACACACACACACCACACACACACACACCCACACACACCCCCACACACACACATGAAAACAAACACACAAAACCTTCCAAAAACTAAAAAAAAAAGAAAATAGACGATGAAAGAAAATAAATGATTACTAAACAGACATAATTAGCCTGGTGGGGCAAAAGGCAATTAACTTTATGTTCGTCAATTACAAGGAGTCTCGTGCCCAGTGGAGAAGAAATAATGTGTGCCGCCGAACGAGCAGGCCCTGAAGAGTGCTACGCTTCGTGGTGAGGATGGCGAACAGGAGGAGGAGGAGGAGGAGGAGGAGGAGGAGGAGGAGGAGGAGGAGGAGGAGGAGGAGGAGGAGGAGAAGAAGGAGAAAGAGCGGTTGACAGATGGATGGAGGAAGGACGGAAACGAGGAAGGATAGAAAAATAAATAAATGAGGTTACCGGGAAGAAAGGAAGGAAGAAAAATATTTAAGGGTGAAAAAAAGGAAGGGAATGAAGGAGGTGAAGAAATAGTGGACAAAGAAAGAGAGAGAAAGGAAGTTCCCGGAAAGAGCAAGAGGCTAGTATAAAGTATAAGACGAGAGAGGAGGATGAGGGAAAAGAGGATAGAGGAAGGAAGTGAGAGACATAGAGAAGGAAACAGATAATAGAATAGACAGAGAGAAAAAAAACAATATAACTATCAATAATAATTTACAAACACGTTACATATCTTACCTACATGGATAGATAAAAAGCAGCTCGGTAACTATTATAATTATACAGTCAGTCTCTCCTTACGCCGATTTTTCTCGAGACTAAGTGAGAGGAACGCAACAGTGGATGGGCGTCGCGTCACGTCTCTAAGGTGAGAGGAAGTGTAACAAAAGGAGTGGATGGACAAGACTAGCGTGGCATTGTAGTGGTAATTGACGTAATGCAAAGGATCGTTGAAGGAGTGAGTGCAGTGTTTTTTTTTACTCTCATTTTCTCTCTCTTTTTTTTTATTTATTTGCCTCGTTTGTATGTGTTTCTGAAAATTCATTGTTTTTGTTTTGTTTCAGTCTATATATATGGTTAAAATATTTATTATGCAATGCTGTCATCATCATTATTATTATTATTATCATACAATTGTAAGAACCATTTTCATAATACTGATAAAAATGTAAACTGGCTCTCTCACACACACACACACACACACACACACACACACACACACACACACACACACACACACACACACACACACACACACACACACACATTCCGTCAGCCTCACCTCAGCCAGTCAAGTGTAAATACGACAGCCAGACAGGCGCCCACTTGGAGTTTTCCAGTGGGTGGGTCCCGGCAGGCGCTCCTTCCCTCCCCTTACGTGCCTTCGCCTAGGAGACGCCACCGCCGCTCTCGCTACCTTCACGTCCACACTCACACATCCCGTTCTTAGTTTTGTTACATTGACAGCCTCACACAACCCTACTCTCGCTTGCCTTTTCTCTGCCTCTCTATGGATCACAAAATACTTGATGTTACTCTCATTTCTCTATTTTTAACTTAACAGAGTTGTATTTTCTTTATTTTGATCGGTAATATTTCATTCATTTCACGAGGTCAGTGGGAAATGAATGTTTGTGGTGACGGTCATGGCAGGGAAGGGCAAGTGTTGGGGGCAGGGAGCATCTAGCGGGGGCGTGGGCGGGGGCGGGGGCAGGGGCGGTGTGTTTGAGGGCGGACCGGCTGGGGTCTTGTATACAATGAGACGTTTGTATCGACATGTAAACAGCTTGTGTGTGAGCCTTGTCATGCTTGCCTCAGTACCCTCGTGAAGCCTTGCAAGCGTCGGCCAAGTTGAGGGAGTCTAGAATTTCGTGGTATTCGTCTCCCTTGTAATATAACATTTGAACAGGTGCATACAAGTCTAAGTCCCGCTCTAGCTTCTGCCTTTGTTGGAGTCATGCCATCCATTTTGTCTACCTTGTTTACTATATGTGTGCATCGCTTTGGTTTGGATTGTATTCTACGAGCAATACATTTTCAGGTAAATCCATCTATAGAGATTCAAGAAAACTTTGACCTGAAGCTGAAGTTTACAAAATGCGATGAAAGGCGTCAACCATAACAACAGGTATATAGTACTTGTATGTTAACTTGTATATCGATGCCTCCTTGCCTCAAACCTTCACTTCGTCACACTGCATTGTGGTCTGTCCAGCTGAATGTGTTCAACAATATTCTCACATCCCTAAAATTTCTTTAAAATCCCTTGAACCTAAATACTACAATGGAACTTTCAAGACTTCCGAGAGTGCAAGAGCGTGCCTGGAAGCCCCGCCTTACATACATTCCCCTCCTCAGTGTGCCATCGGAGGCTTGTGGTTCATAGATGCCATTGAGAGGCCACATCCAGGCGTGAGCAGGAGGCGTGGCGCGGCCCAGAGGCAGCCTTCGTATTGGGCAAGATCAGTCTCACCCACGCCTATGATCCAGCGAGGGGCGGGGCCAGCCCGTCACCACGGCAACGCTCCTCTGTGTACACACACGCACGCATGCATGTACACAAGAGATTTCGGCGTTTGTGTGTGTGTGTGTGTGTGTGTGTGTGTGTGTGTGTGTGTGTGTGTGTGTGTGTGTGTGTGTGTGTAGAGAACAATAATCATGTATCTCTCATCGCAATATAATCAAGTGTTGCGAAAATTATTGAGAACAAGTAAAAAGTCACAAAAAATTACGAGGCAAAAAACACCATTCTAAACACGACCACCAATGATTCCTTTCTATTCAAGGCTTGTGAAGAGGCGAGGAAGGGAATCACAGGACCAGGACCACCTTAATATTATCTAGCAGAGGCGGAAGTTGAAAAAAAGATATAAAAAAAAATCAAGATGGTGGTTTCCAAAAGAAGAAGAAATGAGAAAATAAATATAATTGAATTCAGAAACGCATAGAGAGTGATGGCAGAATACGAGAAATGGTGTGAAATCATGAACTAATATTAAAAAAAAATAAAAAAGTTAATTAATCATATACAAATAGAGTGCTACAGCGAGGTGGTCTGAGCTGCTTCACCTTGACTCTTACCTGGTGTTGCCTTTCTTACTGTAGTGCACCTCGTAGTAGATGGATCCTTCCCTTATAGCGATGCCGTAGTAGTGGTAGCGGCTTTGTCCCCTCGTGCCCAGCCGCCGCGTGGTGAGGCCAGGGAACTGCTGTCGAATGATCTGAAGGACGAAGCGAGGCGATATTAATAAAGGTAGACACAGGGAGGTTCTAGGAAATCAATGACACCAGGAATCATCATCATCATTCTCATTTACAGATACCCACAGAGTCTCATGTTGTTATTATTATTGATTTGCTAAGAACGAGAGTGTCATTGTATATTATGGTCTTAAAATAACTCTTACACTTGCCACTTGCATACACACACACACCGATGTATTACCAAGCCTCCTAGCACCTGAGCCTTGACATGTAGGATGGGAGGCATATAAAACTGAATGAATGAATACTGAAGGTGTGCTGTGGGGGGGGGGAGGTAAATGTAAAGTTCCTTGGGATTGTCAGTGATTTGTATATAACTTCAAAGAAATTATAGGTAATGGATGGCATGATTATAACGTACTAAACACGAGATACAACCATAGACCAATACATAAATAAATAAAACTCACATCAAAGAAACTCAAGAAGGCAAGAATAGAGACAGAAATAAAAAAAGAGAGACTGGGAAGAAGTATATAAAAAAAATAAATAAATAAAATCGACTCTCACCTTTCCAAAGCTCGCGGCATTGACAGGCTGAAGGGATTTCTTGCCGCAGAAGTCGACGTAGTGAAGGTAGAGTGTGTTGCGCGGGATGCAGACACCTTCACCCATCTCATAGTTCTCTTCCAGCCACATCAGGGTCGCCGGGGTAGAGTGCGGCCGAAGATTCCTTACACCTCCATGTCCAGCAGTGCCTCCACCTCTCTTTCCTCCAGATCTTCCTTCGCCCTTCCCTCCTCCTCCTCCTCCTCCTGGTCCTCCTCCTCCTCCTCCTCCTGCTCCTCCTCCTCCAGCAGCAGCACCTCCTTCGTTTCCTGCTGATATAATTCTTCTTTCGTTTTCTTTTGAGTCTTGTCTGTTATTCCCTTTTCTTCTTCTTTCATCTTCTGTTGCTGCGGCGCCTCCTCCTCCTCCTCCTCCTCCTCCTCGCACCTCGTCTGTTGCTGGCACGATGTTGTCCACGGGGCCCCGATCGTCTCTCTCCACTAAGGTTGAAGGCTCACGTTCCACATCTGACCATTACACACACACACACACACATTATTATTGTCATTATTATTACATTATTATCACTATTATTATTATTATCATTATTCAAAATATTTCAAAAAACTAATATAAACTAATTTCTACAGTTCATTAAAAGATGACTCGCATTCCTTTGCTATCGATTCTTCCTTCCTCCTATTAGTGCTCAGTTTTCCTCTCCCTTGAGTACCTAGCGTTAGTCTCCTGTTGGCTGGTCTTACCTCCTCACCGACTCTCTTGTAGTATTGCATCCCTAACACCGTATGAGACCTTCACCCACAGATTATTTCATCGCACCAAAACAGTTAAGGGACTCTAACTTTCCCTCACATCTCCATCATTCCCATTAACGTATTTAAACCCCATTCTTTCTCCTCAACGTACTACACTCATTCTCCTTGACATAGTATATTCCTACTCTCATCTTCCCATCCCTAACACCAGCCTTCTCGCCTCCTACTTACCATTGGACACTGGCTTTAAATGAGCGTACGAGTGCAAGCTTCCAGCCTCACCAGACGTCATGTTGGCACCAGACACCGTAGGGCCCCGGAGCCAGATGTCTGTGGGAAAGGTCACGGAGGGTTGAATGAGAAGTAGAATTGCTATAAAAGTAAAATATTCATAAGAGCTACAATAACGCACGTACTGTACTCCGGGAAGCCTGAAAACCTGGATAAAGATAGAATTCAATGGTAAAGCCTCATACAAGGGCTTTTGGCTTGAGACCTCAATGAATTTTTATCACTCTTACGCAGCGAAGCTTTACCAAGTCTCTCCCATATTGCTTCACCTACTTCCTGCCCCTCCATACCCCATCGCAGCTCACTGTAGAGGGAGGGTGAGGCGGCAGGACGGAGAGGCGGAACCACGCTGCCAACCCTACCTACCCACCGGCGATCAAGGGGAAAAGCCGTTAAAATTAAGACCAAAAAGAGCCTGACGGAGATCACAGCAACACCAGATCAGTAACAACACCACCACCAGCGTCCAAACAACACCACCAGTAGGGTCACAACACCACCAGTAAGGTCACAACACCACCAGTAAGGTCACAACACCACCAGTAAGACCACAACACCACCAGTAAGACCACAACACCACCAGTAAGACCACAACATCACCAGTAAGACCACAACACCACCAGTAAGACCACAACACCACCAGTAAGACCACAACACCACCAGTAAGACCACAACACCACCAGTAAGACCACAACACCACCAGTAAGACCACAACACCACCAGTAAGACCACAACACCACCAGTAAGACCACAACACCACCAGTAAGACCACAACACCACCAGTAAGACCACAACACCACCAGTAAGACCACAACACCACCAGTAAGACCACAACACCACCAGTAAGACCACAACACCACCAGTAAGACCACAACACCACCAGTAAGACCACAACACCACCAGTAAGACCACAACACCACCAGTAAGACCACAACACCACCAGTAAGACCACAACACCACCAGTAAGACCACAACACCACCAGTAAGACCACAACACCACCAGTAAGACCACAACACCACCAGTAAGACCACAACATCACCAGTAAGACCACAACACCACCAGTAAGGCCACAACACCACCAGTAAGATCACATCACCACCAATAAGGTCACAACATCACCAGTAAGGTCATAACATCACTAGTAAGGTCACATCACACAGCCAGTAAGGTCATAGCGTCACCAGTAAGGTCACAGCCGCCCTACGTTGTCTCACCAAATTCCACGGTTAGCTGTTGTCAGGGTGACGGTGGCAATGGCGTGCAGCTTGTCTCCTCCCCCCCCTCCCTCCCTTCCTTCCTTCCTCTCTCTCTCTCTCTCTCTCTCTCTCTCTCTCTCTCTCTCTCTCTCTCTCTCTCTCTCTCTCTATGTAAGTATTTTCCTCTTGGCTTTCGTCTTATTCCACTGTGTGTGTGTGTGTGTGTGTGTGTGTGTGTGTGTGTGTGTGTGTGTGTGTGTGTTAAAAAATATTCATGTTTCTCAGTATAATTAGTTGTCTTCAAAAACTTGTTAAATGAATGAGAAAAGTAGTGATTTATAAGACTTTGCTGTGAAGAAAAATTAACTGAAAATAAGAAATAAGAAATGAACAGCCACACACACACACACACACACAACACACACACACACACACACACACACACCACACACACACACACACATATAGACAGTAAGTTGGTGCTGAATTATATATATAGGTAACACTAGACTTTAAAAAAAACATAATATCTAATAATAATAATACAAAAAACTAAAATAATCTAAATAATAATCATGGATAAAACTAGATAATCACATACATTCTCGACTCTCCCTCTTTCCATCTCCCTCGTTTTCTTTGTATTCCTTCCTACTTCCCTCCCTCCTTGGTTACATCCTTTCCTCTCTTTCTCCCTCCTCCCTTCCTTCCTCCCTGCTACCTTACCTGGGCCCAGAGCAGACACCTCAACAGGCGTGGCGTTGGGGTGTTCCAGACTGCCGGTGGAGGTCATGACCCACGAAGCTTTAGGTCAACGCCAAGAGGATGTGCGGTGGCCCTGAAGGAGGTAGCGGGGCGGGGCGGGGCGGGGCAGCGTTCAGTGGGCCGCCTCAACGCTTCACAGACGACCGATGGAGGAGCTTCGGCGTTGCATGATGGGCTGGCTTCTTGTGCCTTTCCCGCCTCCTCCTGTGGGGTAGGATAGCACTGGAAGGGTGACTACATACACACACACACACATACACACACATACACATATACACTCACTTATATCCTATCATCTTAAACATCAGCAACATGAACAAGAAATATTTTAGTCAGTTTTGTATGAGCGGACTCTAAGGTGTTCCTCCCAAACTCATCATCTGCAGTAAAACCAAGAAGCACTACAAGGACGTGTATGCCAGCACCGCGGCGATAAATGTCTCGCATCACCCGACTCGAGACTAATCTGATATACGAAAAAAGTTCTTAGAGTGTAGCAAGTTTTAGTACACGTAGTATATAGCATGTGTGTGTGTGTGTGTGTGTGTGTGTGTGTGTGTGTGTGTGTGTGTGTGTGTGTGTGTGTGTGTGTGTGTGTGTGTGCGAAGTTACTTTTATTAACTCTTACATCACATTTAATTTCCTTTTTCAACCCTAAGTTCTGAATAATAACAAAAACAACAACAACTTTGAACTCAACCAGAATAACCTCAGTACATAAAAAAAAAATAACATAACGCAGACAGTTACCATTACTACCACATAACCATTAGGAGACATAAACCCTATATATACCAACTGACATTTCCCCTTTCAACCCTCCTCGTCTCCTTACATCAATCCCTAACTCCTGCAGCTCTATCGCTACGCAGGATAGTAGGTGATGCTCCTCGTCACTCTGAATGCTGCAGGTAACAACGCAAAGAGCAGACCCGATGATCAATGGCATCCCTCACACCTTATTGGCTCAGGGAAAGTTCAGGGTGAGTTCCCTCGTGCATCAACCCTCCTGTGTAGCAATGGAATTATTTGAGTTTTATGAGTTGTGTTGCAGGTGATGCAGGCTTGACCCTCAGCTATAGTAGATCATAATTGAATTGACTGCCAGGTATTGATAAAATCGCGAAGCTGCTGAGGGAAATACCGTGCTAACTAGATTTTATTGGTTAATCACGTAGAAGTATAATAGACTTGTTAGTATGTATTAGTGAGTTCAAATTCTTAGTTCAGGGTTTAGCTAAGAGAACACTACATACAATGAGTGGATGTGAAATGCCTCTAGTCATGTATATTACGATGTGTGTGTGTGTGTGTGTGTGTGTGTGTGTGTGTGTGTGTGTGTGTGTGTGTGTGTGTGTGTGTGTGTGTGTGTGTGTGTGTGTGTGTGTGTGTGTGTGTGTGTACCGTCTCACTGGACTGAACGGTAACTCCCCCGACAACATGCAAAGGCTATGTATCTTTCTTTTACTTTCATTAATGCTTTTGAAAGGAGTTTCATATTTCTGTTGTTGAATGGAAAATGTAACTACAGGTATCAACGATTATTAGAATAACAAATCCACAATAATATTCTGTGAACAGCCACAAAGGTGACATGAATTGGTTTTCTGTAAATTTTGATACTGATCTATCTTTGACATCTTTATTGCGTGTTATTCTCTTCAACCGTAACAAAAACAAGATTATTGAAGTAAAAGAAATTTTACCCAGAAGTAATATTGTATAACATAACGTAAACTGACGCATCTAACATCTCGACACGTGGCTGGAGGGATGCGCTGATCAAGTACAACTGGGTATCGGGAGTGTGGGTCTGGCGGGGGGGGTAGGGGAAGGGGCGGGGGGAGGAAGCTGTGCCGATCACCTTTGGGTTCGTGAAGCTGTGCACTGGAAACACTGATTCATGTCTGCCTGACGTCAAAACATAATTGTTTATCTCACTGGAAGGGTGATGGGCAGGCACTGGCAACACAAGGTGACCCTCCCTCCAAGACGCTCACCCCGCCTCACCCTCACCTCCTCCTCCTCCTCCTCCTCACGGGATGACACTGTTTCCTGTCACTACTTATTCAGCAAATTACATGTATTCGGGAGAAAAATAGCGGATAAAAATATCACGAAATTGCTTTAATAGAAAACAATAAAAACAATTAACTATATAAAATCTCTTTTCATTATAATTTCACAATAATGTTTTTTTAAGATTATTAACAATGCAATGTTTCAGGGGAGGTGATGAGGGGGGGGGGAGGGAGGCAAGCGAGGCGATGCAACATAACCAAACAAAAAGGAAACAAAATCAACGCAACTTCTACTGAAAATTTCCGTATAATGAAATAAGAAACACACAATACTGAGTTTGTTCCTTTAATACGAGTGTATGTAGCAGCGTATGGATGGGGCGGGGGGTGGAGGGGGATGCCAGGGAGTGTACCTGGGGGGGGAGAGAGTATACCTGGGGGAGAGGGAGTGTACCTGGGGGGGGAGAGATACCTGGGGGAGAAGGAGTGTACCTGGGGGGGAGGGAGTGTACCTGGGAACTGGTGGTGAAGGCAGCGGTCGTGGTGTACTGGTTACCTGGTGAAAGAATGTAGCTTTTACTGGGGCAGGGTGTGTGTACCGGTGTACCTGTGGGGCTTACTGGGGGGGGGGTGTATATACTGGAGTACCTGTGGGGGGTAAGGGAGGCTAGCGGGGGGGTGAGGCTGGGGAGGTCTTTTATTACCTTAATATTGGCCAGAGAGGATCACTTTTGTCGGCACGTGACCCCTATTATCCCTCTCCTCCTCCTCCTCCTCCTCCCCCTCCTCCCCCAGAAAGCGCTCAGCACCCCTGCCTGATCCCTTTCCTCCTCCCCTTCTCCCCTTTACTCTCTGTTTCTCTCCCCACAACCCTCCAACCCTCCCTTTGCCTTCCTCCTTTCATTTCTGGCTCTTAGTACTACGTATATACCTGTGTCCAAGTCCTTCCCCTTCTCTCCTTCCTTCCCTTCATCCCTTCCCTCTTCCCTTCCCTCTTTCTTCCCTTCACTCCCCTTTAGCTGAATATAAATCTATCGTTTTCTATATTGATTCTTGTTACACCAATTCATCACTAATAACGTGTTACCTTCTACATGCATTCTCTCTCTCTCTCTCTCTCTCTCTCTCTCTCTCTCTCTCTCTCTCTCTCTCTCTCTCTCTCTCTCTCTCTCTCTCTCTCTCTCTCTCTCTCTCTCTCTCTCTCTCTGTGCACGTGTGAGGGATTTAGCGAGGTGGTGGGAACGCTGAACCTTTTATTCGGCCGAACGGAGCCAGTGAACACCACGATGACGAGGACAAAGTGAACACCGAAAACCAGCACGGAACAAAGGCAGCCAAAGAGAATACCAGGGAGAGAGAGAGAGAGAGAGAGAGAGAGAGAGAGAGAGAGAGAGAGAGAGAGAGAGAGAGAGAGAGAGAGAGAGAGAGAGAGAGAGAGAAGAGACTAGTTTGGTGATGCTGAAACGGTGGTGTTATAATTGTTTTTATCTAATATCATCATCATCATCATCATCATCATCATCATTATTATTGACACTATCATCCTCACTATCATTTCTGATTAGTATAGAACTAGACACTCTGGTATTGTGATGTGGTAATGATTGTGGTGGTGATGGTAGTGGTGGTGATTGTGGTGGTGATGGTAGTGGTGGTGGTGGTGGTGGTGATGGTAGTAAGATTAATTTCATCACCTTTTTGGAAGCAGGATCACAATTAACTCTTGTTTCTAAGTCACTCTTGCATCTGACTTAACGATCATTAACTAATACTAGCTAATCCAAACCCCAATTATTTCGTCACTAATACATTACAATACACGTCGGGTTTTCCAAGTCAAGACAGACGATACACAGAGATAAGTAGCGTTATAAGCTTGAGCCGAACCATGTAAGGTGAGTAAGCTGGGTAAACAGGAACAAGATACATCAAGGTGTAAGCCACGTAAGCTTAATTAGTAACCAATTATCGAGATACTTCATTACCTTGTCCCTGATTATTGTTTCATCCATTCAACCCGTCACAAAGGTCACGTTAATCCGTTCATGATGACCCGGTACTTCTGACCAACACACCCAAAAAAACTGCTGTTATTTATCATCATTTTCTACAGCTACTAGTACCTACAATCTACAGACTGTTTTTCTATTGACTAGCGAAACACTTTTATGAATATTGACCTTTCTACGTATATTCAGTAAGTGTTTCTTTGGCTTTGACTTAATATTCGTGTAGTTTAGAGCACGTAAGTCAGGCCGTCATCACACTAATTGCAAACTTCCTCTCAGTGTGACTAGTTATGCTTCAGCTTACAAGTAATAAAACGTATAGATAACTGAACTATTCCACATACCCTGAGTTATACGTGACAGAGTTAATACATCATGTGTTTCAAGTTCTCACAAGGATAAGTTCTGGTGCCGAGCCGCCCTGACCCAGCGTGCCAAGAAGCCTCCAGCCTCCAGCGCGATGGTAGGCCGCGGCGGGTAGTAAGGATGGCGGTAACCACTCTACTCTCAGCAGGTTCATCCCGCGGCAAGATTGGGTTAGTGTTGCGAGTAAGTTGTCTCCACTGGTGTCTATCATGCAGCGTGTGTTTGTCTCCTTAATATTGTGTTTCCATGTTATCCTTGATGTGATCCTTCCATCCTTTGTTTGGTGGCTTCATCCTCCTCCTTCCCAGCAGCTCAATCACGTTTTCCGCGCTAGTAACTCTCAAACCAATATTTCTCAGCAGCATACGTTAACAATATGTTTCAAAGATCGCACATGAAATGTCTCACGTAAAAATGCCGAACTATTATCATGGAGAAAAAAGAATCATTCTAAAAATTAATTAAAAGTTCTGAAATACTGACTGAGTTACATAAAAATGGCTACGCTTACAAACACAAAATGGAGAAAATATTCGGTTCAAAGCTGCACAACTAAAGTCAAAAGATTAAGTCAACTTGGGTTACCCCGGCAGCGAGGAATCTCAAGGAATTTCCATGAAAGAAGTGCGGAACCAAAAACTAAAGTGATATACGCTCGGCGGGCCTCGAGTGCCGGGCAAAGGGGAGGACGAAGATCCACCGCTACGAGGAGCCTCATTAGGCTTTGTGACGGAGGCAGGGAATCCTTCTGTCTGTCTGTATGTATGCAACGGTACACGAGAGGGTGGCAGGTCCCTGGCGGCACGTCAACACCTTGCGTTGTGGCCACGAGGTGCATGTGAGTACTGTGCATATATACAGTAATGGTGACGCTGGAAAACCATATTTATCTTATTACTTGATATCTGCAGCAGCCGTGGTAAGAATGCTTCAAATCAATACATCTGATGGAGTATTACTGAAGTATCAATTAAGTGACGTTTAAACTCAACAATAGTAACAAGTGTTCGTGACATAATTCACTCCATCACGTCTACAAATTGCCAGCAAACTGACACTCGTTTGACTCTCGTTACACCATCATCACCAACAATGGACAGGACCGCGTGGACCACCTGAGCAACTTTTTGACACTACCACACTTTGATCAAGGCTTTGTAATTACACAAAGTCAGGCAGGAACCCTCGAGGCACTTCCGTCAAGATGCCGCTCGTCAGATAAACCGAAACAGCTACGTCCGGGAAGGTTCAGGCATCCACACAACCGGCGGCGGCGGCGATGACGGCGGCGGTGACGGCGGGCACAACCAAGATCGGTTTTACTCGATCTTGGGCACAACCATCCCCTCAACGACAGACACACGACACACGCGGCGACAACATTATATACATATTTTCAGATACAAATTTTACATCTGATATAATTTTCTTTTATTTCTGATTGACTTCATTCCATTCTGAGGGTAGAAGAAACGTGCGGCGCTGACTGACATAACGCAGAAGTGAAATAGGAGGTGTGTGCGAGATTTTTAAAGCAGTGGCGAGTAGAATATTTACACACACACACACACACACACACACACACACACACACACACACACACACACACACACACACACACACACACACACACACACACACACACCCCAGACTAAGATGTGATGCAGAGAAGACGGCTATATAGAACACCGGGGTGGCGCCGTGCAGGCATGAGACTAGGCAAGCTGTCATTACGAGGGAATGTAATAATGCGTGTAATGCAAATAATGAGCTGAATAATGATCCTCTCTCTCTCTCTCTCTCTCTCTCTCTCTCTCTCTCTCTCTCTCTCTCTCTCTCTCTCTCTCTCTCTCTCTCTCTCAATAGTTAAAGTTGAAAGGTCTTTCCAACAAGAAAATGGAGAGAGAAGGGGCGATATAGCTACTCAAAGAGAGAGAGAGAGAGAGAGAGAGAGAGAGAGAGAGAGAGAGAGAGAGAGAGAGAGAGAGAGAGAGAGAGAGAGAGAGAGAGAGAGAGAGAGAGAGAGAGAGAGAAGAAAAAAAACTACTGGTATTCTCGGTGACGGTACTGAAACCTAGCATAGAAAGCCCTCAAGTGGAAAGAACAAGCCGTAAGGAATCAGAGAGCTGGAAGTAGCATGAGTAGCAGAGAATAAATGACGGGAAGGAAGGAAGGAATTAAGTGGGAAAGGAAATCCTGGCGGCAGAAAACAGAAACTTCGGTACCCGCCCAACCCTGCCCCATCCAAGGTCACTCGATTTTCTGTGTGGGTTGTCACGAAAAATGTGTCGTTGTTATGGAAATGTTGAAGCTAAGCGGGCTGGTTCATCCCTCTCCTCCCGCTGATCTAGCCCGGGAGGGGAAGGAGGGCCAGGAGGGGCAGGTGAGGGGCGTTTTAAAGAAGGGGAGAGGAAGGGAGAACAACAGGAGGGATGGGAAAGAGGAGAGGAGTGATAAAATGAGAAAGAAAATGGGGTAAGAAGGACACAAGGGAGTAAAGAGAACTGGAGGTGAGGGAAATATATGGTGTTTAAAAGAGGCAACGGGGCTGAAAAAAGTAGCTACGAGTGATTTCTATAATGTTAAAAGTATATATAAGTTTTCCGAGTATTAATATAGCGTAAAAGTGAACTAAAAATATATAAACCACATCTTTGTTATATGAACGAAGACGACAAACTTTACTACACTGATTTTACCCTGGATTAAAATTTTGACTGGAAACAGATTGATCTTAACTGTCTATCTATCTGTCTGTCTGTCTGTCTGTTTTCCCTTCACAGCCTTCCACCTTTCCCTTCATCAGTAACACAGTATCATCCTCCTTATTCCCTTCCACACGTGTTCCCTTCCATCCAGCGTTACTTTGACTCTCACATTATCTTCTCTTATTTTCCCTTCCGTCCTTCCTTTCCCTCCTGCTGGTAATCTGGGGTGTGAGGGAGGAGGGAGGGACCACCTGGAGTCTCACCTGCCAGTATTGTTTCCACTCTTGATTGTCGACCACGTCCCCCTCCTTCTCATCCCAGCAGGACGTCCCTCTATGTCTGTCTGTCTGTCTCTCTCTCTCTCTCTCTCTCTCTCTCTCTCTCTCTCTCTCTCTCTCTCTCTCTCTCTCTCTCTCTCTCTCTCTCTCTCTCTCTCTCTCTCTCTCTCTCTCCGAATATCTATGCATACTTCTAAGTTTGATCAGTCTTGCTTCTCTTCCTATTAGCACAGATCACAATTATAGTTTGTATGTCTGCTTGAACCGGTTAATGGACTGAGACGGGGCAGGATTATTTTTTTTTATTATTTTTCTTATTTTTTCGTGTTTGTGTGTGTGTTGCCTGAACGTTCGTCTCCGTGAAGATCGCTTATATATCTGTTTTATTTATTTATTTATTTATTTTTTTTATACTTACAATTTATATCTTTTTGTTTTTATTAATGTTTTTCACTATTTACTTAATTATTTGTTCTATGGTATGTGTGTGTGTGTGTGTGTGTGTGTGTGTGTGTGTGTGTGTGTGTGTGTGTGTGTGTGTGTGTGTGTGTGTGTGTGTGTGCATGTATGTGTCGCATCCTTCGCACTAATTGATAGGATCCGGTCACCTCCTTACTTTCCTCCTCCTCTTCTTTCTCCTCTCCTATGCTCTCCTTTTTCCTCTCCCTAGTTTTCCTCACCTGAAACTCCCTTACATTCTCCATTGCAGCCTCAACGTCCGGCTCCCCCATCCTGTCACCCTCCCACGCCTCATCTCAGCGTCAGGTCTTCTCTCTCCCTTCCCTCACGATCTCTGCAGTCCCTTACCTTTCCATACAAGCCTAGAGCACCCTCATCCGTGTGTGTGGCCTCTACCCTGGCCTCCCTCTCTCTCCTAGCCAATTTTCAGCACTTCCCAGCCACTTACAAGCCTTATCTTAGCCCTCTCGAGCCTGCCCTGTTCCCTCCCCTCAACCCTCGCCTACCGAGCCTCGCAGGTTGACAGGTCGAGACAACATCGATCCGCTGACGTGAGGAGGAACGACCCTCCTTTGTTGAGGGAGAGGGAGAGGGAAAGTGACGGAGGAAAGAAGAGGTGGGACAAGAGGGAAAAGTTTGGAGGAGAGAGTAGCAGTGGAAAGGAAGCAACAGAAATTGGAAGGAAACAATTAATGGAAGGATACGTAGAGAAGAGAAAGCATAGGAAAGAGGAGGAGAGAGTGAAAGATATACGAAGGGAAGAGCAGAGACAGAGGAGAATATTGAGGCATAGAGTGTACGATATCAAGGAATGATAAGCAAATAACAACAGAACAAGAGGAAGAACACTTGACACGAGCACACAGAAGAGTAATAACAAGGAGGAGGAAGGAAGGGAAAGGTGACGTACGAACATAAAAGTAAAATTAGATAATAGTATATCAAAAAAATTGGACACGACAAAAAAAAAATTGAAAAAAATAAATAAAATAAAAAAACTTCCCTAGGCGGATTAAAGGCTCCAAGGGGTAGTGAAGTATTGTAAATAAGGAATTATTGATCAAAGGTTATTGCGAAGTTTGAGGCAGGGGCGAGGCGGCTGGCTACCCACCCACCCTCCCACGTCTCACCTTCTCCCTAAAACCTCGTTCAGATAACCTCGTCCTCGTCTTATAAATCAAAATTAATAACAACACAAATAAAATAAAACAAAAAATACACATAGAAAAAAATATATATACATACTGACCCAATGAACCTAATATATTATAATTTTTTTTTTTACCTGTATATACGAACGTTAAAAAAATCATCAAACTAAATTATGTCCTCCCCTTCCCCCTCCCTTATTTTTTCCTTCCGTTCCCCCTCCGCTCCGCCCTTGCCGAGGCGCGTAACGGAGGGGCTCCACTAATGAAATTGCTCTCTCCGCCCTGTTAAATCCCACCAACTCTGAGCTGATCTTCATGCCTCTGTACACACAACGGTGAGGACGGCAGAGGCGTGTACAGGTGTGTGTGTGTGTGTGTGTGTGTGTGTGTGTGTGTGTGTGTGTGTGTGTGTGTGTGTGTGTGTGTGTGTGTGTGTGTGTTATTGGTTTTGTTATTATTATTATTATTATTATTATTGTTATTATTATTATTATTATCGTTACTATTATTATCATTTATATTATCATTATCGTTATTATTACCTGAGAGGGAATTTTATATTTTTCCTCTCTCTCTCTCTCTCTCTCTCTCTCTCTCTCTCTCTCTCTCTCTCTCTCTCTCTCTCTCTCTCTCTCTCTCTCTCTCTCTCTCTCTCTCTCTTCTCTCTCTCTCTTTCTCTCTCTCACACGGATAATCTCAGCTAATAGGCCATTAACAAGACACCAGGGAGGGGCAGGAGGGTGTCAAGCCACATGAACAGTAAAGGTTATAATCTCTTTTTAGCTACCGTGATCACCGCCCAACCAGCCTGCCCAAGTACCTCCC
Organism: Metacarcinus magister; assembly: GCA_029783475.1. Lineage (NCBI taxonomy): Eukaryota > Metazoa > Arthropoda > Malacostraca > Decapoda > Cancridae > Metacarcinus > Metacarcinus magister. The sequence continues at coordinate 9,781,914 of JAPQNM010000046.1, forward strand.
TCCTGCTCCACCACTCACCTGCTGGAGGGGAGGAGCGGAAAGGGAGCAGGTGGGGTATAAGGGAGGAGGAGAAGGGGACGTTTACAGTGCTGGAGAGGAAAAAATTGGAAGGGGGCGAAGAAGCGACGGAGAAAAATATAATCGAAATTAGTGACGAGGTGAGAAGGTGAAGGAAGAATAAGGAATGATCGGCTTATGCTGTGTGTGTGTGTGTATGTATGTGTGTGTGGAGCCACGTACAGGGCACCTCCACTCGCTGACTTCCAAGACCCACCGTTACCCACCCGCCGCCTGACTCATTATCATTACTATCATCCTTACTATAACCGAGATGAAAACTTAGTGGTAGGTATGCACGGGAAAGAATCATCAAAACACGCAAACTTCGAACAAACAACAAAGGGTGTCTCTCCTTCCTATTGTAGTGGAGAGGTCAAGTCACAGTGGACTATAGATAAAGAACTGCACTGCGCAATCCTCTTAATGGTCGTGTCTTCTTAAAGTAACGGCCATTGACTTTAGATTGATACACACTCGAACACATCCCTGTAATACCACTTCAAACGGTCTTCTTCTTTCTTTTGACATAATAATACAAGCACATCACATATTTAAATCTACATGACACCAGGAATATCATTATGACTATGCCTCTGAAACCTAACTATGAAGTGTAAGAGTTGCTGGATAAAAACTTAAAGAAAGAGTGAGGGAATATCAAGAGTCAAGAGCTGTGTGGAAAAAGAACGTTGATTGGAATTTGTTTTAAGGTGGTGGAGGCGAGACTCTTAGCAGCAGTGTGTGGCATAGGTTGTGTCGATCCTTTGATGGCACTCGGAAACACTAATTACACGGTGTGAAGTTGTATGAATGAAGATAGCAACGATTGAGGGAGTGTGTGTATGTGTAACCCCTTGCCTCACACACCTGATTGAATACCACAGTGTGTCTATGAATTAAGGCTACCGTTTGAGTCAAAAAAAAAGCGTCATAATACAAGATGACATTACGTAGTGTGAATACATGTTTTGGCGGGTAGACATGAGGTCCTTCCCGCTGCACCAATACGTGGGTTCATTCACAAATTGGAGATGAGAGAAGAGACCAAAGGGATATACTCAATGGGTAACTTTGTCACACTCCACCAAGAGGTTTCCCAGAAAAAAATAACGAAGACTTGGCTACATTCACAGCAACAAAGGAAATGTTTAAGATTATATGTTTGTCTGAAATATGAAAATCTATATATTTGTTTTATTATTAATAGAACTATAACAAGAATTTGAGTAATATAAATAGTAATAATAGTATTAGTAATCGTACAATTACAATAACAATAACAACAACAATGATGATGATAATGATGATAATAGTAATAATAATAACAATAATAATAATGATAATAATAATAATAATGATAATAAATAATAATAATAATAATGTAACTTTGTAGATTTTTTTTGTTGATGGTGGCGTTATTACTGTCACTGTTGCTGTTAGTTGCCGTTGGTGTTGCCTCTGTTGTTGTATAGAAATGACTATTTTCGGAAAGTTCACGGGTGGGACAAGGGTAAGGCAGCGGTATATTAATTAGTTAAGTAATGAGATGTTTGTGCAACCTGACGTGATCGTGACCAACCATCCTTCAACTCCCGCCACCTCTTCCACACCCCCGACGCTGCTATTACTTTACTACCACCTCCACCGCCGCCCCCTCGCTGCCTCCTTCCCTCTACCTTACCCAACACTTCAGTACTGTTACCGTCGCCGATCTTCATGACCCTGCCTCGTTCACTATTCCCTGCTGCGATACAGAGTCTACACGCAGGCTTCTGGTTACATTATCTTTATTAGTAAAGCAAGTGACAGCAGGAAGTCTTCGTGAGGCGATGAGTGCAGGAGAAAACATGACTTGGCGCAGCAGTGAGGTGGAGGAGAGTAAGTGTTGTTCCTCTCACACCAGGGACCAGTCTAAGCACTTGCTCTTTGTGAAGGCTCATTATGCATAACACATGTTCGTCTGTGCTGAGATTAGAATCAAGAAATATTGCAATTATTTCCAAAATTACATCATGAAAAAATCAGTAAAATTTATTATATTTTTCTTTTATTTACATTACAAGTAACTGCACAGAGACGGAAGGGAAATTTAGGGACAGTGGTTCCAGTTGACGGCCTGGTAGGCCTACCAAAATCCTCTGGAGGGGAGGGAGTGTGGCAGGACTGGTGCTGCTCCCGCCGCCCCGCAGCACAGATCACGGCCGGGGACCCGCCGGCCAACTGAGACACCGAGCAATTGAAAAGTTACAAAGGATGACGGAAAATTTAATACCACGCCTGAAAAGTTTATACGACAAAGATGAACCGAATTGAACTTACAATATACTGTGTGTGTGTGTGTGTGTGTGTGTGTGTGTGTGTGTGTGTGTGTGTGTGTGTGTGTGTGTGTGTGTGTGTGTGTGTGTGTGTGTGTGTGTGTGTGTGTGTGTGTGTGTGTGTTTATTTGTGTGTTTGTTTGTTTATTTGTTTGTATGTGAGTGTGCGCGAGCGTATTCAATTGCTGAGGCTTAGTTTAAACTTTCACATTGATCGTATTTTCAATTCGTACTTTTTACAAATCTATCAACTAAGACAAGTAGTGACAGTGAGCAGCATTATATGACACGCTTCGGAAAAGTGAAGTACTGGATTTGGTGACGGTAAACCAACTGAATCCTTGAACCTGGACTCCTTCCCTCCCCTGCATCACGTGCTCTGCTCAGGTGGTGTTGTCAGATCAAAGACTCAACAAACACAAACTGGAGACTCGTCCTGATGCTCTAGGAAGACAATCTCTCTTCTCATTAGAGCGGAGACAGTAACTAATTACTAGTTTGAGTACAAAGTTACTTTATCATTATTGTTTTTAGCTGTTGTTCATATTCACTATCAACAATATCATTTTAATCATCATCATGGATAATTTCAAGGTAACAAATCAGACAGCATCATTCTGACAAAATCATGATCTGAGGCACCGTCCTCACTAACACGACAGGACGTGCCGGTGTGTGGAGGCACGCAGATGAAATTCATATTAATTGTTGACACGTGTAAGTTAGGAGGACAAACATTGACTGTCAATTGCATAAAGTAATTTTCTCTAAACATTGAAATGCTTATGAGTTATTGTTAAAGTCTTACATTAAGATTTGTGTTCAGCAATTTCCACGGAGTGCCGCCGGTACGAAATGCTCACACCGTACCAGTCATAAGGTTGCGGCCACACTATACACCTACGGGGCTCGGGAAAATCATGAAGATTTATATTAAATCTAGCATATATTTTCCAGAAACCCTTATTCACGCGACACATCCACATCCACAATCTCTGGAGCCAACCACGTGCGTCACCTACATACATAACGAACCTTTTCTCCACACATTCATTGCCTTCATTATATTGCGCATGGTCATGGCATCTCCATTTCATAGTTTACAAGCACTGACACAATTTTTCCATGCTAGTTTGAATGACATTAATGACACAAGCTTTACGGTAATTCAAAGGTTTGTTTTGATCACTTTCTGCAGCACTGTTCCTGCATCTCCCTCAGCTTACTATTATTCATAGACATTCATTCAACTCAATACATATTCGGCAAAAAATTCAGGTGTTTCAATATTAATTTTCTCGCCATTTTAATCAAAGTTTCAACACACGATCCAGAAATCATGGGTGTGTGACGAGCGCCCTTCATTCCCTCAACCCCAACGCACAATATTGTTCTATGCTTCGCCTTGCAGCTCCGGACGAGTTTTTCATTCTTATTCTACACTGGCCACACCATTGTAAAGTGCTGGTGTTGGATAATGTTACGCGTCTAACTATCCACCCAAATACAGTCTTCTGCTACTGTTATATTCATGTAATTCACATGTTCATACCAAAGGAAAATAAACTTATATGGATATCTGTTTCCCGCTATGCTACAGTGCCACCATACAGTACATTTGTAGTACAAAATAATTTTATTATTTGATTTAAGTGTTATTATCCTCTCAATTAAAGAAGTTTTTGTATTCAGTAACATCAATATTTTATTCAACTTAAGAGTTCATAACATAATTTTTTCTATTGCTTTTGCATTAGTTTTCTTTTCTTATTTCTAAACGCACGATATTTTCTGTATTTCCTTATGAATTTTCTTTTATGCATTCCTCATCACCCACCAGGCTTTCGTGTTCTTATTATCTGCAAATTTTCAAACAATGTCAGGTCAGATGCGGCAGACCTTCGTGGACGGCCGGCGGCGACTATACCGGCGACCCGCGGCGGCACACCCTAGCAGGCGGACTACTCGACGGCCGCGTTCACCTTTTCGTTATTGCAAAGAAATTTCTACGCAAAAAACTTATAATATTAATTATATTGGAAGTATATTACACCTCGGACAAAAAAAAAAAATGGCGGAGACTGATTTGATTACGTTTAATCAGTGAGCATATTTTAGTTTCAAATCAAAATTCAATAAATGACATGTAAAGTAACACTACAAATCAAAACATATTTCGTAGGGTCAGATAATGGAGTCTTCCTTTCCGTGACACGTGTTGCCACAACCTCACCTCACTCATTATCAGTACATTCACCACCAAGATAGTGGAGCCCGATAACACGTCTCTACTTTTAACGTGAAGCCACTGATTGTAGGCTTCAACTTTCGCTTCCATTCCCTTCTCCTCGACCAGTCTCGCAATGGCAAGTGACAATGAGACCTCTTACTGTACCAAGCGTTCCTTCACTTAATTTTGCACAATGATAACAACAGCGGCAGCACACCAACACGACTCAACAGCAATGACGCCGCAAAAATATAACTTTTTCTTTCTTTTTAAGGTGACTTGCCTATACTAGCCACTTAGGTCATGAAATCTTGGATATAGATGACACAATGTCTGCCCCACTTCCCCCCCCCCACAGACACACGCACCCTGGAGACACTTTTAACAGGCAGGCAGTGAGACATTCCTTTTAATTAAGTATTACAGCAGGTTGTTGAGATTTTACTGTACCTTAATGATTGAGAGAGAGAGAGAGAGAGAGAGAGAGAGAGAGAGAGAGAGAGAGAGAGAGAGAGAGAGAGAGAGAGAGAGAGAGAGAGAGAGAGAGAGAGAGAGAGAGAGAGAGAGAATAACGCAGGCCAAATTTCGCCATATTGTGCCCAACACTAATCGAATAAGTGAGTGCCAGTGGAAGTGGGTACTGTGCTACTTTCGCTACGACACGAGACTGTGGCTGGCAGGACTGAGGCTCTGGATTAGCTACTACCCTCGCTACAACCTTCTTAGAGGTGAACAGTGGGTCGCCGCAAGGAAGAAAATAAGTGAAATTAAAAAAAAATCGTCAGATAAATAACACGCACACATACACACACTTAATCATAGGTTGTCAGCAATAAAGTCAATTTCCCATTGCCATACGTCAGCCAGATGTGTGTACGAGCATCGTCAGTTATGGGTACGGTGATGTATGAACAGCGAAATAATTGAACAACAAATCACCGTGGAATTAACGAAGAAAAACTAATAACAATGGTCAGCGCTATCGATGGAGGGTACACGTGCGTCGCTGCACGACTGTGGCAAGGGAACACCTGCCGCCGATCATCACACAAAACAATGCACTCAAACTTTCCCTCCGCCGCAGTACTTGTTTCTGGGTGTGTAGGCACCACTGGCACGGTGTCCAGGACGAAGGTGTGGCGCCAGACACCAGGGACACAGGGCTGGGGTGGCGTGTGCAGTGTGCGGGCGTTGGGTGACAATGTGGTGAGGATCTGATACATGGAACGTGGAGGTGACTACGTAATGAGTGGTCAGGTCAGTGTTTGAAGAGGCGTGAATGGCACCAGGACCCACCTTGCATGCGGAGGGGGAAGCCTCGTCCGCCCGGGTTCTTACGGCAATGGCGGTGAGTTGTGGTGTGGACAGTGGAGCAGCAGAATGGTTATGGCTGCCGACGGGCACGATTGAAGGTCCAGCCCGGGGCACAAAGGTAGCACGACACACTTCCACCACCCTACCGCCGCTCTTGCCTTCCGCGGGATAAGGGATAAATTAAGGTGTAATTTTTCTGCACAGATTAGTAGGGTGTCGGTCCTATAAGGTGGCAGGAGCGGCAGCCAATGAGAGCAGCCCGAATAGTGAAGCGGCCAATAAGAGCGAGGCTTGACAGGAAGCTCCGCCCCACGAGCGAATGTTCTTTGATTTTCTTGAGGCTCCATATTACATGACCAGTCAAGGGGAAAGAAGGGCTGCGACCAGAAGTTGTTGTTCAGCGGCATCTTGGCTGACATTATTGTACTGAGAACCAGCTACCACTAGCCTCATCCCAGCGCCATCTGGTGAGGGATTATCACCCTAATCTTACCGACGCTGGAACACACTTTTCCTCCCGCTTAGTCTGTCTTCGAGGAAAATCTTCGCGATATTTTCTGACTATTGATTTTTTTTTTTTACCTTGTGAGTTACTAGCAGTGAAAATATCGGATAGTATGAATAATGCTGTCGACTCAAAACAATGGAAGTCAACGGAGGATACGACTGTGGCGAAACAAGTCAAGGGAGGCTGATGAGACGAAGAGGGCGTGACGAAACAGCGGGGGTCGTACACGAGAGAGAGAGAGAGAGAGAGAGGGAGGGGGAGGGGAAGGGGAAGGGAAGTGAGCTGATGAGCGGGCTCGTCTTCTCTCCAGCACATCAGCCAGGCGGGATAATGGGACAATAACACTCTTCCCCTCACTCAGAGTCGGATTAAGGTAACCGCCCGAGGGGGAACAACCCTCACTTCCCCTCACCTCACAGCCCAAGCCACCATCCCATTCTCTCTCTCTCTCTCTCTCTCTCTCTCTCTCTCTCTCTCTCTCTCTCTCTCATTACCCTCTCTCTCTCGACTACCCTGTTGAAGAATTATATCAAACCTATGAGGCTGCCCCGCCCCGCCCCGCCCCGCTCACGGCCGCACACTGGAGCTGGGTAGACCGGTGAGCTCCTTGCTTTTCCACATCTGTTCATTGCAAGACGTAATATTTTTTGGTCTCGAAACAAATCGATTTTACCCTTTGATGAACTTTATTGATACTGGTAAAGTACACAATTGTCCTTCCTATATACTTGAATTCGGCTTCAGGGAAATGTTCAATAACTTATGTTAAAACCGAGAACGTATCCAATAAATATTAATAATTAGTTAATTAAGTTTCGTGCCTAATTTACATGCTGTTTAGGTAGTCCATACATCTTTTCAAACATTCTCTTCAGACTAAAATATATAAAGTCGGTAGAAAAATGTGACTGAAGGTATGAATGTTAACGTACAAGTAGCTACAATGTGTAAGATTACTGTAAACCATACATCACATCAAACACATAAATAATGAGAATCAACACTGATAGAAAATATAATACATCTATTCATAAAATATTATAGACAGGGAACATCTGATTAAATACATCAACTATTCGTAGTTTCATGGGAATAAAATATATATGAAACTATGAAATCCCTCAACACTGCTTTGAAGATCTTACTTGCTAATCACATCCATAAATTCATTGATTATCTATCTCGTAATAAAAAATAATAATAATAATGATAATAATAGTAATAATTCTCATAATATCCATCCTCTATTCCGACATCATTCACTAACTGAATCAAACTAGGGCGGCAGCAGCAGCAGCAGCAGCAGCCAAGATTATACAGCTTTACCTGAAAGGCTGTCTGGGTTTCCTTCCCTCTGGTGGCTGGCCTACGCTGTCTGCCTCAAGCTGCTCTAACAACCACCATGCATGCACTGCTAACACACACACAAGGAAACACATGTAACAATAATAATAATAATAATAATAATAATAATAATAATAATAATAACAATAACAATAACAATAACAATAATAATAATAATAATAATGATAATAATAATAATAATAATGATACATATGTATATCTTATTCCCAGCAGTCAGGCAAACTCCTACTACTTATGTTTAAAGCCAGAAGAAAATATAATTAAAACCAGCATAAGTTTATATAATGTAATAAGAGTATAAATGGGTGAGGCACACCATATTCCAGTTGTTGGACTGACATAATATTGTGCTTCAGGAGTCAGTAAGATTGAGGGAAGCATGTAGCAGGCTTCCTGGTCAACAAGGAATCAGCAGGTAACACCACACACATTCTACTCTACTTACTATAGCATTAAGAGTGGTAGGATTACTTATCAGACTCAACACCACACACACACATTTGAGCATCAACACGTATGCACCAACTTCAACACACACTGAAAAAGAGGCGCAACACTTTTATAAAACTTCAAAAGGACCAAGATAACCACTCACTGCTTTACCATTGAGTGGCCATGACAGCAACACACTATTGCAACACAAGGAATATGAGATAATATATTAGTAGAAGTTATAAAAATATATAAACCCTAGTCTTCAAAACTAAATTCTTCCAAAATAAGCCCCCCCCAAAATAGACTTGGTTAAATACAATAGGTCATGCAAGGAATGAAACTGCCAATACTTGTTGGAAGATGAAGGATAGTGACAAATACAACTGCGCCATAAACCTCTGAAAGTCAATTGACTAACATACAAATCATGGCTTCTATCTGAAGAGAGGAAAGAGAAATATTAGTAAACAGAGCTCATATAGACAAAAAAAAACACACCAGAAATAACACAAGATGGAGTGGGGTGACATACTAAGAATAATCAATACTAGTCTTGATAAGACAAAATATGATAAACATACAACACATAAAGTAAGTGTAAAAGTTGGCGCACAGCTTTGCTCTGCAGTAGGCTACTAACAGCTGCCAATTATACTGATATGCTTCCATGGAGTGGTGGTATTTAGAAGAGGTACTCAATATCAACAATCTGGGTCAATAAACTACTTATCCTTAGTGTACCAGCTCTGTCTTCCATCTGTTGGCTTACGAAAACCATTAATGTCAGTACTTAAGTATTTCTTTTAATCGTGAATCACCAATTGTGAAAGCACCAGCCTCCTGTTCCAAAAATGGTGCCATCTCTCTCTCCAAGAATGTTGCCTTTTTTCAGAGAACACTGCCTGTTCTGAGGGAAAGCTGCATTCTTCCAAAGACAAGCATGTGTTAAACTTCTGAGAGTATCCCCTCTTCTTAAGGGAGTGACCCATTCAAGAAGTGCTGCCTATATATGAGGGGGTAATTTATTCCCAAGGGATCATGTTATTAATTCCAACAAGAACCATTATTACCGGACTCTTCATTTCAAAAGCACATCCTAGTCCAAAAAGTGTCACTCATACCAAGGGGAACCAGATGTTCCCAAAAGTGATGCCACATGCAATCAATAGTGTACTTCTTATCCCCGAAGTGACATGTGTACCACAAAATAATAAGGGGGAGAGGTCAATTCACAATAATGCCACCGATATAAACAATGCTTTTCACAAGAAGATGATTTATCCATAAGGGTACATACCATCTATTACTGCTTAGGTATTGGCACTGATATTGAAGTGTTGATGCGCAGGAACACCACATAAACTAATAACTACAGCTGCATTATAATCACAACCTTCAGCTTTACAAAATAAATACAAAAACATTCCTCAAAATAAATAATAACATCCATTGATATTCCTCTCACTTTCTTAGTTGTGATATAATGTGCTTCAGTTTTTAAAGTACTATATTATATAAATTCTGCTTCTATGATATAAACCTATGTACAATGCTTGACTGATAATGAGTTGAGTAATGATGATCAGAGAGGTTTGGATTACTTGCTCTACATATACAAGTCTGAACCTAATCTTGGGTAACTAAATATTGTCCCACAGATTGGTCTTCATATTCCTTCTTATCATTCAGCACTTCAACAAATTAACAAGTTCACATACTATTGTTTTTCTTCTCTTATTTATATCACTGCTTTAGGATTAAAATAAATAAATAAATAAATAAATAAATTCCATAATCGTCCTATTGTGGCATCTCATCTGGTGTCTACAAATGCACTCTCACATCTCTAAATTCATAGAAAATATAATTAAAGAGGTTATACTATCAACTTAACAAAAAATAAACAAACCTTCAACTACATTTATGAATTGGCAACAGGTAATATATTCCTGCCTTATACTGCTTCTTTCCACATGTCTCCTCTCACACGCATCCTAAACAGTATAAGGATTGCATTAATATAAAACATTACAAAATCATCCTTTGGCACTGTACATCACACAGCACATAAGATAAGCACCGATCCAACTCTCCTGCAGTGACTAGAGATTAATTCATGATAATGTATTCCTAATATAACTCTGAAATAAGCAAATGGAGTATTACAACAGGAATCATTATTATATGGGTCTCCAAGATAGGAAAATTAAGTTGATGAATACTGTGTACTAAGTAAGTCATTCTGTTTGGTTTTATCATTACATACATAGTGTAACACATGACAGAATAGTTAATGCATAAGTCAAGGTCTCAATATCACTCTGCTAATGAGGAATACACTCAAAATCACAAACCGATTGAGTTAAAATGTATAAATTCCAAGTATGTATTTGTAGCTGGAATTTCGTCAGTATGTAAAACTTATATATCATAAAATCATAATGTACAACTTTGCTGCTACAATTATACTACTGCACGTGAGAATCCAAAAAATTAGACTTGAATTCATGCTTACCTCACTTGCTTACAATAAATTATCTTTGGCACAGTTTAACAGAGACATCAAGGGTGACACCAGCAGCTCACAGCCTGAAGCCGACACAGTCACTTCCAAGCTCAGGTTTGATATACTCAAAGGAGGCCATCGTCCCCTCGTACAGCAGCCCCAAGTCCAAGTCTGCCAGGTTTGCTGAAATATTTTGTAATAATAGTTTTAGCTCACACATCTATAGCAATAAAAAACAATAAAGAACAAATAAAACCTAGCATTATCATAACAAATTATAGCAGTCACAAAGCAGACATTTCTATACTTGTATTGATCTCACCTTTGGCAGTTAGTAGTCCAAGAAATGTGTCATAAGGTGAGAGTCTGTCAGATGTGGGAAATGCTGACAGTCCTGTTGTAAAATAGACCAAAGTGTTAATTAGTATGAGGATGTGATTTGAGATACATTACAAATATGCATCATGAACAAAGATGACTTGCGGATAACTTGCAGACATACAAGAATGGGAGTCACTACCTTTAGTTTCCAGGTGCTGAGCATTGATCCGAGCTGACTGGGTAGGCGTGCGTGGCTGGCCAGGACCTTCACCAGCCAGGATGGACCCGGCATGGAGTCTAGACCGTAATATGAGGGACATTGGATGTTGCCAAAACTGCAGAGTTCTTAAGCTGCGCACCAGAGGAACAGCTGATATTATTTCAAGTTTCTTCTCCACATTTTGGGGTGTGTCATCCAGGTCTGAGAAGAATTATCTGACTCATACATTTGAAATCTTCTCCAAATAGGGCAAGAAATACTTTATTGCTGGCATTCTCACAAACTATCAGTTTCAAAAGCTTATAAATTTGACATGTACGTAACTTACATTCTCTAAGACCATATATACATGCCCAGCTATGGGTTCAACAATTGCCCTAATCTACAATAAAATACCTCTTTTTAATAAACAACCAGCCATTTCCTGCACATACATGGAGATACCCAAGAAAAAAGCAAAATAAACAAATTCAATTCAATGGAAAAGTAGTAACTCAAAAGAAAAAAGTAAACCTCTATACACAAAATGGTACCTTTATACATGCAAGTATTAATGTGGTGAGCAAACATCTGATACAACAATACTATAGCATCTATATCACCTTTGGTTTCATCAACTCACCATAAACAATCTCCCTGAGCACGTCCACATTGAGCTGCAACACACCACGCTGCACATACTGCATGAACACTGAGTGGGGCAGACAGCGGTGGGCCAGGTAGGCTAGGAAGGAGTTGTACCCTTGAGGTAGAGGATACGCCACAGACTCGGTGGCAGAATGGTAGCGCTCTAGCAGAGTGAACAGACGGCTCGCCACACCATCCTCCAGCTGCTCACTGTGTGGAGAACAAGAGATTAAGGTAGTCATGATACCTTCCCTTTACAGTAACTTCCATGAAAGAATGAAGGAAGTGGAGTGTACTTTAGAACAAGGGAACACAAGGGAAGAACAAACAACAGCATACATGTTGGCCCTTACGCAGCTGTTTGAGATGAACTACAATATGAGTTTAAAAAAAATAGGTATCAGAGTAGATAAAAAAGAAAATACAGACAGGTATATGGATAAAGTCCTTGATGATAATCACAAATAATACAACAAAACACACAATCTTCTCCCTAAGTATGATATCAAGACAGTCATGAGAAAAGTGAATGAAGGACAAAATATATGCCTGAATGGCTCAAAGACAGTTATGTGAATAAACAAGATACAAAACATTCACCTACATGAAGGTGAATCCTTTTTCATTCTTCTCAGAAGGAATCAGGGTCTGGGAGGAGCACAGAATGGAGCACAACCGTCGGGACACCTGGCAGGACGGGTCACACATTCATTATTTGCATGAACAAAACTATGAAATACATCAAATAATTGCTTATGTTAGATATTTGCATAAATGTTCCTAATCAATGACACTCACTTGCAAGGAATCAGCTTGAGTATCACTAACCTGCAGCTGAGTGCACACATACTTGCTGGCTACAGCATGTACCCTCATGGGGGACTCATGGGGGAAGTGTTTGAGGCAGTACATGCTTAATTCACGAAGATTCTGTACATAATGAAAAAAATTAAATGAGAATTAATGACACAACATACATTTCCATATACAAGGCATGGGAGCCCTTCATTAATAGGACACACAGTCAATACATTGCCTGTGTGAGGATGTTGATTCAATTCTGCCGAGTTCATCAAAATCAAGTTGCTATACATACAGTAAGTGGTATTAAAACTATATATCTATTATAAAGGCAACATAAGGAGATCAAATAACAAAGGCATATGCTAAGGCTACACGTCAATAAACCTACCACAGAGAGTAGATGTTCCAGCTTGGATGAAGTGGTGTTCTCAGCCTCATTGAAGGGTAGCGGGTCAAACATGAGGTGTGCCAGTGTCAGCCCAAGTGAAGTAATAGTCAACCCACCCACCAAAGGACTGGCTGGAGACACTGGAGTGCTACCCTGGGACAATGCTTCAGGCTGGAAGTGTAAACCAAACATATTTCAAAACAGTATGAAAGAGTAAATGATGCTTTGTCTCTTCTACAAGGTAATTCATGTCCATTGAGGAACCATTAACATACCTTATAAGTGTCAAGGGAAACCATCAGCTTTTCCACCACATTAGTGAGAGAGAAGCGTTGGTGGTGGCGCGTGGTGGTGTGCTCCCATAATTTGGTCCACGTATCCGAGTGGGAGCGCACTACCCTCTCTCTGGGGGACAGCAGCATGATGCAAGCATTCTCCAGGAGGCAGTAGGATATGCGCACATTTTCTTCAGCAGGAGATTCCTAAAAGGTTATTGGAATGTCAGAAAGAAGCAACATAAGGTAACACTAGAAGAGGGAGGAAAAAGAAAAGGAAATGTGAGGTGACTATAAGAGTTATGCTAAAATGCTGATGTAGTTACTAATGATGATCTGCACTCACATAACTCAGCTCTTCATTCTTAGTATCAGAGCATCTAGAGTAACATTCTCAGCACGATAAAAAAAAACTACTTTGTCTCCATGTCCTAGGAAATAAGAAGAATTGTATCAAGCAAAAGAAAATATTTACCCGCACTAACGTTACTCACAAAGTACTCTGTGTCAGTGGTGAAGGGAGCAGTAGTGATGGGCAGGAGGGAAAGGAGATGGGAGGCGTCTGAGTCTATGTGCTTGTGTACAGCGGCGTATGTCTCCCCCACCAGGTATTCCTGCAGCAGTGATGGGGTGTCCAGGTTGTGTGGGTCCTCACAAACATTCCACATCAACTGCATTAAGAAAGACGATTATTTTACTACATATGCCCAATGTTGAGTTACTAAGATGTAAAAGGAAAATAAAAAAGTAAAATGACTAAGTATGTATATGAAAAACAAACACCATTGATCATTATAGATTACAAACACATAGAAACATCAGTAATATTTGATTCTTTACTATTAGTTGTAAAAAAAAGTAATGATTAGTAAAAGAATAACATTGTAATATACTTTCAATAAAAAAAGAAAGTAACTTATTAAAATGTAACAGACAAAACATATCTGAAAACATAGGTACTGCTTAATATACATGGATAGTGAGAAGCCACTTAGTTCTTACATGTGGAATTAGCATAATGTGCATACAAATGTAATAAGTACTGTGGTGGGGCTACATAAATACTACCACCGTACTACCTGTGATTCATAAAAGGGCTGGAGCGAGAGGTCTGGGAAGCCCCTCCTATGTATTTTCTCCAATGAAAAGACAAGGCACAGAGGGGAAAGGGAGAGGAAAGTCTCCCTGAACCCTAAATGCTTTGTCTTGGCTACCTTCCTTTTAATGGGAATATAAGCCATGAATATAGATAGATAAATAGACTAAACTGCAATATTGGTAATTATAGATATATTTTTAGCCCTGTGGTGGGAGCTGCAAGAATACCACCTCTGTATTCCCTGCAGCTCGTAAAAGGCAACCAAAATGGACGGAGCAATGGGTCTGGGAAGTCCCTCCTCTGTATCCCGTCATACAAAAAGATTAGACACAGTGAGGGAGGAGAGTAATATATCCCCGAACCCTAATCGTCTTGTGTTGGCTACCTCCTTTTTAATGGGGATATGTGCCGAATATATAGATAGATAGATAAATTTATAACTTACAATTTAGACGAAAACCTGTCATTAAATCAAAAGGTTATTGCATTATCAGATGCTTTTGGTCCTGAATTCATACAAATGAATACAAAGAAGCAGAGAAGAGTTGTACAACAAATATTATGAAGAAAAAACAATATAAAGCATCAAGTCCAGTAGTTTTACGATGCTCTTACATACAATTTCTTACTTATATTAATAAATACATAGTTGTGCAAAAGATAAAAAGCTGCATGGTGGAATATTCAAGAATTTATGGAATACATATAATACCATTCTAACAGTCTTGTGGGTTTGGATTACTGTGGGATAAACTAGCAAAGAAATAGTGACTACATGTGACGACACACATACTTCAGTCCTACCAAAAATTCCTGGAGTAAGATAGGACACTCTCGATACTGTGAGTGTTCAGCAAAACTCCAGTCCAACTGAACATGTAATATGAGGCAGAATGATACAATTAAATTCAATATATAAACTGTACAAAACTTAATACAGTTTATTATATTTTTGTGGCTCTTTTGGATCATGTCCTAGACACCAAACTTCACGAACATGGAGCGATTCTGTCAATAAAAAATCTAGTACTACTTTATTAATGCTGTAGCACCTAGAACACATGCTCTTCATACAAATTACCTGCTTCCAGATTCCTTTTTGTTACATAATAAGTGCAATTAATATGAATACTGATATACCTGTATTTGGAAGACTTCTTTCCTTAGATAACACATAATGGAAGAACAAATTGTGAGCTTTTGATATGAACACAAATTGAAAGTTTCTCTTCAAATTTTCTTACTTACAGATCCTGGAAGATAATGATATATGAAGAATCCTTGCAATTATTAATAAGTCAAATAAAACTTACAACCTAGATCACATCGTACATGTATATAGATGTGTTTCGTTCTGTGTTGTAAGGGTTATTTAGTGCTCACCTTGCGGGAGAGGTCGTGATCCTTGTCGTGTACAGCAGCCAAGTGCAGGATGGCAAGGCGAGTGCTGAGGATGGAGGAGCTTTTGAAGAGAGAGAAGAGAGACTCCTTGGTCACCCTCACCTCCACTGTCATCTGGTTCACTCCGTCCACGAAGGTGATGCTGCGGCCTGACAGCACTTTACCGCCAACAATCTGTGACAATGAAACAAAATAATAAAACAACAGAGAAAAACTATATAAGACATACTAACAATCATACAAATTCCTTCCAGTTTTTTCTTGTTCACCCTTAAAAATACAAAATGAAGCACCTGTGGGCAGACCTGGAATAGGTGTGCATTGGGCAGGAGCTGTGGCGGAGGTGTGGTGACAATGTGGTTGTTGGGCATGTGGTCAAGGCCCATGTCCAGCATGTGCATACACACTCCCGGCACGATGACCAGCAGGTAATGCTCTGAATGAACACAAACAAGTCAGTCCACATTACCATCAAATAAGGTTTCAAAAAGATATATCAATTAAAAAATCAATTCTGAATGGCATTGTATTTTAATTTACTTTCGGATGCAGGTGAATGTGTGTGTGTGTGTATGTGATTTTTGGTATTTTAGGATATTAATGAACAAGGTTATATATGACCAAAATATACAACATTTAAACACATAAACATCCATACCTTACTTTGATTAATGATAAGTAAATAAATATGTTTTCTGGAAATATCTAAACTTACATAAAAAAACATTCCAGTCTATAACATACCCCCAAACAGAGAATACGTAGGGAGGGCTGAATGTGCATGGCCCCAGGGAACCCCAGGCACCACCGTATGGAGCACACAGCCATGGTGCAGCAATGTCACTGAGTAAGCCAAGTATACCGCACAGCTCTCGGGATCAGCTGGTGTTTCTGCCAACCTTGACTAGAAGCAAAGAAATTCATATCAATAAGGAAAAGTCTCCATAGCCTTCAAGAAACACAAACATATAAATTGAAACTTTTCTTCCTATGTACATACAGTGGCTTTATTATTATGTGCATGGGTTCGATAACAGAGAAATATAATACTTTAAAGAGTGAGGATCAAGTTAAAGGAGACTCACCTTGTAGATGTAATGGTGACAGATACAAACAGCACCAGTGGGCGAGGTGACCACACGCAGGTCCAGCCAAGCATCTCCCACCGAGTGCAGCAGCCCTTGGTCACGGTAGTCACCACTCAGGTCAAGGGGAGAGTGTTCCAGGCCAGACAACTCCAGAGGAACATTCAGCTGCATCAAGTACAATCAGTTGGTGTTTAATTTTGACCTATGTAGTTACTTTATAATTACAGTTTCAATGGTTTGTACTTTGCAATACAATGTGTTGACCATATTCTCGCAAAGCAGGCAATAATAATATACATACCACAGTCTCATGTGGCTTGCCAGGGTGGAACTGGAGGGCTGTCAGCATGGGTCGTGGCCGGAGAGCATCTTCTTCATTATCTCCTGCAACATAGTGAGACAAAACCAAATCAATGAGAGAAGCTTAAGAAATGTCCCTGTAATGTACATAAAAATCTCAATAACATTTCCTGTCGTATCTACTAATAAATCACAACGAGAAAACTACAATTGATATCCATATACTTGGCATATACAAGGAAATAATTCAACCCACCAGAACCAAGTGTCAGGCCAGCTTCCGGGGGAGGACGGTAGTGTAGGTAGTAGAGATGGTTGTGGCGAGGCTCCCACTGGGCCCACACAAAGGACCGCACGACTGACTCTGTGAGGGGCTGGTCCTCCACTACCCATGAGCCTTCATCCCTCAGGGTCAGCGGGAAGGAGTAGATAGCAATAGCTGCAAGGAAAATTGATAGGAATAAAGACTGCAGTGGAATCTATGAGTATAATTGTTGGTTGATATATTAAGAGTTAAAATTTTTATGATGTTGGAGTTTTTTAGGGCCTTAAAAAATCATTATGCAGTATCCTCTCATATTCTTTGAGCAATTAGTGACCCAAAACAGTTCATTGAATGTGGATTTGCCAAATCAGAAAGTAATAACTACATAATAGCAAAATCATAACTGGTTCTACAATCCTGCCTTCCTGCGTGTGCGAGTGTGTGTGTGTGTACATGTGTGTGTCAGGTGCTTCCTCTAAGAGACCAGAAAGGGTCTATGTTACATCCTGAAGGGTAAACAGGCAAAGGTATATAAGAAAAAAAAGAGAATAAGAATTTAAATAAATCTTAATATCGATACTCACACTCTCTATGTACAAACACCAAAAGCTTTGCAATCCAACTGTCTCCAAGAGGCTTTCCAGTTTCTTCAGTATGCAAGAATTCAAGCTGTGGAAAATAAACAAATCACCTACAGTCTTCATTCATGTCTCCTTTCCATGTACATAGCAAAATAAACTGACATTTGTTTTGTGATTTTGTAGTTGTAGCATTTTTTTGTATGCGTATCAAAACTTGCAAATAATTCCTGGAACACGTACAACAGAACAAAAGAAGAAAAATAAATATATGACACAGAGATTTGAGGACATCAAGGCTCATTCTGATATGATATCCCATTACTAATTAATTCTCATTAAAAAATACATACATAAGATTATTACAATTCAATGGTATAGGAAGCTCACAGTGACTTACCAGTATCTGCCTCGAACAATCTATGTTGAGGGAGAACACTCCTCCCTGTGGTGCCACCTCACTCACATAGGCTGAATATTTATTGCCTTCACCAACGCTGCGTCGGGTCACAAAAGCTGAAGTGAGGGTCAACTTTAGTTATCTCTCTCAACAATCACTTGATAAATTTTAGTTTCATGACAATTTCTGTCTTATTTATCTTTATTTTTCATCTATATAACTCTGTAAGTTTTGTTATGAATAATGTTTTAAGTACACAAAGAAACAACAACAACAACAAAAAAAAGATGCATAAAAAATCAATTCATTAAGTAAACCCAATAAAAATACCACTTTATTCTGGATTTACCTAGCAGGGTCCTGGAGGCATTGACTGAGGCTTGCACAACGGGCACAACCTTGTCAAATGTGTATAAGACCTGTGTGGACAGAAAGTTGCATGCTGTATTATGAGAGCAGAGGAGCAGAGGAGCAGAGGCTTGTGTCACTCTGCTACACAACCTTAACCCAGAGTATAAAGGGAAAGACAGAGGGAAGGATCATATGTATTAGTTAGTTACATTACCACAGGGTAGCATCTCCTTCTATAGCAGTGTTCAATTCAACCAAACTCTCCAGCAATGTTATCTATGCATTATATTAACATAGTTGGCACACAGCATCAACACAAGCATGAAAATACTTTAGATTATAATTCCATATCATACATTTCAAAAGCTCAGGTTAACAAGTTGGCTGATGCATTGATATTACAGCACCAGTTAATGTACAAATCTTCAGAGGAGGCATGCTTTCTATCTTTACAAATCCTTCAATTCCTAAAGCTTGACAACCATCACTCAAGTCAAAGCAAATTACATGCATCACAACTTCACTATAACTTCCAAAACAAAATCAGTCATGTCACCAAATCCACTTTCTCATGATTCTGTGAGTAATATAGATAAATGGTCAAACCTGGGCCGAGTACAGGTCAGAGGTAGCAATGGCGACCTGCGTAGCAAATGCGAGGGAGCTAGTGGCCTCCTGTGTCCCTCCTTCTTCAGAGCCTTCTACAGGACTCTTCACCAGCACCTCCTCCTCCCATCGACACAGCAGAGACCCATCCTGGCTTTCACCTATCCACTCAAAATTTGAATCTGTGGAGTAAAGTTAAGGGATGTAAATTTAATAAAAAAATATATATACTTTACTCCAAGACACTGACAGGTTAGAATATCAAATTAATTACAATACTACTCCATCGCTTGAGGGGACAATTAAGAGGTAATTATTTGGAATTGGACTTATTTCAGAAATATCCTTCACCATTAATTTGCTGTACAGAGAAAATAAAATAATTGGAGATAGACCAAAAACAAATTCCCAAGGCGATATCAAATTACCATAAATCACCACTCAATACAGCATTCATAATAATACAACAACATAAGTGATTACTGATAAATAATAAAGAGTACTTATAACCTAAACACCTTACACTGATTCTCCTCCAGGAACAGAATGGGCTTAGCAGTGACAGCCGCCATCGCCGCGTCGTCTGTTTGTTTACTTCTGATAAAGACCGCGAGAACAACAATAATAATCAAAATAATAATAATAATAATAATGATAATGATAATAATACAACACAACAAAGTACCTATAAGTCTTTTGCTTGAAGTGCACTCGTCATTCATAGAAGTCCAGTGGCGAGGCCTGTCAGGTCAAGTAGTGTTGTGACCATAGGTAGTCATTACACGTGTTCATAATAAAATATCTATTCACACACACACACACACACACACACACACACACACACACACATACCTACGTCTCTTTGCCCTTCCTTACACTTATTTTTTTCTATTACCGTGTGACAATATGGAATAAATAGGTAGAGGAGACAACAAATGCTATTGTACTGCAAGAGGTATGAGAGAGAGAGAGAGAGAGAGAGAGAGAGAGAGAGAGAGAGAGAGAGAGAGAGAGAGAGAGAGAGAGAGAGAGAGAGAGAGAGAGAGAGAGGGAGAGAGAGAGAGGGAGAGAGGGAGAGAGAGAGGGAGAGAGGGAGAGAGGGAGAGAGAGAGGGAGAGGGAGAGAGGGAGAGAGAGGGAGAGAGGGAGAGAGAGAGAGAGAGAGAGAGAGAGAGAGAGAGAGAGAGAGAGAGAGAGAGAGAGAGAGGAAAAAAAATATATATAAGAAAATAAGAACATAAGAAAATAAGGAGGCTGCAAAAGGCCAGTTGACCTACACAAGGCAGCTCCTGTGCACCTAAAACTTACCATCTGTTTTCTTCACACACACACACACACACACACACACACACACACACACACACACACACACACACACACACACACACTAAAGTAACGTATAAACATACATTTATTACCATAATTGTGAACCATGATCAAAAGTTTCATCACCATCCCGTCTTCAAGATAGAAACAAATGCAATAAAACCTTTACAAACAAGATCTCTTTTATAATACAAATCAAACGAAAATGACAATCTACGGAATGAAATTCGTTTACGGGGGAAACAAGCTCACCGAGCGTGAGCTGCGGGTGGCTCGGTGCAGAGCCGAGGCCGCAGGGCGGGAACGCGACTTGGCCCGCAAGTTCGCCGCCGGTGCCATGAAGACGGTCAAGAAGGACTTGACTGTACTGGAAGGAGGGTCTCGGGTTGCCCGGTGCAGAGCCGAGGCCGCGGGGCGGGAACGTGACTTGGCCCGCAAGTTCGCCGCCAAGAAGAGAGGGAAGGAGACTCCACCGTCAAGGTAACCAACGAGGTCGGGCTGAAGGATGGAATGGACCTCGACGCAGCTTCCCTGATCCGGCGCAGCCTCCACATTGCCGGGAGGTTCTATGATCGCATGGCAGGGTCTGGAGACTTCTTCATTGAATACCTGGAAGGTCATTACTCCGTCAAGATCTTCCGGGACAACAAGAAGAGGAGGTGGCACATCAAAGGCCTCCGATATAACGTGCTCCCATGTAACACTGCAATCCGGGAATTGATCGCAGAATGGCGGCGTCGCGAGGCTGTCGACTAATGAATGGTTTACTGTGATGTGCGGCATCATTTTCAATAGCAGGGCGGACGTGTGTGTTAACTTTCCCAGTAGGATCAAGACGAGTGCATGCAAGTATCTGTCACTCCCAGTGAGAGTTGAAGGAAACGAGGTTCAGGACCTCACCCTGCAGGGGGCATCCCAATAGGGGGACGGATGCCCCCAGCTACCCATCCTTCCCAATGAGGGAGAGGACGGAGATGTGGTGCAGGTCCTGACCCAGCAGGAGGCACCCCTGAGGGGGAGGGGTGCCCCCAGCTGTCTGTCACTCCCAGTGAGAGTGGACGGGTATGTGGTGCAAGTCCTGCCTCAGCAGGAAGCAACCTATGAGGGGACGGGCGCCCCCAGCTGTCTGTCACTTCCAGTGAGTGGACGGGTATGTGGAGTAGGTTCTGCCCCAGACGTACCTGTAACTCTCAGGTAGAGTGGACGGGTATGTGGAGCAGGTCCTGCCCCAGAAGTACCTGTAACTCCCAGGTAGAGTAACGGGTATGTGGAACAGGTCCTGCCCCAGACGTACCTGTAACTCCCAGTGAGTGGACGGGTATGTGGAGCAGGTCCTGCCCCAGCAGGAGGCGCCTGGCAGAACCTGAGGATTGCTTCCTTGAATACCTAGAAGCACACCAATGGCCGCAGAGAAAACGTGATGCCGTGTTACATAGTAAACCAGATATTGGTCGCAGAATGGCGGCGACGCGAGGCTGTCGATGAATGAATGGTTCAGTGTGATGTGCGGCCTCGCAAGGGTGAGCGTTCTTTTCTTATGTATCTCTATTCTTTACCTATATACACTTAGTGTGTGTGTGTGTGTGTGTGTGTGTGTCCTCTCAAGGGTGAGTGTTCTTTTCTTATATATCTCTATTCTTTACCTATATGTGTGTGTGTGTGTGTGTGTGTGTCCTCTCAAGGGTGAATGTTCTTTTCCTGTAGGAGAAGAGAGGGTGTTGTGATGACCATTGACCACCCTCACACACCACACTGCTAAACATATCTGTACATGCATGGTGACTGGCCGCACCACACTCACGTATAGTTATGAATGAGAAAGGATTAACTAATTATAATCATTTACAGTGTTCTGCAGTTACTAAGACCAAGACCAAATCAGGATATAAGCAACAGCTGCAGATTATAAGAGTCTGCAAGATTCAACTCCGCTGAATCTAATCCACTGACTCGTCTACTACCTTCACTTTTGGGCCACTAGAGGCTGTGGCACAACAGCCTGCAAGTTCCCAAGAAGAAGATAAAGAAGAAGGAAGAACGAGAAGGGGTCGCTGGTGCAAAATACCCTGCGGATGTTCCTCAATAATTGTATTATTGAATGTGAAAACACTGTTCAAGCAATGTCAGATGAATGTATGTTAGAATGCAATAACAATGAAACTCAAATGAATGGTTATAAGGCTAAGTATTTATCGTGTTGTGTTATATCTGTGATCGTTTATAAAAGCGTTGATGCAAGTGTTACAGACTACAGTTTCTGAAGTATTTACTAATGTTATTACCGTTTTATTAGTATGTAATCTTACATACCCTTTACTCTTTACTGGTTAATAGTAAAAAAATATTAGTATAGTAATAAAAAAAATGAGTCCATATTCGTGTTTCTCATGCAGTAGAACCTTACTTGACCAATGTTTGTGAGATTTGAACTTCTCAAAATAATCATGCATTTTTCGTGGCCTTGGCCTTGGAATTATTTCGAAATATCCCGTTTTATCAAATAACTCAAAAAGTATGAGGTTTACGTAAAAAAATTATAGAGCACTAAAAAAAAAGAGCAGATAACGCCCGTTCTTTTGAGCTATAGCATAATGACAATGGAATATAAACAATTGAAAAAATGTCCCATTTACTTTTTTCTAAAATTATAAATTTTCTCCATTTTTCTCCAAAGCTATGAGAGATATTGCACGTGTTATTACACCATTTAATTGACCGTGTAGAACTCTACAAATTTGTCTCTGTTCACATTTTCTCTAGGACTAATAGTTTTGCAGTAAAATGGCGTAAATGTTTTTGACGTAAATTTTGGTCAACATTTTCCGGGCCTCGCCCCCGCCAAAAAAAATTTCCGTCACAGAAACGGGAAAAATCATATGAATTAAACTTGTACATCTTCGATAGGCAATAACAAGATATTTTGAGCCAGTTGTCTTGAATTTAGAATGACAAAAAAAAATTTACATCAATCAATGTATATATAGCTACATTAGGTTACATAGGAAAACCAATTTTTCAAACAACGTAAGGTAGCCCAAGGTGCGTCCCGCATGTTTTAGCCCGGGACTACTAAAGTCTACAAAAGGAAATATAATTGAAATGTAAATGAAAAAAAGAATATATTCCCTCCTACATAATCTACTTTCCTTTTTACACTCCTTCCTTCATTCTTAACTTATTTCCTCTATCCTTCTCTTCCTTTATTTCTATCTATCTCTCTTCCCTCCTGCCCTCCATAAATACAACGTAGGTATTTCCTTGTTCTCATAAACATGTAACATAACCTTCATGCATATTAACTACTTAACTACCACTAATAACCACTAACTACTACTACTATTACTAATTATGGCCACTTTCCACTTGCAACCTTCCTCAACCTTTCTCCTTCCTCCTTTTCCTATTCACTCTCTACCTTCCCTTCCCTATTTCCTCTTCATTCCATTATCTATTTATTTTTTTAATATCCTGTTCTATACATTTTCGCTCTAGCCTTCAGTCAATCAGTTAATCAGTTCATCATCATCATTATCATCATTACCATCAAATTACTTAATCGTCAACACTCACGGTATCATCATCAAAGTCAGTCATCATTATCATCATCATCACCATTACTAAATACGACAAACTTAGAAACGAATATGTACTTTTTTCTTTTTTTTTAGTAAGTCGTAGAAATGTAAGTCACTCGTAGTTACATTACTATCACTATTTAAATTTACAGGAAAATACAAAACATTTACATACTCGTCATCTGTTGGTGGTGTGGTGTCCTTCATCGGCCGCAGCGTCACGCCCTGCGGCAGAAAGGTCCTTGGTTACGTATCTCTGATCCTGTTCTATGGTCAGCGTGAATGCCAGGCGACCACCAAAAGAAAGAAAGAGAGAGAGAGAGAGAGAGAGAGAGAGAGAGAGAGAGAGAGAGAGAGAGAGAGAGAGAGAGAGAGAGAGAGAGAGAGAGAGAGAGAGAGAGAGAGAGAGAGAGAGAGAGAGAGAGAGAGAGAGAGAGAGAGAGAGAGAGAGAGAGAGAGAGAGAGAGAGAGAGAGAGAGAGAGAGAGAGAGAGAGAGAGAGAGAGAGAGAGAGAGAGAGAGAGAGAGAGAGAGAGAGAGAGAGAGCTAGCGAGGCACTGAGGTAAGTCTAACCTTGGTGTGTGGTTTAGGTAGGCATCGACGGTCTTCACTATATAATGAACGTGTTCGGTGACAGCGTCAGTCCTCTCCGACACTCGCCTCCAACGCCATCAAGGTGCTCCTCTTCCTCCTCCTCGTTGCTTCATTCCTTAATTTTCATCATGTTAACTCATCCTGTTCTGACACACTCTTGTTATGTGTTTGAGTCAGGCCCGTCTTAACCTTCCTTCCTTCCTTCCTCTCCCCTCAGATGAACAGTCTCCTCGTCGGCGCCCTTCTCGTGGCCTCCACTCTCTTCGCCGTGACGGAATCTTTCGTCGTGACGGGCGTCGCAGTGGGATCAACGGCCCTTGCTGCCGGTGGTCTTGTCGTGGGCGCCTTGGCTCTGGGGGCTAAGAAGTTACTCCTCCTTAAAGCCATCAGGCGCGGCAAGCGTGATGCTTCGTCGTGCGCCTCCTTCGACAACCCTGACACGTACTTCGCTCTGGCCGCCTCCAGTGACTCCCTGGACTGCGGGCGTCGCTTCGTGTGCGAGGTTCAGGCCGCGCCGGAGCAGAACCTGACTACCGAGGAGCTGCTCATCCAGAACCTATTCGGGTAAGTAATGTGCTCGGCTTGTTCCACTTATTTCCAGAGGCACATTATTAGCCTGGAATCCTTGATCACTTGTTCCCTGGAGACTGGCGCCCAATGGGCGAGTCTCACGTTATGTTCTGTGTGCTGATTGGTCCGTCTCCCCCCCAAAAAAAAAACCCAGCCAAGGCCTCGCCTCCGCCAACGGCAGCGCTGCCAACTACTACGCCGAGGCGGGCAACATCGGGTCTGCCGGCGGAGTGGAGGCGTGTGTGGACGCCTTCTCCACCTGCCCCTACGACCGCAACACCATCTTCCAGGCGTACCAGCAGATTGAGGCGGCACAGTGAGGCTGTATTGGCCTCAAGGCTTCCCTTGTCCCTTGTCCTTTGTCAAGACTCCGGCGACGCAACGTGCTGCTCGTAGACCGCGAGGACTGGTAGTGCGGCAGCCATCACACGCTGGGGACTTCAAACCATCTACACATCTACTACACTTCTCTCTCTCTCTCTCTCTCTCTCTCTCTCTCTCTCTCTCTCTCTCTCTCTCTCTCTCTCTCTCTCTCTCTCTCTCTCTCTCTCTCTCTCTCTCTCTCTTTTAACACCCATTAAGAAGCACAGTTCCAGATCAGCATAACCATTCCACAAATCCCTTCCACACCTTAACGATGTACAGAGAGCAGAGTTTCACTTCTATCCTGCACGAAATAAAAAACTAATTGGAAAAAACCGAGTATTACTACACTTATGGGAGGCTGTGAGAGAGAGAGAGAGAGAGAGAGAGAGAGAGAGAGAGAGAGAGAGAGAGAGAGAGAGAGAGAGAGAGAGAGAGAGAGAGAGAGAGAGAGAGAGAGAGAGAGAGAGAGAGAGAGAGAGAGAGAGATTATGAGTAATTTCTTCAGTACATACGTAGACAAAATATCATGTCTGCCCAGGGATGAAGAAGGGCAAGCCTACAAACATACACACACACACACTCTCTCTCTCCACTGTTATATTATATATTACCACTATCAATATCCCGTGTGTGAGTACCAAGGATCTTATATGTCTTTATTCTATACTTATATACACTTTGTGTGTGTGTGTGTGTGTGTGTGTGTGTGTGTGTGTGTGTGTGTCTGTGTCCTCTCAAGGGTGAACGTTCTTTTCCTGTAGGAGGATGAGCATTGACCACCCTTACACACCATACTGCTAAACATACCTGTACATGCATGGTGACTACCCGCACCACACTCACTTATAGTTATGAATGGGAGAGGATTGACTAATTCTAATCATTTACAGTGTTTTGCAGTTACCAAGACCAAGACAAGGATCTTATAAGATCCTTGGACCAAGACCTTATAAACATGATCTTGATCTTGATCTTGATGCAACAACAACAATAAGAGGTCGCTGGTGCAAAATACCCTGCGGATGTTCCTCAATAATTGTATTATTGAATGTGAAAAAACTGTTCAAGCAATGTCAGATGAATGTATGTTAGAATGCAATAACAACTATAATAAGATTGATGGTTAAGATGCTAAGTATTTATAATGGTGTGATGCAGGACCTCCAACTCCATACCGGCCCAGGTGGAACTAATGAATAGAGACGCCAGGGTAGGAAGCAGCGGTTATATAAATTTTGGCAGATAAGAAACAATAAAATAAAAGAATTAACACTTTAAAACTTATAAAAACTAAAAACTTATAAAAGACCCAGACCGCAAAAAGTAAACATCAGGAAGTGCCGTTCAAAAGGCAATACTTCCGCCTTTCAACAGAACAGAACAGGACCACCACGACTGTGAGGCTTCTAAACCTCTAAACAACACCAAGTAAACCAAGTAAGTAAACCAAGTGATCTCTATGATCGTGTTAGTGTTACAGACTACAGTTTCTGAGGTACTTATGTTATTACCGTTTTATTAGTATGTAATCTTACCATACCCAGTGTATTTTTGACGTTATATAGTGTATGTCCAGGTTTTTTGTGCAAATGCTACTGAGCAGACACAACTAAGCCAGGGTAATGCTACCCAAACATTGAAGACCAGCATCTACTGAGCTTTGGTATGTGGTCTCATTACCCTGACTTGTATCTAATGACCAATATTAAAGGTAAAGGTAAATTTGCAGTTTCAGACAATATTCCCTATCTCTACACACCCCCCCCAACCGCTTGGGGGACTGTGGGGAATCGGGGTTTTTTTAGGGGGAGGCATATATGAGTGATATATGGACTTTGAAAATGTAGGAAATTTCCCTAAAAATTCCCTAAATGTAGCAAACCTGACAATCCTATTCTAACCGGGGGGGGCTGTGCCCCCCCTGGACCACCCCGCTAGGACACTATTCAAACACAACCAGAAACCTGGTTCAATATCCTAACCTAACCTTCATAACTGCAATAATATAACAAAACATTCACCAATATCGACTAAAAAATCTAAGGAAATTTCCCTAGAAGTCAAAGAAATTTCCTATTATTAATTATTATTTTCCGACAGTGTAATATGGGGCTAGAAATGCTCCTAACAACGTCATCTAGACCCTGAAATAGTTTATAGTTACATGTGGTGTATTGTCTGAAACTGCAATAATACTAAGGTAAATACTAAAGGTAAATGACGATGACGACCCCTTAAAGTTATGTTATGTTGATTATGTTATGTTATGTTAGGTTTGGTTAGGTACAGTTTGGTTCGGTTATATAAGCTATTTACCCAAAAGTTAGGCACTTGCCGTATCTATAAGCGAGCACTATGAGGATACGGCATTCGTTATGTTATGTTATGTTTGGTTCGGTTATATAAGTTTTATATTTTATTACCCAAAAGTTAGGCACGTGCCGTATCTATAAGCGAGCACTTACA
Source organism: Metacarcinus magister (assembly GCA_029783475.1). NCBI lineage: Eukaryota > Metazoa > Arthropoda > Malacostraca > Decapoda > Cancridae > Metacarcinus > Metacarcinus magister. The sequence continues at coordinate 9,810,265 of JAPQNM010000046.1, forward strand.
AGTACGGCTGCCGTACCTGTAAGCACTCCCTATATTTTTACATTACCTAATAAATTTCCTTTTATGTATATCCTGTATTTAGTTTTCTAGAGGTTTTGTGTGTTCTCTCCTGACTAGAGTATTATCTCTCCACAAACTAAGAATGAAGGTAATATTTTTTTTTACTAACACATAAACCGTGAAATCAAGTTCTATTTTCCTAAGAATGAAACGCGAATATTTTCTTAGGAATATATAAGCTGGCACGTTGTAATTTATGTTCGTCATATCATCACTGGATAAAAATAACTAACTGTGGGTATGAGTATAAAATGTTGATACTATTAATTTCCAAAAACCATAATATATTGATTAATAGACATTATTTATAAGTTTGATTATAAGATTGTCCATCATTGAACAATGTGTGGTGGGCGAGAACCAGTCAGGATTTTCTAAACATTCACTTACTTTCCAGGGCGTGAGGAAGCATGTCATCAAAGAAATACAGTGAAGAGGAGACTGTAAGTTAATATATACATTCCCCGATGAACACTAACGTTGAAAGAAAAATTGTTGATCAACTTTCCGCTCATTCCTACTTACATGTACATAGTCTACTGCCATTATTTCTCTGGTCAGCCACTTCTTAGTTTTTGCATAGCCCATTTAACAACTTCACTTTGTTCCCTATCAAAGACTTTCCATGAATGAATTAAAAGAAATAATTCCTCTGTGCTAAAAGTTTCTCCCACATCTTACCACACAGTGAATATTGCAGCAGTGGTCCCTCTGCTTGTTATGAACTTATACTGCATATCATTTAAACTAACTAAATTCATCTACAACCTTTCCATTATCTTCACTGCCTGATATAGGAAATTTATACCCCTCCACTCACCCCTATCCTTTTGCTACATATCTATGCATTCTTAATTATGCTATAGTTATGGTATAGTCACTTAAGTGTAGTGTAGGATTGTGTTTAGCAACCAATATGTTACTTATGCCTTAAGATGTTCAACGAATACTTTTTTATAAGTGCCATATGATAGATTGTTTTGTTAAGTTATGTTACCCATTTATGGTTTGTCAAACTTGAGTCTAACTTACATTTCCAGAAAGCAGCATTAAAGATATTGAGAAACCTTGCAGCTTATAAAGACTACTGGTCTGTTAATGACTTTCAAGACAACTTTGAAGAGCTTCAGAATACTATAGGTAAAGTATATTTTACATCGTTTTATCTAATATCTATTAAACATCTTTTATTTATCTATTATTTACTGAATAAACTTATATACACAATGTGCCCTCTTCTCTGTCGATCTATATATCTTCATCTTCATTTGCTTGTTTGTCTCTGTCTAGTAACATTTTTTTGTAGCAGTGATGATTGGCTGCTAGAGCAATAAAAAAATAGTTTTGTGATTTCATGCCCAAAAGGACATTTAAGGAGTCTTAGAAAAGTTAGCAGTAATACTAATATCATTACCATTACTGAGTTTAAATCTATAAATAGTTGGCTTTACCTGTTCATATAAAAAAAAAAAAAAAAACATTAATAACAGGATTATCTTTAACATTTTCTCACAAGATGTTTATTTTCCAGATATTTTGTTTAATTCGATTGAGGGAAATAACTATGCTGTTGACTACTTAGACAATCAAAATGGAACACGTCTTATAATTCAATGCAAGGTAAGGTTGCCTCTCCTCTTCATTACCTAGGCTCAAAACTTTGTTATTGGAAAAATTTGGTTCATCTTATACAACCAGTGTCTTATAGGATAGACTAATTCATGTTTTGTATCTTGATTTCAAATTGCAAGTCTTTAACATGCTTAATTATCTATAGAATATATATACTATATATATATATATATATATATATATATATATATATATATATATATATATATATATATGTATATATGTATATATATATATATATATATATGTATATATATGTATATATATATATACATATATATATATATATATATATATATATATAATATATATATATATATATATATATATATATATATATATATAGTATATATATATATATATATATATATATATATATATATATATATATATATATATATGTATATGTATATATATATATATATATATATATATATATATATATATGTATATATATATATATATATATATATATATAATCTGATACTCAAATTTTTACTTGAAAATAAAATTTATATCTTTGTTTCTAAGAATTAATATCATGAACACATTATTTTTACAGCTGTGTTCCAAAGAATTAACATCATATGACCCATTCATTACTCATGAAAATGGTAAAAGTCACAAAAAGGTAAGATCTACTGACATGTTGATACTCTAAATATAACAGGATAATGTTACAACTAACATGAGTGAAAATGTATGGAAATCAAAGATGGAACAGCATATTTTTTCGAATGTGTATTTCAAATCAAATAATATTACTTATGCAGTTATATAGTGTTATATCAGAATTTTTAAAAATTGAAAACCGTGGTCATTTCCTTAGGGGACGTTCTTGGAGGGAACAAGGCGTCAGAGACTATAGAATTGAATAATAGTGTATATAGTAAACAAGAAGGACATGTAGCTGCACATAAAAGACTGAAGAGAGATGTATAACTAATACTTAAGTTAGAGGCATCTTTATTGGATCATATATTACATTGTGAAAATGGAAATGTATGATAAATGTATGTTCAGAAAGCAGCCAGGTATTGATGGGGATGTATGTGTAAAGGAATGATTTTAAAACTGGTAGTAATTTAATTGTTCTATTTGTTCACAGGTTCTACAGAAAACACAGTATGTTGAAGATGCAAACATTGAAGCGGACTTGCAACTTCAACCTCTCAATAAGCCACATGGGACTTTTATTGAAGGATCTCTAGAAGAACAGATTGATTGCACAAAACTTAATGTGTTAGGTGAAGATTTCAATATATTTTCTGATTTGTGAAAAGTGGTTGTAACTAAGTGAAAGTTTTGCAATTTTATTTAGGATCTCAACACTGCATAGCGTATAGTGCACACACGCAACCAGACACACACACACACACACACACACACACACACACACACACACACACACACACACACACACACACACACACACACACACGCGCGCAAGACGTCAAAAAATATAGTTTTCCACACAGATGCATTGATACTTGGAATGGACTGTATAGTGAGACAGTGGAAGTGAGGTGTGTGCATGACTTTAAAACTAAAATTGATAGAAAAAGATATGGAGACGGGACCCAACCAGTGTGAGCTCATTTCCCATAAACTACAACTAGGTAAATACAACACACAAAGTTTTGACCGATGATTGAGCATATCCGGCCCTTGAGCAAGAGGATAGGGTGTGAGGTGTGTGGAAGGTCACAACCTTACCCATAGATCAGGCTATAATGAGCTCTAAGTTCTTACTGGGAGGATAATAGCTGCTGATTATGAGTCCAGTGTGACATCTTCAAGACTGTGGTGAATTACACGCACACACGGACATGGACACAGATAGTATGAGCATCGCTCTTTTCTTGTATGTCACAAGAACTAAGTAAATACACACACACACACACACACACGTGAGCAAGTTATAAGGAAGTGAAGATGTGTTTGTGTGTGCCTCCGTAGAATGGAAAAATTGACCCAGAGGCTAATGATGAGATAAAAATTTGAGGCATGGCATGTGAAGCAATAGGAAGCAGAGAGAGAATAGAAAGGCAAATGACAAGTTTTATAGAAATACTTTCATGAATCTGCTTAATATTGAAATTGAATTTCTCTGATTTGAATGGAAGTGGCAAATGTTTTATATATAATGTTCATTACAGGAGTGCAGTTTGTATTCAAAGAAGTAGTTGATGGTGAAGATGTATACACGTGCCAGCTCTGTGATAGGTGTACTGATGTTTATCAGATGTCGGTTTCCAAGATGTTTGCACACCTCACATCTGTAGAACACAACCATAACTACCTGGTAAGCCAATGTTATTACATATTTGGGAAGAGTTTATTGAAAAGAAACAGAATAGAGCTTTTTTAATTGATTAATTTATAGCTACTCCAAATGTTTCTTTCTGTGATCTTTATCTGCAAGTTTGGTATATTTTTCTCCTTTCGCTTTAGTTTAATTTTATGTTAGGTGGTTTATCATAAGGTTACTTTATTAGTGTCACTATTCACATAGTTATGGAAATGAGGCCCTTGATTTGCTTTCCAGATTATCTTGTCATATCAATCTTATTTACATTAAATAATGTATTTTCATGGCAAGACTGTCCCTTCTAACAATAACTGCCATGGATGTACTTGGAAATTTAAATAGAATATAGATTTTTTTCTTTATATTTTCAGATAGCTAAGTTTGGATACACAAAGAAGTCCTATGAAGATTTTGAAAACGAATGTTTCTCTATAGAAGAAAATGAAGGGAAGGTTCATGCAAATATTGCTGATTTAAGTAAGTTTCCCTGTTCTGAAGTTACATTCCTTTCAGTTATCTCAACTATTCATTCATAATCTTTCCATACACCCTGCTTGGCATATCACCCTGTAACTGTTGGGTGATCTCTGCTTCCTTTTCTTTTATATAAAGGTACAATGATGGCTTTCTTTATCCTCAAATTTTACAAGGATGGTTTTCCCTTTCCTTGCCTACCTTGCTTCTACGCTAAATTTCATATCCGAAGCAACTGTTTAACAACTGCTTGTCCTCCATATTTGAGCATCAATAGCCATCAATACCTGGAGCCTTTCATACCTTTAGTTTCCTTAGTATTTTCTTTATCTCATTCCTCTCAATTTCACTCTGCATTTCTCTTGTTGTCTCTTTCCAAAAAAGTTATTTTCCTGGTATTTCTGTGATAATTTTCTACCAAGTTACTCATCCTATCCTTACTTTCCTCATCCAAACTATTCCTACACCGTGATTGGAGGAAGAACATGTATTAAACGGATAAGTAATTTTAAGAGGAATACAGTTGCTGACACAATTACAAATGCTTGGAAAGACCTAACCAGTAGTTTTCAGTCATAGCTTCCTTTTTAGAAAAAATTTTTCAAGGAAATGAAATATTAGAAGAATGAACAAATGAAAATCACCACTATACCTACTGTATGCAAAGATCAAATATATGTACTAATATGGTTTTATTATATTTCAGCAAGGAATGATTATAAATACAGTAAAGAAACTAACAACAGGCATAAAAGCAAGTCAGAAAGTCCCTCTACAAGTGACAGAAGCCTGATGTTACCCAAGGGTGAGTCTTCTGAGATCCATGGCTTGACCCCTGAAAGCTGCTTAACACCCAATAGTTCTGATGTAGGCGTAACTGCCGATATGTCATCAGAGGCTCGTCTTATTTTACATGAAATTAATGCCATGCAAGAGGTAAGTAATGGAAGATTGTTGTTGTGTATTCATGTTATATAATATTGGATTACTATCAGTATAAACCCTGTGGTGGGGGCTGCAAGAATACTACCACAGTAATCCGTGCGACCTAAATGGATGGAGTGAAGGGTTTGGGAAGCTCTTCATCTGTAATCTTTCCTACTAAAGGACAGGGTGCAGAGGGGGAGGGAAGAGTAATGTCTCCCTTAATCCTAGATGTCTTGTCTTGGCTACCCTCTTTAATGGGGATATAAGCTGGGTATATAAGATAGATAAATAATTCATATTTATATATATATCAGCCTTAGTCAGTCATTGCCATCTTACTAAGCAGCATAGTTATCTCTATTTATTTTGTAAAGTCATATAGTTTCTAGCGTAGTTTGAGTGTAACCATTGCATAATATGATAGACAGCTGACCCATTGTTCCAGTTAGACTATTGTGAACATACTAGTTTTCAGTCCAGCATAAGGCATTACCTCACGATCTACATCATGATCAATCAAGCTATAGTATGCCCTATTTTTCTTCTTACATCCCCTAGTGTAATCTTGAATTTACAGAATACTTTACTGTTTTGTCATGCTATTGATAAACTTCCAATTATTTTTACCAGTTTGACTGTCAGGCGATTTTGCAAGATGATACTGATATGCAAGACCTCCTTAAAGAGACATTGTTGGCTCTAGCAAATAAAATGGGAAAATACTACAATCAAACTGGTGCAACGTACAATGAAGGCATGATCCAGACTCCACTTTCTGTAAGTGATACTTAAAACTATTGTTCTATGAAAATATATTCAATATAAAGTAAATATAGTTATTTGAGTTCATTGAAATATAATTTAATGGGAGAGCATCCATAAAGCATACAACATACAGAGAAGATTAAAGTACAAGCACAAAGATCCTGATGATTTCTTTGTATAGCACCTCACTCAATTTTATGTTTCTAGGTTTGTGCCGAGAAAGTGAAGCAGTACATTGCAGAGTTTTCAGGACTGAACTAGGTCAAGTATGTAATACTTTGTTAGTACATAGGAATGAGGTAAACAGTAAAACTCTCACCATTTTGACTAAAACAAAATGAATACGCATTTAAGAGTAATTTATCACCTCAGTGGTGCAGTGGTTAACACTCCTGACTACGAATCCGCTGGCCCGAGTTTGATCCTGGACAAGGGCAGGCGGCGTACAGCTCACCTAGCTATTCATCCTCCCAAATGGATTGGTAGATGAATGGGTACCTAGGGTTTATTTATTTATTTATTTATTTTTTTTATCTTTTACCCATGGCGCCGGTAGGCTTCAGGGAGACCTTAGATGGTTGGCCTCCGCCCGTTAGTAGCGCGGGTTAGATTTTTTAAGTGACGCCTTGTTTCTTCTTATTGATAGGCTCATGCTGCCAGCGGAAGCTCCTCGTGCATATAACGTTGCAGTCCCGGCGAGGATGGTGTTATGGCAGCATGTGAGTGATCTTAGGCCACTCGGCGGTAGTAACGAAGAAAAGTGGCCAGCCCGTGCCGAGGCTCGAACGCGGGACCCTGAGCTGGTATGCCCGACCGCTAGCCACTAGACCACCGCCTCCCCAAAGGTAAACTAGGGAAGGTAAACTGTGGAAAGTAGGATGTCACAATGGCAGTGTGTCCTGGCGTGACAGATTAATTTCCACCACAGGCTCAAAGGCCAATGTGCAGTAAAGTGCAATGTGCACTTTACCTTATCACTATGCCATATATACCGGCTCTTAAAGTGATGGTTAAATGAAACGACCCAAAATTTTCAAGAAAACAAGCTTAGTTTAGAGCTATTTCTGTTAAAGTTGACAATCCTTAAAGGTGTTTGTTCAAGAGGGAAGTGGATCTGGTACCGAGACCAAAAACCAAAGTGGATATTATTGTTATGCTTTTCAAACGTGTGCATTGTGGTGTCAGCTGCAATTTTATCCTTTAAGTTATAATTGAAGTGACACATGATACTCTAAAATTTTAATGTGGGAACTCCCTTGAGGTATTTTCATAACAAACACAAAAGAATAAAATTTTTCTGCATCATGACTTGCCACACTTCATGCCACAGCTATGTCACAATGGCGTGGCAAAAAATGACCTTGGCCAACTTCACTGTCAGCTGGGCATCTCAAAGCTTATTCAGGACCATGATGATTTGCTGGAAGTGTTGTGACCATTGATGTGAGCAGATTAAAATGTCATCTAAATAGACAGAAACATTCTTTATTCTTTGTAACAAGTAGTTCATAGTGCTTTGGAAAGTAGCTTGACTATTTCTCATTCTAAAGGGCATAATTAGATAGTGGAATAGCCCAAAGGGAGTTGTGAATCCAAAGATTTGTTGGGCATTCTCAAAAAGTGGGATTTGATATCCTTTAAGTAGTTTTTGGAGATAAACATGGAGTGTCCCTCCTCAGCAATAACAAAAATATAATAACCAAGTCTTTTTCTGTGTTTTTCATTCCTGCCCTAAATAAGAATCTCGCGACCTCCCACGAGGCAGTCTTAAAAACACAGCCAAGGACTCGGTTACTCATGTGACTGGAATGATAACCTTTATAGTTTAACTCACGCATCCTCTCATTCAAGATTAGTGTCAATAACTTAATGGCATTTCTTGTATGTAGGAGTGTGAAGCTTCTGCCTGTGTCCTTCATATACTATGGTAATGGTAATTGTAAATACATTTTAAGTTATTTCTTGCAGTATTTTCCTTACCATTATCCTTAATTATAGCATAGTTATCCATGACAAATAACCCTAGACTAATAACTAGTGTGTATATATATATATATATATATATATTTTTTTTCCCCCCCAACACAGTACATTAGTTGGGATTCATTAATTTTAATAAAAACAATTTAGCTTTCCATATTTATATTTGGTAATGATATACCCTCCTACCAAGAATCAATGCTCCCAATTACATCACAAGCCGTCAACAAATTATATAAGTTACAAGACTACTTGGCAAACGTTGCACTTCTAGACTTACTATGATCTCTTTATATGATTGGTTAATATGCATGAACATGTTTGCCTCATAAGATTATAAGACACCATCATGTGCTTTTGTAACATTTCAAAACAATTGTCAAGTAACTGAGTTAAAATGATGACATCATTCTGGTCCAAACAAACCAATTCCTGTTTTTGTAAATTTTTTTTAAATGTCAGCACAAAAATTATGATAAACATAAGATTTTACACTATATGCTTACTGATTGTTTAAAATTCTCTTCACTTGAAAATTACCAGGATGTTGAGTATAACTATATATGATAAAGTGGAGATTCAAAACCTTACGACAGATGAGACATAACACTATGCCTATAAAACTATATAAAACCTATTATTTCCACACTTCCATCACTTCTATCATAGGAATATATGTAATTCAATGTTTGTTTGGATCCAGACATGATGTCACTTTGGTTTCTTATTGGGATGGGGTGTCCTTTACTCAAAGCTTTTTTCAAAGTAAGTACTGTATTTACATTCCAAGTAGAATTCATGCTTTAATACTTTTACTTGTACAGTTGTCTTGATATTTTTACTCAAGTCATATAATTCCAAATAAAGTATTGAAGTTATGGTTTATATGTTCAATGAAGGTAAAACTGATTAAATAATCCCCCAAATTAGGTAACTATAGATCATATAGTTGTGCTAGGGTTAACCAGAACGCTGCTCCTTTCACCAAGAAGCTGCTGTGAGCCAGGATGAAACTCGCAACCTTTAGGCCATGAGTTGAGCACTGCACCACAGAGCCATCCGGCTCCCTGAAGGTAAGTGTGTCAGGAGAAATTCTTAAGATAAATTATATTATAAGCTTAAAAACACAGAAGTCGTTTCCTATAATTTTGTTATAGTATTCCAGTCTTCTGCCTGATTTACTTAAAATAATTAAATGTCAAGTATTTTAAGTACATATAATCAAATTTACTACCACCTTTTAAGGTGATAACAGCCTGATATACAAATAGATACATAGAAATCTTAACAGGTCCTTCAGAATATTTTTGTCCAAAATATTTTCACTATGGTATCAGTGCGACTACAAAAGTAACAAAGTTGGATGAATTGTACTAATTTGCTTATTGATCCCAGTTATAGAATATGTATATATCTACACCTACAACTGAAACTAATGAATGGTAAATCAAGTTTGCAGAGTACAAAATCATCTAACAGTTTCAGGCATCTCATACATATTACGATGTATGATGTAAAATTTATTTATTTACAAAGTTGAAAATTGCTTGACAAAATCACATAAGAAAACATTCAGTTACATAGTCTTTTTGGGCAGGCAGTGTAAGTGTTACTGGAGTATAAAATTATAGTATGTCAGCTTGACAGTTTTTACAAAAACTCATACACCTAGTTTTATTACAAATTACTATAATGCAACATTTTATGTACAGTATTACATTATGATACTGGCATCCAGACATAATGAATCACATTAAAAATCCAATAATTGAAGTGTGTATCAATGTTGGAAATGAAACCCAGGGCCTAACGCCCTAAGGTATGAATTGTTAAGAGTAACAAGTAACTTTTTAATATAAACAAGATAACATGCAAACTAAACATATTTCACTAAATGGATGAAACTACACACTATAGCACCTTTGTATTGAAGGCCACATCATAATAAAGAAAAGGTGATCACTGGTAAAGGAATTCACACAAGGGAAACAATGTAAATGTACTAATAAAAGACATGAAACATTAAAAAAGATGCAACATTTGTTTACAAAGTCAGTGATGTAAGGGGTCTTTTGAGATACACTAGGCAAGAGGTGGGATAAAAATGTGTTGTGCATCACTGAAAAAACAATGTAATGAATGAGAAACCGAATCTTGACTGATAATTCAAAGACAGGGAGACTAATATCCAGACTGAAGTGAACATTGGTAAGTTTAGTATGGCATAACCAACACAGAAACATAGTTTAATATAATATTTCATCACATTAAACAGTACAACCTTCTATTAATGAGGTCAGATATGCTTATTGGATTGGACGGAACCTTAGCATTTTCAATAAGTTTTTTCAACAAACTTTGCACAATGTAGTAGACTGATTTATGATTTTTTTCCAATAATATTTAGTCGTTAAAAATTTGCCAGAATTATGTTACCATACTAAATATGTTATGATTTTAGTAGAAAATAACAAAAGATGATGCAAATTCTATAGTATGTCTGGGGAATATGAATTTGAATATCTTGTTTCATTAACAAACATCATATCTAGTTCATAATACTGAAGTTTTACTGTACTTATTCTTGTATTTAATACTGTATGTGATCATAAGCAGTGATGAAAAAAATTACAATAATATTCAGCATTGAAATATTTAACGCACTTAATTTTGATTCATTAAAAGTTTCTGTTGCATTACCATAATAAGCAAACTAACACAAAACAGTCTATTTCCATATCACTACAATTCTACACACTCCATGCTCTACAATTAAGAAGAGACGATCACAGACTGGCACATATACATATATATAGTAGTTAAAATATTCTTTGTGTATGGTAATAACAAGGTCTCTGTAACCATACTTTCCATTATCTACTTTACTTAAACATATGTACTTATAACCAAAATGTTTAGAGGTTACCTTCATTCCAACCATGAATTTTGTATACATGTTTGTGTGTGTGTGACACACACACAAACATATAGACGGAACAATATGAGCTTGACTCAAATCCTGTGTACTACAACTAGGTAATTACACACACGCATGTACACACAAACGAGTAATTGTCAGATACTAGTGTATGTAATTTGGGACAGCAACAAGGTAAATATTCCTGGTACAAACTTATCAATTTTGTTAAAAGTAGTTTGTACTTGTTTGTACTGCTGTTACAGTACTTTATTATTAATACTTTAAAAGGAAATGTTGAGCAAGTTTTGCACATACAAAATACATCATCACACAATTCAATGAAGTAACAAGTAAGATAATACATACATATCACTCATGTACATGTGGTACATTATTTTACAATTTTAAAATTATCTTTGATGATTCATGTTAAAAATTTGAATACAAGGGAGAGAAAAAAAAGTATATATATACACACACACACACACATTCAAATATACACCCGATTAAGTAAATACTCAATTTCACAAAAAAATGTAAAATTTAGTAACTTCAAGAAATCATATTTTTGTCTATATCAAAGAAGCATCATGAAAACTAATACTAATAATCATACAAAGGTGTAAAGCTACCTAACAGTGTCTTTATTTAAGGATAGTTTTCCATTAGATAGACATACAAAAGTTAACAATTGCCTTTTATTTGTTATTTTACGAAAGCTTTGAACGTAAGATAACATTTAACATTCCACTATTGGCTTCATAGAATGAATAGCCTTGCTTCTTTAAATGTTCCTTTATAGATGGTTTTAGAATAGCTTGTCCTCCAGCACTGTGAGCCCCACGACCTGTTATGAGAGACACTTCCATTTGCCTTATTCCTCGAGCAATCAAAACTCTTTGTCTCTCATGAAGGAATGCCTGAGTTGCACTTATTGCCTCAGAAACATGTAAAAGGTGAAGATCTAAACAATTGGCATCTTTTCTTTGTGCATTTTTAGCTTCTAATATTTTATGAGATGCTCTCTGGTTCGCTTCACGCAATTTTTCTGAGTGCAAGTTTCCAATGTGGGCATAATAGGCAGCTGCATTTTTCATTCCTTGACGATAGGCTTCCTGTGCTTTTTGGAAAGCCTCTTGACGCTGATGATAGTGTGTTTGAGCTTCATCTCGATATACCTGAAAATAATATGAGATATTATTTATTATGTTTTCTTGCATGCGTCTTTCATTTCCTTCACCACTTCCTTAGTTTTTTTTGTCCACCATGCATTCTCTTTCTTCCCCATTTTCATCCCCACTGCTACCTCCATTATATGTCACAATTTACATCATCATTTACATTTGTATTCACATTCTCCCATTCAGCATTCAATCATTCTTTGCTTGTATTCCTCTCTCACATCAATGCTGGATGGAAACTCATTCATTAAAATCATACTAAATTTTTTCCCCCTACAGTTATAACCATTACTACAGAGTATATAGTTTCATATTTTACCTGTGGATCATCAGGAACTATTTCATTGTGTTGGTTGGAAGACTTCTCTATCTCCTGTTCCTCTAGGCTAGTCTGCTGGACCCTCTCAATCATTTCTTGCTCATATCTGATCAATGCTTCTGGTGCTATAACAGTCTTGGGTGTGCCTTGCTCCTTGCCATATCGCTGGTTGAGTCGTTCAACAGTAATAGGATATTTACATCCACTTCTCGTGAATTCTTCTTTCAGGGCAACAGGATCTATATGAGGATATTCTTTATACAAACGCCTGAGGTTAAGTTGAGATGAAATAGATGTGTCCTCAGGTACCTTCTTTGCAAGACTTTCTTGTAATGCTTGCTCCAGATCCATTATTTCTTGAAAGCGGACAGGTTGGTCTTCTGGCAAGCCATCACTTGCTGCATCATCTCTCTTCTCACTCAAGTTAAAGGCTGCATTTTCCTCATCTTGCAGCTTCCGTGCAAGAATTTCATCTTGATACACCAAACTGTCTAAAATTTCAGCTTCATGCTTGAACTTTCCATCAACAGTATGTGTCCAGTATTTATGGATCATATCACAGATTTTAAGGGGAAGGACGACACTACGATCTTCAAGAGTCAAATCACCACTGATTTCACAGTCACCAACTGGTCCAAACAGCATGTTGAGTTGGGAGGCAAAGAGCGGGTCCATCACTAGTGTTACGTACTGTGCTCCCTCTCCTTCTTCCTCGACATTCTCTTTTGCTTCAATCTTTGCTTGAGTTTTTGAGGGAGAACTATTTTTTTTCCCACGCTGCTTTCTAGTTTGGTTTTCCTTTATTTTTGTCATATTGAGGGCATTATATTTCTTACCAGTTAATCTTAAAACACGATCATCAACTGACTCGGAGAACTCAAAAGATTTTTCAATTTCAATTTTTCTTGCCAAATCTTCAGGTAATTGGCTTTGCTTTATCTTTCTTGTCCTTTCATCCGAGAAACTATCCGATGGTATGTCATATGTATCTGAAGATGTATCATTCTTCCCGTCATCTGTATTTGTTGTTTCACTGACAGAATCCGCTTCAATATCTACATCTGTGAGATCTTTTGCCGTGATATCAATTGGATCAGACATTTCATACCCACTGTCCAGAAGAACATTCATGGCCCAATCTGAGTCATATTTACATTTTTCAAACACATCTCTAAGGTCTTCCTGAGCTATACTTGGGAAGAAAGCAACAAGGTTTTGGAAGGAACTTACTACTGAATTTTCATGCTGATTATCTGTCATAGTCCCTTTATCAAGTTTTAATTCTCCTTTAGTGAGAGGTCCTTTATCACTGAAGCTGGAATTCATTGTAGTCACTGGGACATAATGTGGTTGTCCAAATATCACCTTTAATTCATATAAATTATGATCTAGTTCCAAAGCTTCAAAGTCAATAGAGAGTGTTTGAGTTTCAGCATTATCGGAATTGTTTTTATTTCCTTCACAAACTGTAAGAGTCTTGCAATCACTACTCTGCACCACATCACCTTCCATACAACTATCACTATTTGCTGAAGGTGAAGTTGAAGGCGAGTTGTTGCGTCTTCTGTGTTTTCTTAACTTTGAAATAGCACCAGTATGGGACTGTGGCTCCTCATCTGTGTGGTGCTTGGATTCTGACGTGCATGTTTGGGGGGAGTCGTCTGTGTCCCATTCAGGGTTACAACCTTCAACTGCCACCCAGGAACTTACAGCATCACTAATACTCTCACTTTGTGTATCCGTTTCCTTCAGCCACTTTGAAGGATCTCCAGCCATTCTATTTTGCCTAGCTCTACATGCTTTTGGTATGCGAATATTCTTGTCAGATTCTGTACTGTCCGACTTAGAATCCCAGTTTGCAGAGCTCAAGCCTGAATTTACGTCAATACACTCCCATGAGATTAAACCATCATTATCTGGCTGCATGCATGTTGTTTCTAAGGATGCAGGCTTATTAAGTTCATCTAGGGTATGAGAGTCTGTAGCAGTATTTTCTTCACCCCCTAAATCTAGTTCATTTTTGTCTTTTTCGTCTTTCTCTTTGCTTTTATTTGGAGTTGAGTTTGCAGTAACATGTTTCTGTTTATCGTTACTTTGGTTGCTGTTTTCTTCACTGCTAGAACTAGAATTATTTGTATGTTCTTCTCCTTTCACAGTTACTAAATTTGTAGGTAAGTTACTAGCTTGTAAATCATTATTGTCAGATAAGTTACAATCTTTTCCTTCCTTAATAGGTTCTATAATACTGTACATGGAGGTAATATCAGATACATCCTCATTATTGGCTAGTTTTGTTATGAGAGCAGAGAGAGGCTGGCCTGTTTTGTCTTCCATGGTACTACACAGATCATACATAGCAAGATCTTCATTGATTGTGTCAGAGGTTTCAGTACAGTCTCTAGTCTCAGAAACACTTATGGAATCCTTATTTTGAAGTTGCCTTTGCAATGCAGATGTAAAGTTTGTCACTATCTCATCAAACTTGGCTCCAAAATCTTCATCTGAAGGCGGTGAAGTTGACCTGTTCCACTCTTCTTTATTATCTGTGAAGTCAGTATCTTCACATGTTTCATCCATTACAGTCTGTATTTTTGTTTCATCGTTGACATCAGTTTCACTTTCCAACTCACAAGTATTGGTGAAATCTGGTTCATTCCCTGAATTGTCTGTGTTGTTCAGCTTTTCACGGTCTTTTCTTTCCTCATCCTTCAGTACTGCAAGAGTAAGATTAATGGGAGAGTCTAGGTCTTCAATGGAAGTATTCACTCGGCTTGGAATTTCGTTTCTTGATTCTTCTGACAATTTTTCCGGGTCACCAGAGGAGGTTTCCGTTTTGCATCCAGATTCACCGATACTTTCATCAACCTGAGCAACTTGCATTTCATTATTGTCTGTAAAAGTTGGTATTGGAATAATTTCTTCCTCGTACCCTTCAATAATTACATCGTCATCAGAATTATAAGCCACGTCTTCCTTCGTTGAAGAATCAAATTTATCAATTTCTTTGATGGTTGCATTTGACTCAGGAACTATCTTTTTTCTTAAAGGGCTACATTTGCCTTTCAAGTTATTTTTGTTGATTTTTGCTGTGACATTTCTATTTGGGCTCTGTTGGTTCAACTCTAAGCCCTGAAGATCTGCAATTACATCTTCAAGATTTACATCTCGTTCATATCTGTCTTTCATCTCTTCAATTTTCTTTGCTGGTACTCCATGTGTATTTCTTCTTGCAAGCTCTTTTGAACTGAGCTTCCATGAAGTGTCCACATCTAGTATATCTATATCATAACCATACTGTAAAGCCAACTGAACATAGGGCTTCATTTCCCATGCTTGCAAATTTGTGTTGTCAATAATGATGGGAGTCCTACTCTGCTTCAGCTTTTGTATTGCTCTATGCTTATTCCATTGATGTGCATCCCCTATTTTGGATGGATCATAAATATACTTGCCATGTTTGTCACAGAAATAGTCATCTGTGGAGAGGACAATACCACTAGGACCTTTCAATTCTTTGGCTAGTGTTGTTTTTCCTGAGCCTGGCAGACCCCTCATCAGTACCATAAGCTTGGCACCATACAGTACTTTATTGATAATTTCTTCTTTTTTACTATGTTTGCTCTTGACCTGCTTGATTGGGGACGCTGGTTTGCCTCCTATTAGCCTGCTGTTCATCCCTTGACGCCACACACTGTGTTTTGGGTCCATATCCGAAGCTTTACGATTAAATGCATTAGGCACAAATTCAGGGGCAAGAACCCACCCTGATGCATTTGACTCCAAACTCCCAGCTGAAGTAACATTCTTATTGGGTCTGAATGGAGATAAGGATGGGGAGGAGGTTACACTCTCTCCATCCCTAGTGATGGAATTACACATTGGACTGTTAGCACCAAGTCTCTCATCCACTCCAGGTTTGGGGGGTGTTGAGGGTACATCATCAAGCAAGGCACTGATTGATGGAGGTATTGTGATTACAGAGGTGTCACTTGTACTATCTGATATTATACTCGTAGTATTCATTGTGGCTTCATTACCTACAAGGAGAATTTCATCATCCTCGTATTGTATCATTTTCAGTGTATTGTTAGACTGGTAGCCTGGTTGATGCTTAGCTTGGGACTCTTCATATGAAGGGAGGCCATGAGGGGAGGCTACATTCTGTACAGCATGGGGTGTGGGGTGCCTCCTATCAAGGCCTCTTACAATGGAGTCTGCAGTCAGGGCAGAGAGTACATGGGGAGGTAATGCATTTTTGTCAATCATACCCAGCAGAGTATCAGAGGCAGAGGCTGTATCCCAATTACATGACTGCAATATCAACTTGATAACCTCGTGCTCCACCACTGAACCAAATATCTCTTCAAAACGAGTCAGTACTTCGCCATGATCCGTCCCAGACATTGTAAAGACGTAGTTAGCTCCAGGGTAGTTATTGTTGTATTTTTGGCGGTAATAATGCTTGTATAGTGCTGCTGTCCTTCAAACTCATGGCACTTTACCTTACACACACTTAGGTTGGGTATAGTCCTTCCTTATCACATGACAACAACAATTCCGAGGGAAAAAGAAAAACAAACAGAAATATAGAGGATGGCAAGGTCAAAGTATTGGATCCTAAATATGACGAATATCTATTTTTACTGAAGTTACCCCCAAAATTTGTGTAAATATGCAATTCACTTACAAATACGCAGTAACAAAGATACATTTTGTAGTCATTATATAGGTTAGATCACAGTGGTTCTTGGTGAATGGTTATATCTTTTTATTAATGAGATACTGAAGAGAAAACACCAGGAAATTAAAGATTGAAACCATAATACAAGAGAGACAGTCCAAGGAGATAGAGAACATTAAAACATCACTATACACAATTAATACACTATGAGAAATAACATGAATAGGTAGAACTTTAAATATAACAATATATGTATAGTTTCATTTCTTTTATAATACGATGCTACTTTGTTTGGAAAATGGGGAAGGGGGACGGGATGGGGATGAAGGGAGAGGAGAGGGGGACAGAGGGGGAGTTACCACCACATTTACTGATAGTTCCTCCTGTTTACAAGAGGCAGAGGGAGGTAGCCTGTCACCCTGAAATTATGTTATGGGTGTTACTAGTGGTGTGTTAAGTTAAGGGTGTTAATAGTGGTGTGGTATTGCAGCTAGTCACATATTGGATCAAGACGCAAAGATGGCTCAGTGTAAACTCAGTCCCCATGAGTATATTCAGAATGCCTTCGCTCCCCAAGTGGCGATATTATGCAGTGAGGATGCTGACAATCTCTGCCTCAAGAATAATTTAAGATTCGTGGAGTTGATTCAGCCTTTTTGCCGCCTCAATAGTGAAAGTACGTGAATGCATGTATATGTATGGTTTGGATTTACCTTATTGATACATTGGCTTTATTTATCTACTGTTCCATCTTGTCATTAGTGTTATGATTAGCAAAAAAAACATGACATTCATTTGTGTAGAGGATGACCGAGCTATTTTGTCTATCCATACACATGGTACTTAATCTTTGGTGACCTCTACAGCTTTAACTCAATAATTCTATCTATGTATTTATCTATATTTAATGATTGTTCCTAAGAATTTCCCTAATGAGATGGCCACCCCATCCTCCACAACTCCCAGTCTTAAATGGATCCTTATAAAACTTGAATAAATTAGAGAAAAAATTGAACTTTGTTAATGTGTTAATCAAGAAATGTCGGTAAATATCCAGTGTTGCACACGTCAGAGCCCCGTCATGTTGGTATGTTGCTTGGCTCAGACTTTCAAATGGCAATACATTTTTTCTAATCTAACTTAGTTAAACCGAATTTAACCTAACCTAACTAAACCTAACCTGATCTAATCTATCCTAACGTGGGTGTGCCACAACCCCTCGACCCTCAATGGTGAATTATTGAATGATATCTGTGGAATGAGTGATTTGTGACGGAAAACCAGTGCAACAGTGTTTTGTATGTGCAGAAGGCACCTCATGTAGCATAAATGTCCTTTGCAGTACAACAGGTGCAATGATGGAATAATACCAAAATGTCCATATAAATGAATTACCTACATTCCTGACACCCTTAATGTTTCCTCAGTTCGCATTGCTGATCCTTCTGGGAACACGGTGCCAATCAGGAACCTGCGTGTGGTGTTTGAGGACATGAACAGGAGGCCGCCTCAGCCCACACTTGGCAAGAAGCTGTTAAGTGAAGTAGTGAGCTCAACACCATGGGACCGCCCCGTCACCAGGTATGTAACACACTATACTCTACTCACTGTACCACGGGGGTGAACCACTGCTGGAACCCCATCCATGCAGGTCAAGGAAGATAGGGATGTTCACTGGGGCTGCTCAATGCCTGACTCGTAAACTGGTAGAGGCTGGGTAGAACTCAATGTAAAGCAGACATTTTACAGCACTTCATTATTTGATTACTATTGCTTTATATGCAATTATAGGCAATAACAATAATTCATCCTGAATGAAATCATTGTCACCTGACATGAAAATTTATCTAGAGACAACTTTGTACAACCCTATAGGCAATCAAAACCCTT
The DNA here is from genome assembly GCA_029783475.1 of Metacarcinus magister. NCBI lineage: Eukaryota > Metazoa > Arthropoda > Malacostraca > Decapoda > Cancridae > Metacarcinus > Metacarcinus magister. Next base: position 9,829,405 of record JAPQNM010000046.1, read on the forward strand.
ACTTTAAAGTGAATTTCTACCTGACTGCATTTTGTGCTAAGGAGTTGCTCCAGATAAATGAGTGGACCGGGTGGCTCTGTGGTTCAGTGCTCAGCTCGTGACCTAAAGGTTGCGAATTTGATCCTGGCTCACAGCAGCTTCTTGGTGAGCTCTCGTTAATTCTAGAGCTTAGGAGAGATATTCTGGATTGCTGCTACATTTCAATATTCTGTTCTTTCTTGCACACAGGACGATTGGAGCTTCAGGCACTCGTGAAGCACTGGATCTGGAGCTGCAATCAACTACACCTTGGTTTGAGACCTGGAGGGATACTTTTCTTCATGTCCAATATCCATCTGATCATGAATTTACCAAACATTACATAGCATGCATTGTGGTAAGTTTATCTACTCTCATTTTGTTTCTTTTATATTTGGTAGTATGAATTACACTATATAAAAGGTGCCTGGAAAAATGAAGACAAAAGCATACACTGTGCTGCTTGCAGAGAACTTTGTTTGTTAAGTGTACCTGGGAATGTTGCACAAGATTAGTAGAATGGAGGAAATGAAAGAGAGTTTAAGTATTTGGGAACAGTGCTATGCAAGCATGGGGAGATGGAAGGAAACATAAGAGAGAGGGCTATGAAAGGCATGGGCAAAGGGGGGTAGTCGAGACAATACACACGCCCATGCATACATACATACATACAATCCTCGAGGAGAAGAGAAGGGCACCACACCAAACTTTTCTTTTTCTTTCAGGTTGTGGCATCTACCAGTGAGAATCCTTTGGACCAACTGAACCGGCTATCACAGTATCTGCACCAACAGTTACATCAGACACCTGCACGATTCCCCAAGTGGTTTTCCCCGAACATCTTGAAATTTTGTGTTTTACTTCATGATGTCACAGCTGGGGATCTGGCCAAGTAAGTTAATCAAAGATGTATTGCATATGATGGTGTGATACTGTAAGAGTGACATTGGGTTTCCTCTCCTTGTAACAAAGATTTTATCCATAACTTTTCATTAAAACTTCTCAAACATAGAGTCACAGCAAGCTTAGTACTGCCCACTTATCAACCGTGCATAGAAGACACTTGGAATTTTGTTCATGCTAATGATCTCTACTCAACACTTGTCACCAGGGCACCTCTAGGATGGCTGTAGACAGGGTGTGCATTTGGGATTGAAGTTGTTTTTTAATCACTCATGAAAAGCCCATATGAATGAACTTCTATCTTCAAGGAATGTTTAGTTTTTTCTGATTAGTAACTGATTTGGTGTAAAGACGGAAGGTGAAACAAGAGAAGGAAGTGATGGACGCCCTTAGACATGATATTGGCACTCCACATTACTTATATTTTAGATATCATGTTAGTTATAATAAATTGGTACGTATTTTAAATTCATTCGCATCTTAACCCCTACTATTAGTTTGTTTCTTTATCACTTTACAGATCTGAGCAAATATTTGAACACATGGGGACCACATATGGAAACAACAACTGCCACCTGTTACAGATAAACTCCCGTGAAACAGACCAAACAGATATTCACCTGCCAGATCCTTGGAGTCAGTTCCTTCTACAGCGAGCAGCCTGTGACATGTAAGTTGTGTACTCATTGTGTGAAACGAGTCCCTAGATTGTGTGTCTATATTGTATGGAGTAACATATTAAGTGAGAAATGAGGAAGTGTGTAGAACTGGTGTTGTGACAGAGTTGGCTAATCAAATAAAGCAAGGTGTTGCAATATTTTGGGCATCTAGAGAGAATGGATATGGAACAATTGCATTACCAAAGGTTCAAATTTCTGGTATTTATACAAATAAACAAGACCCTGAAAGACGACTGTGAAATCAGATTTGTTGATGGTGATGGAGATCACTGCTCATTGGTAACGATCACAACTATAGGAAGTGATTGTGAAATCAGCCCTTAGAACACAACAGCCAATCAGTGGCCAAGAAAACAATACCGACGCTCTGATTGGCTGAATCAGTATGTATGGCTATTATATCGTGACACGTGAGATTTAAACTCATAAACAATGCTGCAGGATGCCGCAAAATGGGGAAAATATACGCGATATCAAAATTAATAGGTCTTACAGAAAAAACAGCGAAATACCGGGACCGCGAAAACTGAACCGCAATATAACAGGGGATTAGTGTATATCTATAGTTTCTGATGCCTCGTTCCTTCAAGAAATATCCCTCAAGGGGATGGCCACGGCAGAAGAGCCTCCACCTCTCCCTATCTAAACACTCCCTCCTTGCTTATTCAAGCCTTCCCTCTCTATCAACATCTCTTATATATGTACTCTTGTACTTGGAATGAAGTTGTTGAGAAGAACTTTATAAATCTAGGTGTGTGCAGGGAGGCTCCTAGAGACTATGCAGCCTTGAGAGTCACCACTTGGTGAACAAGACTGAAACATGCAAGCGTATCATTATGGAATCTTTCAAAATAATGTATGATAATGAAGGATGGTGAAACTTCTTAATTGTATTTTTTACTTATTACAGAAGTGGAGGTAGCAGCTCTGAAACCAGTAGTGGCACAGGTACTCCTCGGGAGGATGTGAGTAGCCTTCCCTCCCGTGTGTGTGAAGGTGATACCACAGATAATACTGAAGCAATACATCCCCTGTCACCAACTTTACCTCCTGTGGATGATACAAATGGAACGTTTGATATGGCGCCTGGAGTAGAAATATCATCTGATGTGCCTGTAATGGTCAATAGACCTAACTTGCCAATTGGTACTGCACAGCACCACGGTGGCTGCCTCACCTCCTCTGATGTGGACCGCATACGTATCTTTATTCATGAGTTTTGTGTCAGATCTCTTATTCCACATGTGGAAAAACAGATCAGATACCTGAATGAAGTAGTAACCAACAGATCACGTTCAAAATCTCTCCTCAGTGCTACAAGGCGGTGGCTGGTGGGAAACAAGAGTCCAGGTAGTGCTACTAACTCAGTGATTTATAGTTTTGAAGCCACTGAGTTGCAAACAAGAAGGCTTGGAGACTTGTGCTTCATGTTTGGACTGTATGAGGTTGCCTATAGTTATTATCACACTGCAAAGAATGACTTCAAGAGTGATCAAGCATGGTTGTATTTTGCTGGTGCACAAGAAATGGCTGCTCTTGCTGCTTTTATGCAGAATAGTTCAGATTACCCCAAAAGATATCTAGAAAACAGTTTGCAAACCTACCTCAATGTCTGCAAGGTAAGAACATAATAATTTAAAGTTTATGTTTGGCTCAATGGTGTAATGTTTCATTCTGGCTTTTAAAAATATTCCTTGAAAATAAGCCTTTTTGACGAGGTTAAAGAAAAAGAGAGGGAGGCCACATTCACATCACTATCATTTGTTTATATTTTTTCAGGTTTGATATAAGAAATATAAATATTCCCTGACTATTAATTATACATATGTGTTTCAGGTTTACAACTTTGCAATCCGATCCACACTCCTTAGCACGGAGGTGTTGAAGCATTGTGGAGAGTTTGCAGAGGCTGCTTTGATGTTTCTTAAATTAACCTCAGAAGAGAGTGACCTGTTATCAGCACTCATGTTGGAACAAGCAGCTCACTGTTTCATCAACTCCCAGAGACCACTGCCAAGGAAATATGCCTTTCACATGACTCTTGCAGGACACCGGTTTAGTAAGGCTGGGCAGCGATCTCACTCCTTAAGAGCTTACAAGCAAGCCTTTCAGGTAAATGGACATTTTATGTGAATTATATTTTTTGTATTTATATAGTGTTTGTTTCCTGTATGTTATCCCCATTTTATTTTATTTGTCATTACTATATAAGTTTTATCATTACCACCATTCTTAATAGTTCTTAGTAATAAAGTAGCCTTTCAAAAAATTGTAATTTGTTAATTAGTTTTTCTAAATTTGCAAATAATTTCATGTGAATCAGAATTTTTATAGCAGTATACAATATTCAAATTAATCACAATTGATGATGTAATATTTAAATTTTGTGCAAATGCTGTATTATTGTTACAATTTGAAATTTTCCAACAGGTGTATGCAACCCATGGGTGGGTCCTTGCAGAAGATCACATCCATTTCACTCTGGGTAAACAAGCATATCATCTCAAACAGCTGACTGAAGGCCTTGAGGCATACACGAAGCTAGTGGATCAGAAGCTCAAGAAGAATGCATCCAGCCAACAGTCTCCTTCTCAGCAGATACCTTATATAAGGGAATTCATTAACGTTTTCCATCAGTACACGGAACAGGAATGGAACTCATCTCTTGGTGCTCCTTGTCTTCCTCTGCCACTGATTGAGTCTCAAGCAACAAGGATATTGCTTGGAGCTCCTCAAGATACTCCAACAAGTAGTGATTGGATTGCAGCATCTCATCTATCACTAGATGCCTCACCACCCAATAATGCTAGGTGGTTTGCATTAGAAAGAGAGCTGATTAAACCATCCAATACTTTCAATTCCATTTTCAAGCCAAACTTGCAGCTGCTCACTAGTGATACTCCTAACACTGAAAGTCCAGTTGTTCCTGTCAATGAACCAGTTCTTGTTGAAATTATTATGGTTAATCCCCTTTCATTGAATGTTATGATCAGTGATGTAAGGCTAGTGTTCACATTTGAACCAGCAAGTGATGAAGAACTAAATGATGTACCTGTGAAACATTCCACTTACTCTGGATTTACATTACCAGCTGGTGCTCACGAGCCTGTTAGGTTAGAATTAATTCCATCATCCCCTGGAAGAATACTAATAAAGGGAGTTATGTATAAATTTTCCCTTCCGCCTGATGCATCAGTTGCACCTTCAGGGTCATGTTCAGCTCCTGTGGTAATTGAAGGCCAGCAGAGCATTGAAATTACAGGCCCAAGAGTGAATAACACTACAACGGAAAAGTGTGGTGCAGTGTATGCCAGTGATAAACGACTTGATATAACTGTTCTGCCACCAATGGCAAGACTTAGTGTATCCTTTCATGACATACCACAAATTATGAGTTGTGGTGAATTGTGTAGTACAGATGCAGTGATCACAAACATTGGGCCATGTCCAATAAGTAAACTAAAGTTGGCAGTGTCTGATCCAAATCATGTGTATATGGAAATTAAAAATACTTCATTGCCAAAGAAGCATGTGTGTGTTCTTAGTAAAAATGAAACTGCTGATAGCAAAATAGTGAATCGGATAACATTACTGACTTTAGAAGATGACATCCTCAACTCTGGTGAAAGTATACAAGCAAAACTTTGGCTTCATGCACCCTTGTCACCGGGAGCATTTGAAGTGGAGCTTCTCTTCTATTATGAAAGTACTGGTGTTGTGGGAAAGAAAATGTGAGTTGTAATTACACATTTTGATTTGCACAATATCTTGAAGTTTAGGTGATAAGATTGTCATATTTTCAGCAAAAACTTTTGTTATTGATTCACTGATTAACACACACGGACACCCACATTTACATTATCTTAAACCCTTCTTTCAGGTACCGGTTGTTACGTCATCATAGTAGTATATACTTAGAAAGAAGCCTGAGTTTGAAGGTGTCATCTGTTGTTAGTCAAAACTTGCAGGAATCTCTTAAGGACACTGAAGAAAGCCCTGGATCATGTAGCTATACATCTAATCTTCTTGTAGAAGTCATCAATAACTCTGAGGTAAAGTCATTCCATGTATTGTTTATTCATTTTTAATATAAGGTTAATGAAATGTGGAAAGTCATCAGTGTTAAGATAGGAGGGGATTGTGTTGTGAAGTGGATAGATATGAGATGATTAATGTATATAGATGTCAGGAAGTATGTATTATGATGTGGTTTTAATAATTGGCAATTATATTTCAGGTTGATAGCAGTTGTAGTTCGTACACAATAGTAGGACTCAGCAGTAACAGTAAACAGTGGGCAGTTGTTCCTCATGCCACTTTACAAGGTTAGTATGCAAGTGTATTCAAATAATAAGTGTAGTTTAGGGAAAATACTGGATTAATAAGTGACATTCACATAATCGGTGGTACAGTGGTCAGCGTTCAGGCATGACAACCTAGGATCCCATGCTTGATCCCCCGATATCCGCTGGCCACTTTTCATTATTTGGTATTACCGCCAAGTGGCCAAAGACTACCCAAATTGCTGCCATAATGTCCTCAGACTGGACTTACAATGTTTATATGTATCTGAGGCTTTAGCGGTAATAGCCTCTCATCATTCTCAACATATTCAAGAGAGAACGTAAAATTTTGAGGCGTCACTATAAAAAATAAAAAAAAACCTACGCCAAATAACAGGCAAGAGGCAAGTCCATCCTGTATCTGTAAAGTCTACTGGCGCCAACGGTTTGTGATATATATATATATATATATATATATATATATATATATATATATAATATATATATATATATATATATAAAAAATATATATATATATATATATATATATATTAATTTTGATATCGCACATATTTCCGCCATTTCGTGGCATTCCATAGCATTGGTTATGAGTTTAAATCTTGTGCGTCATGATAGAATAGCCGTATGTACTGATTCAGCCAATCAGAGCGTCGGTATTGTTTTCTTGGCCACTGATTGGCTGTTGTGTTCTAAGGGCTGATTTCACAATCACTTCCTATAGTTGTGATCGTTACCAATGAGCAGTGATCTCCATCACCATCAACAAATCTGATTTCACAGTCGTCTTTCAAGGTGTTGTTTATTTGTATCGATACCAGAAATTTGAACCTTTGGTAACGCAGGCTTGGGAGCTGGGGGACCTCCCCAATGGAACTTATCAAAGAAATTTTTTAGCAAATAACTCAAATTCTTATCCTCATATAGTTATATTATTTCCTGAAATATATGTGAAAAATTATTTAACAATACAGCAACATGTTGTAGAGGTATAATGATAATATGAAAATTTTTTATAAAATTTTGGATGGCGGCATGAACGCATCAGTCAACAAGGGAGAGAAAAAGAAAAATTGTGTTTTGAATTAATATGATAACCATTTCTCAGCACAGCTCACCCAGCTGTTCATTCTCCCAAACAGGTTGGTAGATAAATGGGTACCTAGGTAAAACCTGGGGAAGGTAAACTGTGGAAAGTCGTATGTCACAGTGGCCCTGTGTCCCGGCGTTATGGATTAATTTCCACCACAGACTTCAAGGCCAATTCGACGGGAGATGAGCGCCCGCAGCTACGCGCAGCTATAGCGTGTGAACACACTTTAACTTTACTTTACTGATTTTAATTTATTTTGTAGGTCAAACCCTGAAAAGTGGAGAATCATGCCATCTGTGTGTCAAATGTGTACAGTACCTGAATCCAGACCCAAGTAAACTGGTTCTTTCCCAGCTCATGTTTAACAACTCTCAAGTAAGTTATGAAATTATTTTGTATTGCTAACCATAGTGAATTTAGATGTTTTGTGATCATCAACCACTTATATTATCAGTTTCAAAAGTAACTCAATTTCTATTTTGATCTTTGTTTATAATGATAAAGTAATACTTCAGAGTAGTAAAATATTTTGGAATTATTAGTTGAAAAAAACAACTTGGTAATCATTTCAATCACTGATTTTTATATTGGAATTAGTAATACTAGACCTTCAGTTCCAGGTGTTTGTGATAAAGTTTATTATCTATAAAGAAAACATCCAGTATGATTTTTGACAATCTGAATCTGAACCATAAAAATAAATTTTCATATAGTGAATATTTCTATATTGAGATCTTTATGTAAGATTTGTATTTCATTGTAATCTTATAATCTCCTCTCTTTTAGAATCCTTTGAACTCATGGTGGCGTTTTTCCCTGCGAGAACGCATTGCTCTCCTCGACCTGTTGGCTGATCCACCGCCTCCCAACCCAACAGCAGACCATGTGCCACCACCACCAACACAAGACCAGCTGGATACAAGGCACATCAATGCTGCTAATACACTAGATATGGTGGCAACAGCCATGTGGAAGGTATGTAATTACAAAACTAATTCCATGTTGTCTGCTCTGTTATGACAAATGGTTGTGTAATAAAGTGAATAAGGATGAGAGTGAGTAGTAAGTCTTATGCAGCACCACCATTACCAGAAGGGGAGAAACATAATTTTTAGTTTAGAAATTTATGTTTAGAGGTAAATTGTTTTTTATTTTTCAGGGAGAAAGAGGAGGACATGAAACATGGGGTCAGCACAGTGTTTATCTGAAGTCTCTAGGAGATAGCATTAGTTTCCCGGTGTCCTCATTAACCCAGGCTGGAGAAGAAGAAAAACCACCTGTGAGAATAATTCCAGAAACTCCTCTTCAGTTCTTACCCACAACCTTCCCGCCTGCATCGAAACAGAAACACATGGTGAAGGTTTCTGCTCATTTTCCAGGTTCTATGGATCATGACTTCATTAGCAGCAGGTAAGGGTGAAGGCAGTTTAATAAGTTTATCATCATCATCATCATCATCATCATCATCATCATCATCATCATCGTTGTCGTCGTCCATTTGCCATAGGGATAAGACACAAAAAATGGAAAAAGAACAATATGTAAAAAATCACCGAGTGAATTTAACCATTCAAGTAGTGGATCCCATATCCTGGCACAGGTTATGTTGGAATAAGTGTATTGATTCATAAGCAGAGGACTTTGAGGGGCTGGGCAATTTTTTATGTAAGTCTTGTATAATAATAAATGCAGTAATAGTCTAAATACTTTTTCAACACTTAATATTCCAGTGTATTGATCCTCTGAATCCTAACGCATTATAAAAACGTATTTTCACACTTTCCAGAAATGTTGAAATGCTGTTACATAATACATTTTTTTCCTCAGGTTGTGTTGTCTTGAGTTTGATTTGTATCTGCACAACTGTAGTGCATGTCATTTAAA
>JAPQNM010000046.1:9843283-9878283 GCA_029783475.1 Metacarcinus magister
AGGGGTCTCAATTAAAAATAATCTTGTGCTATGCTATCGATGCCTTGCAATATGTTCAAACAATTTATTTCCGGCGCATATAAGGAAAAAACTTGCCCCTATCTCCTCAAATGTTGGGGGGCAAGTGTGTATATCAGTATGATAGATGCATGCAGTGGGTGCAAGTGATAGGGGAGGACACAGTGAAAGAATGGGAAGAAAGGACAGGAAAAAATGTAGACTTATGTAATGAGCATCCCCTGGAGGTAGTTCGTAGGCACAGGCATCAGATATAGATAGAAATGGGTAAGTTCCAAAAAGTGTTAAGATAGTTTAGTTCTTGAGATGTCTATACTAATCTAATCTAATCTAATCTAATCCACTCTGATGCATTCCTGAAGAATTCCTTCAACCAACTTTCTTTCAAGACTTCCAACACAGTCTTCCTATTTTAAACAGTCTTCTCACACCCATAACATATAATCCACCTCTGTATATCCTCCAGATCATCTTCCCATTTTCTCTACATGATGATGGCTAAAGGTGTTGTGTTTGACTACCAATCTTTCCACGTACACTTTCGTTGCTTTCACCCTCCACCCTCTTCATATCACAAGTACCTCTCAAGTCATCTTCACTGCCTGAAGTCTTTGACCTATTTCACATCTATGTCTCACTCGCATGTCAATATTGGTACTTATCACACCAGTGGGGATTCTGGATATTTCAAGTGTAACCCCGAGTATTTTCACCCTGAAAAAGCTATTTACAGCAAAATAACACAGACTGTGAACAGATCAGAATGGAAAAAGACCAACCCAGCAAACATGACTTGGTCTCTAACCTTTGAAAACTAGTAATGCCACTATATCACACAGTGCCTTCTTCAACTCTCTACTCACTCCCCCATTCTTCATTATATGCCCCAAAAACTATACTACTTTTCTCCCTTTAAATGGTTTCTCTTGTATTTCCCTCTCCATGCTTCCGTGTTCACACAAGATTGCTTCCAGGTTTGATATTCCCGTCTTAAAAAGGTGGTAAAACCTTGTTCCAAAGTTTGCAAACATTTGTTTGCACAAGTTGAATCAATTAATTACACAAGAATAATTCAAGGTGCTTGATTATCCCAGAATACATCCCCACAACTACCGTACATTAATCTGATACTTACTAAATTCAATGAGCAGCTTGCCATAACCTTTCCGCTGGTAAGGAGGTAGAGTCAAAATACATGCAACGTTGTAGTCTTCTGAGGACTCCTTCTCCTGTGAATGAATGAAGTTGGAATGAGGTAAAGAGAAGTGGCTGTATTCCTTACCCATTGTCTTGTTAATGTCTATATATGTGCCAATAGCTAAGCCAAATGATTTCAAATTCTTAATTCTTCATATAATTTTGCTTCTTACTCTTAACATTATCACTGATCTAAGCGATGCACCTTTCTGTTATCATCATCATCATCAGCCTCTATGATTCCACTGTAGGACAAAGGCCTCCCCCCAACCTTCTACACTCATCTCTATCAGCTGCCCATCAATTCAAGGCCACCAAAGAAAAACTTCTCGTCTCATCCCTCCATCTAGTTCTCTGTCTGCCCTGCTGCCTTCTACCATCTATTGCCATTCAGTTACTTTAATTGATCATCAATTATCTGTTCGGCATGTCCACTTTTTTCTTTTAATTGTGGTCAAGTTGTTCAACTTTGGTTCCTTACCTAATCTACGATGCTTTCTTCTTTGTTAATAAACCAATTATTATTATTATTGTTATTGCTGCTATTATAATTTATTATTATTATTATTGTTATAATTATTATATTCCTACGAGAAGACAAGGTGCAGAGGGGGATGGGAGAGTAATGTCTCCCTGAACCCTGGCATGCCTTGGTTACTTCCCTTTAGGGGGATAACAGCCTCGTGTATAGATAGATAGACAATTATTATCAACCCTGTGGTGGGGGCTGGAAAAATATTACCACCTTATTCCTTGTGACGGAGGGACGGAGTGAGGGGTTTGGGAAGCTCCTCCTCTGTATACTCTTCAACAAAAAGACAAATAATATCTTCCTAAACAACTTGTCTTGGTTACCTTCCTTTAAGGGGGATATTAGATGGATGTATAGATAAAAATATATTATTATTACTATCAATATTAGTCCTGTGATGTGGGCTGGCGTCGGAGAGTTAGCAAGGTGACGCGCCCCTTAGCGTATGCCCCAAATGATTGATTGATTGGGGGCTGCAAAAATACTATCACAGTATTACACGAGGGTTGTAAAAGGTGACTAAAAGGGACTGAGCGAGGGGTATGGGAAGCCCCTCCTCTGTATTCTCTCCTATAAGAAGACAGGGCACAGAAGGGGGAGCAAAGAGTAAAGTCTTCCTGAACCCTGAGGCCTCGTCTTGGCTACCCCCTTTTAATGGGGATATTTGCCAGGTATATATATATATATATATATATATATATATATATATATATATATATATATATATATATATATATATATATATATATATATATATATATATATATATATATATATGTCAGCCCTGTGGTGGGGGCTGCAAAAATACTACCATATTCCCTGCGGATTGTATAAGGTGATTAAAAGGGATGGAGCGAGGGGTGTGAGAAGTCCCTCCTCTGTATTCTCTCATGAATAAACAAGGTGCAGAAGGGGAGGGGAAAGTAGTCTCCCTGAACCCTAAATGCCTTGCCTTGGCTACCCCCTTTTAATGGGGATATAAGCCACGTATATAGATAGATATAGATTTTACATAATTATCTGTCTAATGTCAATATAAAGAGGGACTGCATTTAGCATGTTTGTCTTTTGCTACCTTGCTTCATTTTTGGCAACCAAATTATTGCATTTTGGGACAGAGGGCATCTTAGTGGTGGTGCATATCTGGCCCTTAGGCTGCCATGTTGGTGACATCAGTCACCAGGCTGCTGTACCAAATCACGCTCCTTTCTTTTTTTTAAAAGAATTTTTCATCTTTGACAATGATTCAGCAAGTAAGACGCACCTGTGATATGGCGTCAACAACCTCTGGGATGCTGAGGGGAGTGATGGGAGGAATTGTGAACAAGATAAGCATCCAAATAGCACTAGGAAGTAAACAAGGCAGTGGATGGAGGTGGAGGTACTGTAGCCTCGTCTCACACCCTTGGATACCAACAACACTTGCCTCACCAACACACACCACTGAAGCCGATATTACACATGGAATGTTTCCTTGGTTAACTAACTTTACTTGAGCAAACAGTGTTTCCTTTAATGCAACCAGACTGATCTAAAGGCAGACGACACATTCACCCTAAATGATGAATTGCCAAAACAACACTAGTGCAGCGGAAAGATGTTGTTACAAAGCCAGTGATGGTACTTGTCAAGATGCTCTATTATTTAGTCGTGCATTCACAACACTTCAGTAAAGTAATGGCAGCTCAAGGCTTTGTGGGTGTTGTGATAGTTCATCACTGTTCCTTGAACGTAAACAATGCTGAATCTGAACTTCCACTCAGTTCAAGCTTTACCATTTTTATTTTCATATATACAGAACACCAGTGCACATATATTTATTAATTTTGTATATAGTTTTGAATTTAATTATTACAAACAATTTGTATTTCTGCATGAGCAAAGCAAGAATTTTGCCCAAATCATAATGAAGGTGTGCTTATAGAAGAGCAGTTTGTCCAAGGAAATATTCCCGATGTAATATCGTCTGAATTGCTCACAGGTTCATGTTGTTACATTATTATTTTCATGACATATTGTTGATGTAAATGCCACTTTAGCAATCATGTTTGAAGCCTTCACTCTATGCGCCCTGTTGTAATGGGCACACCCTTGTATGAGCGTCTTCACTCCTCACCCCAGGGCCTGTGAACATATTGCTGCCTGTTTGGCATCCCTTTGTTACCTTTGTAAATAAAGATAGACTAAGTCAAGGGAGTTTGTCTTAACCCAACAACACACATATTTTATCTCAATATTTGAAACCCATCTTACCTTTGAGAAATAGCCGACGATATGGTAGCCCCGCATGTCACACTCAGTCATGACGTAGAAGAGGAAGGGATCAGTGTCATAGTAGAGAGTCTTGTGATCCAGGAACAGCTTGGCCAGCAAACAAAGATTCTGGGCATACAGTTTGTTCTTGCGACCGTCCAATTCAAAGAAGGAAACTGACGCTTTACGATAGATCTCATTTCCAGGTGGGTGTTTGAAGGGACATTTGTGCTGGAAGGAGGCATATATAAATAAACTTAAATATACTTATAAAACTATAATACATTCTAATATATCAAAACAATTGTGGGGAAGCTGGTGTTGGTCCCTATCCCTTAAATGGGCATTCCAACATAGGAAGGACAATGAATGCAAATTAACATCTTTACACTGTAGCTCGGCAAGGCTCTACACTGCTTAAACTATCACCCATCATCACTGTCTGCAAACATAATAATTTATAGCTACACTAGGCTGCACACTGCTTTGGATTGGAGATTGATTGCCAAGGTAGGTAATAATAGTATGAATGAAATGATTAGGAAATGGAGAATACCTGGGAGTAATAAAAGTTATTTATATGCTGGAAAAGGATTGGTCAGAGGGATCAAGCATTTCAAGCACAAGATCCTCAATAAATACATGCACAAGATAGAGAAAAGATATGTAACAGATGCAAGGTAGTTTAAGTCATGTTTGAGTGGTTGTACAAGTAAGCTGTGTTCCCAAGATGACGCTACAGGATTGTGGATGTTCACAAAGCAATTGAATGAGAAGACCAGACTAGACTAAGTGAATAAAAAGAGGTCACAGGTGAAGAGTATTCCAGGATTTGAATGTAACGTGAAGGAAAGATATGGGTGTACCTAGGCTATCAAAGAAAGAATATTATGACGAGAAACCATTGGAATGTTCTCTGCTATTTGAGAACGTATACAAATAATGCAGACATGTTTTAAAGTATTTTGGATGGACTAGGAAAACTACAATAAATAAACTATTAGGTATTAAAACATGAGACTTGGGAATATAATAAAACAAAATTTTTTATGCTCCACTTACCAAGTGTCTCTCTAAACATTTTCTGCTTTTTCGGTACTTCAGACAGAATTCACATATGTATATACAGTCCAAACTAGTTATTTCCTGTAATGGAAAAAAGAGTCTTAAAGAAACTTAGTTAATTGGAACACTAGTAAATATAATTAAATTATCCATACAAATCTAATAGCAACTAATGTGTTTTAAAAATCTTGGTATTAATGCGTGAGTGATCTGATGTGCTGTGTTGGGCTGTGTTTGGGGGTTCTAAAGGCTAAGTGAGAGGAGTGTGTGTGTGCACCTTGTCTTGGCTACCACCTCTAGAGGGATGTCAGCCTGGTATATAGATAGACAAATACTTTTAACAATTATTACTTAGTTTTGAGACAATATTTACCTGAGGATAAGGAGAGAAATACCAGGGCTTTATTCTGAATTTTCCCAGTTCAATCATCTTCATGTTCTTTATCCTGGTGATGGCGTGGTCATCCGAGTGTGTGGCCAGGGAACCAGTCTGGCGAGGAACATTCTGCTGCTGCTGAGTGGTGATTGGTGTGAGTGGAGTGAGGGGGGTGAGAGGAGTGAGGGGAGTGAGTGGAGGAATCTCAATGTCCCCCAAGCTTCCAATAGAGCCTCCGATAGAGCCTCCAATAGAACCTCCAATTGAGCTCCCAATGGATCCTCCCAGAGAACCAATAGATGCTCTGCGGCCATCTTCTTCCTGCCAATAAGGATTCATATGAAATAAAAATACATAGATGGAAATAACGAATTTTCATGATTACGGAAAAAACAGGAATGGGATGGATGAACAGTGTGAAGAACGTGTTAGATGCAAGAACGATGTTTGTGGAGCGAGGAAGAATCAAGAATGGTGATGTGTGATAGAGTTGAATGGAGAACAGTTGTGATGCATCCTCAGCAGGAGGTTCTACAGTCTGTGATGTGATTGATGGGAAAGGAATGGATACAAATTGATGTGGTACGGATAAACCAGTTCTGATGTCAGGTCCTAAACAGACGTCATTGACTATGCTGAGAGACTGACCCTCAAGCAAATTACTGAATGCCGACAAAATCATTAGAGAAGATAAAAGTATAGGAATGATCACAGATAAGTTTATGGAAAGCAGCACGTGGAAACACTATTCCAGTGGCAACATTCACCAGGAGTTTTAAGGAGCAGGCATCAGTACACACACACTAAAGTATACAATGTCTTAGCACAAGATAACTTGCCATTTATTATCACAATAACTAAGCCTGCCAATTATAGGTCTTCATATGCATGGAGATAAAAATGTCAGAATCATTTCGTATACAAAGCAAGAGGGGAAGTTCTGTTTTGGGCAAACGTACTCACTTTCTGCAAACTTATATGGAAAATACAATTCTTGCAAGAACACGATCCACATGAAGAATGCAAATATGTAGATTCAAATAAATGAGGATATACAATGTTACATAAATAAAACTACAAATGATCGAGTTCAAAAGCACACCGAGACTGAGGAATCAGGGGAGGAAGTTGGCAAACTGTACTGTTGTGTTCAGGGATTCCAATGAATGAAAGGAATATATATTAATTAAAAAAAACTGACTAGTTCAAAACTGAAAACAAACTGCAAGACCATTTTCTATAAGCAGTTTGTATCAACAAAGTACTGCTGGAAAGGAAATGTTCTGATAAATTAATATTTATCTTACCTCATTAGGATCCAACTTCCTTTTTTTGATCTTCTGCTGTTTTTGCTGCAGGGCAGCTAACACAGAAGGGCCAGTGATTGGGTCCTGAGCCACAACAGAGAATTGACCTCTTTAGTATTTTAAAAGAATACAAACAACACCAAAAAAGACACCAGATTTCACACTATCATGCATTTATAATTTAAGAGAATAATAATTGTTAAACACAAAAAACGTGAATGGTATATATTAGCATTTCAAAAACGATGCCAAATGCCAATGCAAAACTAAAATTACATTTATACACATATCTAAAACATAGACAAACATGCCACATGACATTATCTGACTCACTGGTGCGGTGAGACCAGGTGAGGAGGGGCGGGAATTAGTGGCTCCGGTCAAGGTTTTTTTAGGAGTGTTGAGACCAGTGGTGGTGGAGGAAGCAAGGTCTCGACGCGGATACTGGATCTTCCGCAAGTCCAGTCGATCTTCCTCAACCCATTCATCTAGTCTTTTATTATCTGAAAACATAGTAAGTTATATGCAGTGGTAGAAAAGCCAATCTCTTGATCATCTCACTTGCTGGCATTCTTTCTATTGGCCAAACCATTTTACATTGCTGCGTTTCACCTCCTCAAACACTCCACAATTCCTCACTACTAAACTAACTACTAAACAACG
Source organism: Metacarcinus magister (assembly GCA_029783475.1). Classification (NCBI taxonomy): domain Eukaryota; kingdom Metazoa; phylum Arthropoda; class Malacostraca; order Decapoda; family Cancridae; genus Metacarcinus; species Metacarcinus magister. Next base: position 9,850,695 of record JAPQNM010000046.1, read on the forward strand.
ATATTAACATATTACTTCCATTTTATTTTCATGAAAGAATACTAAAAATATAATGCCAGACATGGAAGGTAAGTCTACAGATACATTAAAAAAAACATTCACACACAAGAAACATAGTATGCACACGCACATTAATTACTAATGCCTTCACACACACACACACACACACACACAGAGCTTATTGTACAGAAGACTTACAGTCAATGTAGTGAACATAAAAGAGCCTCTTGTTTTCTAAATCCTTAATGCTGATGACTTCTGCCAGTGCTGTAAAGATAAACTATTATAAGCCTGTGGACTTTTAAATTAATAAGTGTTAAAGATACACACACATAAAATAAAATGTTCCAATAATCTGGATAGCAGTAATCTAAGCAACATTGAAAACAGTCCCCAAACAAAGTTGAGACTGCAGTCAATTTTGTCTAAATGTCATCTGATATAGAAAGACCTCTATTTTGCATACAGTAAATACTACAAAGTGAATTCCTGACCACTTATTCAGTTCAAACAATGTACTACATAGTACAGGTGAAAAACCAACAGGTAAACCCTGATGTTGCTACAAGCTAGCAACACATCAGAAATTTCTGATAAACTCAACACTTTACAGGGTCAAGTAATACTTTAATTTTAAACACACACATGATGCCACTACTTGGTACACTATAATGATGGTTACTATTCATCAAATAGAATGTTGTGTCACCTTATCATGCAGTTATTACTTTCTACATTTACTTAATAACAATTAGCTACATTTACAACACAGGCTTTTTGGCTGATATTATAAAGTCTAATTAATTTTGTTGATCTAGTTAAGCTCCTTCAAACCTTCTTTATGATGCATATATATATAGTACAAATATCAATATATTGACAGCATGACAAATATATATATTCAGATAGCAAGGTACAAATAAAAATTAATATATAGATGATTAATATTTATAATATTGAACATCAGCTCAGATTATTGGGGATGCATTACTCGTTAAGTTACAAATATAATATATCATATTACACTAGTGATCTAAACCAAATTGATCAGTAAACAAGTGAACATGAACAATACATATTATAGTCTCGTTACTTGAGTGTCCTGACTTGCGCCAATCCTCGCCATTTGACATGAGGACTGGGAGGCGACATCCTTCTGTCACATTAGACTGGGGAACAAAAGTACAATTGGAATTAAAAAGAGTAATGCAAAATATAAACCAATTAAGTATAGAGCAACAACATCAAAAAATTAGATAATAGATAAATAAAAAGTACAGTACACCCTCTATCTTGGTGAATTCTGGTTGGTAGGTTCAAATTTCACGATAAAATTGAATTCCCACAGGCTACAAGTTGACATTTGTATACCTATAACATTGCCTAATAGGTTATTTATTTTCTTTTAATAATGTATGCATAAGGTTAAATATTATCGTAACAAAACATAATACAAACAAATCAAATGGTTTAATCTTGGTTTTGTTTACAAAGTCACATTCAAATCATACACACTAACACATTATAGTTTTCATGAGTAAGGACTTGAACAACTGATATGTAACTATACCTATGATACTAAAATTACTATATTAAACTTCTGATATAAAGTTCACTGTCATATTAAACTTCAATAATAAAATGCTTTGAAAATATCATGTTTTGGTACCTTGACAACGCCTCCTATTATTACTTACAACAGGCCATTATTAACACCCTAATGACACTCTACGATCTTACTGACTACTTAATCATGTCATAAGTGTCAAAATAATGGTGGCTTTACTTACTATAGGATCTAAAATAGCCGAGTTAGAGTCCTCAGACATTATCACAACACCTCCGTACAAGGCAAGCGCCAAGGAGTTACTGAAGGACGGTCTTAAATATCGGATGGTTTGTTGTTGTTGTATATGATAAAAAAAGGAAGTTTAGTATTATTTTGTTTATTAATATTATTTTTAATGTCTTATTCTTTGTTTTTTATAGTGTTATGTCATTTAGTGAAGTCTATTGGTACCGAATAGGTATAAAAGTCCAAGTCCAAGTCCAAGGCTTAATTTGTTCTGTGACTATTTTCATTATAACTATATATTCACCAAACGATTCATGTTTATATAACTAGATATGGTACCACAAATAAATGAACATATGAATAAACTAAATTGTATTAAATAAAAAATAAGAATCGCTAGTGTTGTGGGAAATTTGAACACCTGTCTCTTATTTATCCTAATTTATAATATCACAGGTGTTCCAACTCATAAAACAAGGTATTCAATCAATATGCACTCCAGTTTTTCATGCAAACAAAATTATTCAATACCAGTAAAATAGAATAAATAGATTAATAGAAATGTGGTGCAGGCAGAACACTTAACATTATTTAATTTGTGTGCGTAATTTCCAAGTTTATTCTAATAGTTGTGGATAAGATTTTGTAATACTGACTCAGAATGTTTTTTCCTCTCTGTTATGTGTTAGGACAAGGTGAAGATGAAAATTATGAAAAATGGACGCAAGGAAATATGAAAAAGTTAAAATACACATGCAAACTAATTCAACGAGTTATATAGAATACCGTCTAATTAAAGTAATCTATCAAAGCAAACTATACATACTATAAACTGTGATGCATACGTTAATATGAAACTATACCTACATACTATAAACTATAATTCATACGTTAAATATATACACATTTAGTTCCCAGTGTGTAGAACGATGATGGCATTTGAATTATCAATATTATTATGGATATTGAACATCTTTACAATTAAATTTACTATTGGTTTTTACTATTTTCCTTCTCGCTATTCCCTTTGTATAATCAGGGTTAAAAGTCATCATATTATTATTGTATTCCATTGCCGCTCTTTTCATATTGTACTTACTTTGTCTGTTCGTGTTGTTCATCCCTTGGGACGAAATTAGATTATTATTACTATCAATACTATTATTATTATTTTTATTCTTACTTAGCGTGTCAGTGAATAGCAAGGATTATTCTGTATATAATCGTTAGTGAAAAAACAGAAAAGTTCGCTCAGCAGTAGCGGCCATCACGGCTTGACAGACTGACTGACTCGCGGCGTGACGACCAAGGTGTGAATTACTATTTATTACGTACTCATGCATATCTGACAATAGTTAATGTTATATACTGATACTTTTAAGCATAATCCTTCATATTACTGCCAGTATTATATCTGAGAACTTATATACAAGTCATGAAAGGCAGACAAAGTAACGTAAAGCTTAGGATCGTAAATGGTTATAATGCGAGTTGTATATAATTGTCTTTCTTAAGTCTTAGATAAGTTTTTTTATTGTTTAAATTTTACTTTTGTGTAGTTAACGTGCAATATATATTTACTAATGATAAAGCGCCAGTACTACTATTACTACGTAGTTAACTTACCATTTCCAACACTATAACGTGAATTTTCTCCTCCATATAATTGTCAAACACTTAATTATATCTCTTTTAGCCATAATTTAAAACTGGAAATATCTCTACCATAATTTAGAGCTGGAAATATTAAAAATGAAACGTAGAGGCAATTGTAAGGATGAAATATAACTCTTCGCGTTAGAAAACTATTATTTCTAAAACACTTACACCATGTTATAGTTCACTAATATATTATAGTTTCTTGCGTTATAAAATTAAGACGCAAATAATAAATATTACATCCTATTACGTAATCTAACCAACCTTGGCGTAATGTAAGTTCTTAAACGGACCTTCCTCTCTCTCTCTCTCTCTCTCGCGCGCCACATAAACCATTTCTCCAACCGTAATAATGGAAGACATCTATAAATATAATGTAATACCACGTTATAACCTCCTTTGTACCTGTGTGTGATAGTATTAATTAGGTAAAGTGATTATCTTGACTGATGATAACGCCGGCACGGAGACTCTACGTATTAACAACCCCCAACTTAGAGAGAGAGAGAGAGAGAGAGAGAGAGAGAGAGAGAGAGAGAGAGAGAGAGAGAGAGAGAGAGAGAGAGAATGATAAATAGTATACAAGTGTAAATCATAGTGGTTGAGCGGAGGTAGTTAGGTAAAGGATATTACCTATTAGGAAATGTCAGATGAGTAGTAGTGATAGGATGAATGTAATGAAGTACATAATGGGTAGATGAAGCTACAGGAACAGGTAGGATGAAATATAATGTTTCTTTAACGTTTCTGAGTGAATGAAGAACAGAAGGAGAAAGAAATGTATGTTATATCACTGAATGTTGAAAATGATTAATGTTATCTGAACTTATCTCCATTACAGACTAGTGTGTGGGTGTGAGGATGTCCAGCATAAACACTTCAGTGGAGTTTTTGGACTGTCCTCATGACCGCATGGGTGAGAGGGGCTATGTAAGTCCATGGAAAAGAGCCAAACAAACTCAGTCTCCTTCCCACCTGAGCCTCAACACCTCTGTAGGACATGGTTCCTTTCCTAAGTTTTCTTCAGCTTCTCAAGTTTCTCAAAGTAAGCTTGGTTCTGAGACTCCTTTTGAAAGTTCCTTCTTCCAGTGTGCCAGCAGTGAAAATTCTCAGAGGCAAGCTGTACAAAGTCACAAATCTATTTTTCAAAGGGCAAACAGTAACCTTGATATGCCTGATCAAGTCCTGCAATCAAGTCTGAGTCCTCTTGCTTCTTCTCAAGTGCTCAACACCTTTCAAGGATCCCAAAATACCTCTATCCAAGAAAAACAATCAGAAGATTTTATTTATAATGAAAGTAAGATGTCGATTGATGATGATGTTCTAACTTCGAGTCAACCAGTAGCTAAGAGGGTGCCTGTTTTTAAGACAGCCCGCGGCAAAACCTCCAGCATGCATGTGGCACCTGAAAACAAAGGAAAGAAAAGATTGATACCACAGTCCCAAGAAGATCCTGTAAAAAAACATGCAGGTTTACCCTCATTCAGTCATTCACAAAAATCTGTCTTCAAGTCTGTGTCTAAGACTAGTAGTGTAAAGTCTGCCGGCCCTTTGTTTCCCTTGTCCTCAGACTAAAAAAGAAAATATTGAAAATGACACTTCAAGTAATCACCTTAAAACACAGCCATCAAAGCCAAAATTTGGAGGTAAGGCAAATCAGTGTCCTAACAAGAAAATCAAGAAAGAAATACCACCAGATGTGACTGATCCAAAAAGTGAACAAGGACACAGAGAAGTAATATAATGCCACAGTTATTGTAGTTAGTGTTGAGGTCAAGCATAAATACAGTACAAACTCTCCACTTTGAATCCTACTGCATGAATTTCCACATTAAACTCTCTACATCAAAAGTACTACCTAAGTTATTTTGCTGAAACTATACTAACACTATATAAAGTTTGAAGTATTGTATTTTGTGTTCACATAACCTATATCTCCACCATACCATATCTACACATTATAATTCATAGATAGATACAAGTTAATAATCATATAGTGTTGCCAGCAGACAAGTAACAATATATTTTAACCTATATACATGGGCAGGTGACATTTGTTATCTTTTTCATGGGAGCTCTCTCTCTCTCTCTCTCTCAAATTAAATTAAAGGTAAAAGAGAGAGAGAGAGAGAGAGAGAGAGAGAGAGAGAGAGAGAGAGAGAGAGAGAGAGAGAGAGAGAGAGAGAGAGAGAGAGAGATCGGGGACCAAGAGGAAGGAATGATGGAATGCGGGTCTTAAAATTAAAAGGCAGGTCAGAGACAGCTCCACTCAATAACAGTTTCCATGAAAAAGACGACAGATGTTCCCTGAGCTGGGATAAAGTTTGAATATATATTGTGACTTGTCTGTCTGCTGGCAACAACAGTGTATAAATCATCACACATTCCTGGGTTATAAGTGATTAGAGTTTATGTTAACGATACGAGTTAAATATAATGATTGAATTTTTTCCACCCCAGGCTTCTAATGCCGCTCCGAGTAATAAATCTGGAAAAAAGGGGAAAGGAGAGCACGGACCACAGACAAAACCACTTTCTCATTCACCTTCAAAAGACGATACTGATGAAGATAATATTGATGTCACAGGAACTTCTGATATAGAGAATGAATTAGAATTAGAAGACTTAATTAGCCCTACACCCATTAGAACCACTATAGCTAACCAAGAGAAGAAGATGATGCAAAGTCAAAAGAATCTACCTAGCACTCTCTCCAGCAAGGTAAATCCGATGCATGGGATTAAAAGTAACAAGAAAACAAACTCAGAGGTAAATCAAGATAAGAATATTAATGAGTCTCAAGGTGTGAAAATGAGTAAGAAGGAGTTAAAAGTGACTAAAGGTAAACAGAAGAATCTATTACAACCAACTCCTGCTGTTAACACTATTCAGCATCCACCAACTAAGGAAAAGACTAATTCAAAAGTGATTACTAATAAGAAGAAAAATGCCGTCAATGATTATGACAGCAAGAACAACAGCCTCCCGGATGTCCAGTTCAAAACAAAGAAAAAGAAAAAATTCATAAAGGCTTCATTAAAACCGGTAAGGAATTTGTTATTGAAGTGTTTTTAAGTGTATAGTTGTAGATTGAAGTGGTTATGTCGGGTATATTTTTGGAGACACGAGCCATTTTTAACGATATACTAATTTCAATCCAGAACCTTCCTTCTCCTTTCATTTCAAAATAAAATAAAAGCCTACTATTGGGTAACTAATGAACTGTAACATTATTCTTGGAAACAAAACATCAAAATTGTTGGTATATCTAGGGCACAATAAGCTGTACTTTCTATGTACACTTTTCTTTGAAGTGTATGAAAAAGCAAGCTATATTATGATGATATTTATGTAATAGTTTTTACAATTTTCACAATTTTGATCTGTTACAGAAAACCAAAAAACCTCTGCTACCTTTGTTGAAGAGGAAAAAACAATTTTGGTGAGTGTTTGAAGTATATTATTTATTATGATGACAAGAACTGAATGCAATATTCTAGATGATGGTGCACAAGTGTATTTAAATAGTGTGAGGATAAATTTTTCAGATTTGTATTCCGAAGTCCATCTGATGAGACCGACGAGTTTGTTCGCTGTCTTAACATGTCTGAACAATGTTTACTGGATTTGAGGTCTTTACTAATGGTCACTTATAAGTCTTTTTCATGGCTAAGCTTGCAAAGTTCAGAGGTAAAGTAAAGGTAAAGTTGGGAGCACACGCTATAGCTGTGCGTAGCTGCGGGTGTTTATCTCCTGTCGCTTCGGCCTTTGAGCCTGTGGTGGAAATTAATCCATTACACTGGGACACAGGGCCACTATGACATCTGACTTTCCACAGTTTACCTTCCCCAGGTTTCCCTAGGTACCCATTTATCAACCAAGACGTTTGTGAGGATGAACAGCTGGGTAAGCTGTGCGCCGCCTGCCTTCGTTCGGGATTCCCAGCAGATTCGTAGTCAGACGTGTTAACCACTGCACCACTGTGTGCTGATGATTATTGTTTCTGATATGCAATACTTTACATTTAACGACATTAAATTTCGTCTGCCATTTTTTTGACCAACTGACTAAGCTGTTGAGGTTGGATTGTAATGTAATTGTATTATTTCAGCGGTTGTAGTTACTTTACTCGTGATTTTTGTATCAATGGCAAATTTTGATATCTTACAGGTGAGGCTTCAATGATAAATAAGGAAAAGAACGAGGCCAAGTACAGAGCTCTGTGGCACACTGCTTATAATGTCTTGCCAGTTAGATGATTTACCATTAATGACAATGTGCTGTTTTCTCTTGGAAAGTCAGTCTTTGAGCCATTTGAGAATTTTTCCAACTATGCCATATAACTCAAATTTTACAATGGCGATTAAGTGTTTACAGTCTGCTCACAATAGCTCATCTTAATCTAAATCTTTGAGGTCAAATTTTTGAGTGCATTTTACTGGGGAAAAGTGTGTATTATTATGTAGGAAATACTGTAATTAAATTAACTTTAGTTTTGTTTTTGAATGAAGAGTTTCACTTAATTATTGCATCAGTTAATATGTCTTTTTTTAGTCCCAGAAATGCTTCAAATCACAAAAAATCAGTGGATGACGACAATCCTGCAAGTGACTTTCAATTCTCATCACCTGACACATCCGAGAGCTTTCCGGATTTAACTAATTTGAGATCGTCACCAGTACCTTCCCCAACTCCTATTGTTGCTCAGAACAACTCAGAGGACAGGGAAACAACTCTTGACAACACCAGAAATAAGAAAAAAACAACTAAAAATGGAGATGAAGAAACTACAAAGGTTTGTATTCTTGTACATGTACTTGGTGAAGCTTTGTTATTTTGATCACCATCATCATTTTGAAGGGAAGGCTCCATGTATACATGTATTACTATTCCATCTCCATATTTACTATGAGGAATGCTATATGACTGGTTTTGTTTCAATTATGATTTGGGATGAGATCAAAGACACTCAATCCATGATTGTGACGGTGTTGACAGGGGGATGAAGCAACAATAGGGAGCAGTTTTATAAGTTTTGGTAACTCGTACTCAAAAAATTCCCTTGGGGTTCTGTTCAATTTAAAGTGAGAACTGTCTTGACGAATATATACATCAGCCCTTGTCTCCCTGAGTCACATGCTATTGCACCACTCATTGGTGAGAGGTCAGCCACCCTCTTGGTCAATAATAATTGAAAACAGAGCACATGATCATATAACATTTTCTGTTTTAAGATGTCACTTCAAGTAAGTTCCAAAATTTTTTGCCATTTTTTTTTTCTTGGACATCCTGTTGATAAGGAGTTTGGGAACCAAACCTTTTTCTCACTGAAGCATAACTTTGTTGAGCACAAAATTAATTGTGCAAAATGGTCTCAGGAATTTAATTGATGTGTTAAGTGAAGGCCAACAGAAAAAGTGTATGTATATAGTGAATGATGAAAATGCTTTAGTGTGTTGTACATTTGCATATGTATTTTATTATTCCTTAGGAGAGTGTTGCACAGTTGCTTAACTCTATGGACGATGTACTGTGGGTCCAGTGTGACAGTTGCTTGAAGTGGCGCAAGTTGACCCACATTCTTGATCCGGCCACACTCCCTGACCAGTGGTACTGTACAATGCTGTCCCAGTAAGTATGATGTAAGGTTTCAGTTTACACATACAGTTGGTTAATGCAGTGTAGATGTAAGCATTATGCAAAATGAGGTTCAGCACCATTAAAATGTTGGGTGGTGTAAGAGCAGCAAAGTCTTGCAAGGCTGGCTGTGGGTGGCAAAGTGGGTGAGCCACCCACCAACTAATAGTGGAAGTACAAGACTAAAGTTGTGTCCACATAATATGTTGCATTTTCATAATGACATTTTGTCAGCTAATCAAAGCTTATCATTTCAATGCCCAGGGCAGGGCAGGGCAGGGCAGGGCAGGGGTTCCTAACCTGGTGATTGCGAAAGGTTGTTCCAGGACTATGAAACTGAGAAAACAGTTGTTTTTTCCAGTACTGTACAGTCTCATTCTTAGGAGAAACACATTTTCAATGTGAAATCTACAAATTCCTTCCTGTTTTTCTTTTTCTTTCTAGATCCTGAAAGGAATACGTGTCAAGCACCAGAGGAGGAATGGCAAGATACAGATGTGAAGTACATCTACTATGAACATCAGTTTGTTGTTGGTTCAGGTAAGAACTATCCTGCCCACTAATTTGAAAGCTGTATTAACAATGTCTGAACAATGTTTACTTGGTCTTTACTAACAGTATGTATATTTACATGTACTCTTTTGAATATGAGTTCGTAGAGACTGGGACACCTGAGATTGATGAAACAATGTGAATGTACTTTTTGTTGATTCCAGTGGTGTGGGCTCTGGTACCTGGAAGCCCCTGGTGGCCAGCCATGGTAGATATTGATCCTGACTACAGGAGACATGATTGGTTCAACAGTACAATGACATATCCTGTAAGTATTATCAAGTTTGGGTCAAAAGAAATTGGTGGTCGCACGTCAGTGGTCAGGTTAGTAGAATACTACCACCATATTCCATGCATGTCATAAAGAACACTAATAGTGACGGAGCAAGGGGACTATGAGACTATGAGACAAGGTGAAGAGGGGGAAGGGAAACTCAATTATTCTCACTATTCTTTCTATGAGACAAAACATAGAGGGGGAGGGGAGATTAAATTTTCCTTAGAGTTACTCCTTTTAGGGGAATATAAACCAGGTACTATATAGATAGAACCCTCTTCACCTAGCAGAAAATAAGTACAGGATGTAAGACAAGGAGTCATGACCCCTCCAGCCCACCACGCATTGCTTCGCTTGAGTAACTCTCAACACTTTCATCCCCACAACTCCTTCTGTTACATGGAAAAATACAGTTTTGAAGGTCTCAAAAACCTCAGCATTTACATTTGTATTCCCATTCTCTATTCAACCTTCCATGCATCAATCACTCTTTGCTCATATTCATCTTTTATTTCTATTATAGTGGATAAGCTTATGTAACTAATTTCCCATATTGTTAGCATTACTGTAAATATCTTCCTAGTGTCCCTCCATACATGAAATACAAATACACACTTGATACAATGCCTGAATAACAAGATGAAAAAAATCAATAAAAAGAATACATTTTTGGATGAAGAAAATGGTGTTGGAAAAGGTATATAATTGATTAATAATTTTCCATCCGCACAGACTATGTACCATGTCACATTCTTTGGTGAGCCCGTGACACGAGCCTGGGCAGCCTGCAGGAACGTAAGAGTCTTCAAGCAACATGATACATATAAAAAATTCCTGGATGATGGGAAGAAGGTTAGTCCGTTGGCTTTTCATTTGAACCTTAAAATCATATCATACAGAACAAGAAAAGAGAAAGAAAAAATGTGAAATATATATGTAGTATTTGTCAATTTGCTCCCCTCGCCATCTGGTTGACCTCCCGAGTGAGTTAGTTTGGGTCACCTCAAGTGGAAGAAATGTCATGGGTATTTGGCATTTCGATAGATTTACCTTGCTCAATAAGTACTCTACAAATTGAATCTGAATAGTGGAGATTATTACTTTATGAAATTTCAGGACCCAGCCAGAGATATCATATTGCGCAAGGCAGTGCAAGAGGCTTCTCATGCCCTCTCCATGGAAATCCGGCGTCGCAGAAGGACTTATGCATTTGTTGTTAGGTAATTATTATGAATAGTACTGAGTAGAGGAAAGGTTTGAACAACTGAGTCATGACCAGTCACAAGATACATGATGAGTGTTTGAAAATGTCCTGAATGTGTGCATTATGCTAACTTTTTTTCAGATATCTTGATTTTTATGTACACTTGCTATAATCCTTTTGCCACAGTTGGATGTAGTATTAATTCAATTTCATGGCTTCACAGGTACACTGGCAAAATTGAGAATTATACTGACGACAGCCAATCAGGTAAGAACTAGGAAATGTAATGTTGAACTTAGGTGACCATTTTGCATTAAATACAAGTGACTTGATTCTGTTATTGTTGCTTTCTACAGATTTTCTAGTTGTGTAAATACTAAAAAATCAATACAATCTCATGAATATAGAATGATGGGAAATCTGGGTTGGCCAGTTTTAAGCTAAATCATCCAGTATTCCACATGCAATTTTGCAAAAACCATATGGACAGTAATGTCAAAATCGCAAGTGGGACTAATTTACTGATCTTTTTTAGCATTAGTTGTTGGGCAATTCAAGTTCGACAATGTATCTTTGTACTCCATGGTGTCATCACAGTTATTAGCATTTCATTTGGTTTTCTTGCCATTCAAGTCAAGCAAGTTAGTGTCTAGTACAATCTTGACCATCAAAACAGATAGAGTAATATAGAAATTAAATTCCTTTCTGGCACAATTTCAAGGTTTGTGTGCACTGAACTATCAGAAAGTCAAGCTGTCACTTCCTCAGCTGCCGCATCCACATCATTCCAGTTTGAAAGTTTTGTGCTGCTGTAACAATGAACAATCAATGTCATTATAGAGGAGTATTGTGACACTTGAAATTTTTGAGTGGGCAAGGGATCTTTAATTTTCCAGATGTTGATGGACATTCTTTAACTTTCTATATATGATAAAGTAACTATTATTATTATTTCAGAAAATGATTATCAGAAGACATCAACACCTTTGAAAATGACCTTTGCACAGAGGAAGCAGCGCCAAGAATCAAAAAGGTTACATTCAGCAGCATCCATGACGGGTAAGCAATCAATTCAGCCAAGGTGAAGGATGCCACTACAGCCAAGGACTCTACAAAGAATACACAATCTCAAGAACCACAATGTAACAAGACAGCTAAAAGTACAAATAATAAAGAAAATGAAAATATAACTGTAAGAAAAAAACAAGATTCCGATGAGAAACGTAACGAGCGGAAAGGCTTGGAAAATAATGCCAGAAAAGTTAATGATCTCGGGATTGCTGCAGATCTTCCAGGTAAAGAGAGTAACAGCAAAGAAATAACCTCCGACATGAATCTTTGTAATATAGATGAACATATTGACGACCAAACAAATGACGGTTTTGACAGCAATACCAATAGTACTCAGAAAGATCAATATTTTAATAGTAAGATGTCTAATAAAAACTGTGTGGAAAACAGCAAAAGCCATGAACAAACATTTGAAAACAATGATACCAGCAATGAAGTGAAAATAACTGATTCAGAAGAAAGTGAAGGAATCAGTGACAGCGAGAAAGAAAGTGAAGACATCAGTGACATTGAGAAAGAAATTGAAAAACGTGGTCAAGAGCTTGAAAATAGAAACTTAAGTGACGTAATGTCAGAAATAGTTCCATTTAATTCAGATTGTGTATTTAGAAAGAGTGGACTAGCTGATCATGACACTCCGGGAAGAAAAGAGGACAACGTGAGCACAAAAAATTATGAAGACAAGGATGACAACCAGATTCATACAAATGACAAAGAACATAATATGGACCAGCATATAAAGGGCAATAAAACTGAAAAGGGGAAATACACTCCACGACAGGATACTGAACATAGCTATCAGGATCTATATGATACTGAATGTATGAATGAAAAACAAGGTGACAATAGTGAAGATGACACGGCCATTGAAGAAAAACAGGATACCATGAGTAGCTATGAAGACCATAGTAGGGAAAGTAACTACCAGGAGCATGATGAGACTAACCTTCATCATATGGAGAATGAACTTGAAGGGAGTCATGATCAGTGTGAGAGTGAAAGTAATGAAGCTACTATCAATGAAGATGATCAAGAAACACATACTTATAAAAACAATGAAGATATTACAGGTTTTGAAGAAGAGATTTATAGTATTTATGATAAGGATGGCAATGAAGTTGAACACAAAGAATTAAGTAATATGGAAAGTGATTATGAACAAGATAATGATTATGGAAGGCACGATAATGAAAAAAATTGTGAAGTACAAACTAAGTATAATGAGAATGAAGGAGATTATGTACAATATAATGAAGGGACTTATGAAGGGCAAGACAGTGAGGATAACTATGAAGAACAACTTAACTATGAATATGATGATACTACGGACTATAACCAACAAAATGAGGATGAATATGAGGAACAAGATAATAATGAGTGTGTAGATAACAAAGGCAATAACCAAGAAAACTATGAAGAAAGTTATTATGAAGTGCAAGATAATACTGATTCTAGAGATGGAATCCTTGACAATTACTATGAAGACAATGAAGAAGAACCTACATTCAGTGATTATGAAAAGGAGGACAGTGGCGATTACGAACTACATAATAATGATGATAAATACGATGACAAGAATTCTGACAAGCAGGATCAAATAGGAAGGAAAATGTGTACTTCTAAATAACAGGATTATGATCGCAAACACTCCTATAAAAAGATCCAACTGGGAATACAAAATCTGTTGAAGAGATAGATATTTACACATTGTTTTTGATACTGTAAAAACATCAATCAATATAAGATCATATAAAAATTGAATCCTTAAAAAAATAATAAGAATTAGAGATGTACTTATATATATTTTGTGAGGATATTAAGGAGGCAGTAACTGGTTAAGAAAAATGCTTTGTCTTACCGGTGATTCAATGAACAGAACATATCATGAATAAAGAAGAAATGTTATATATATACAAAACTAATGTGAAACTACAAGGTAAGAGAGAAATTGACATAGACATTTAGATAAGGAAGACTAAAGCAGATGTGAATTTTCTAACTATTCATGATTGTGTCTGTTTCTGTGGTGTAAACTTCATTCAGGATATGGTTGTTAAAATGTTACTGTTAACCAAGGTGATTAAGAAGATTTAGCTAAGGTTCATTCACGTAAGGATCAACTTGACAAGACTTACATGCCATTACTGACACTATTTTGTTTTTAAGGAATAGATTTTTTTTTATTGTAGATGTGAATTTTATATTACTTTTATTATACTATCTCTCTCTCTCTCTCTCTCTCTTAATCTGACTGTGAAATTGGTACCATTTTAGTGTATCAAAAAAAATACTCACATTTGTTATGCACACCATTACTTTATTAAGGTTGATATTTTATTGAAAGGTAGTTGTCTTATAAACTTTGTTGCTTGTTAAACAAATGTATATTTTTTTAATGAAGGCATTTATAGAAGTCGCCATTTTATTGTTGTGATGTGCTTTCCTTCTTCTTTTTGTATAAATGTTTGCACTCTATGAGGTGACCTGCACACACATTTACTATTGTGACTTACATCAACATAAAAACAAACCATGAGATCACAATATCTTCAAACTTGTCTAATCTACAGAAATGTCAGCTCAGTTTTCAGTTCTAGTAATTACCAAATAATCACATTCAATGTCAAGATAGGAGGCGGCACAGTAAAAGTTTGTATGCAAAATGTACCAGATTATTTGGGAGCAAATTTCACTTGACTCGGATCAATTGTAAATGATGCTGACTGGAGTTAAATATTGATAAATCATGGGAGATCTTTACAAAAATTTAATATCATAAACATGTCAACCCTATTATATCATAACAAACATCTAGCAAATGAAGAACAAATCCAAGCGGTGGAATGACAAGACTGAAAAAAAAAGAGCTTGCAATAAATATACAACACAATCAAGCTGACAAATTAAGATCTTGACAGAATCCACAATGAAAATAAGAGATATAAAATAGCTTTCAATCAGGATTAAGAAGAATAAATGTACCCTTTTGTAAAGTGTGTTTGGCATAAGAAGGAAGGCACAATGCAGTCTGCCTTAAAGCTTGCTACATGGAGATTTTAAATTGTAGTACCTACCCGACCCTTCCCTTCCTCTTTTGGTGGTTGTGGGAATGAGTTTTGTCCACACTAAAGGAGTTGCCAGATCATTGGTCAAATAGCTGCCATTAAATTTATGTTATACACATATTAACTAACCTTTAAGGTTTAATGATCTGATTTTTCCAAAGCAGCATCCTTGCAGGTTTGGACAACTGTGGAGTCTTTGTTAGAATCACCTAAACTAAGTTGTGAGGTCCGGTACAAGGTATAGATCACTGCTGGCAATCCACCAATGTTCACAGTTCTTGATGCTCCTGTTTTCCACAGAGTATGAACTCTCTTGATATTCTGCAAAATAATGTTAGTATATAACTCAAACAAAATCAACCTCTGGGAAGATAAAATCATATACGAGAGCAAGTTGACAAACATATTTTGCAAATACGTTTAGTGTAATCAAGACATTATAAAACAAATTAATTTTTGACCAGTTATCTGGATCCAGATTGGCAGAAGCTGAAGCAATATTTGAATATATATATGGCTTATATCCCCATTAAAAGGGGGTAGTCAAGGCATTTAGGATTCAAGGAGTCTTTACTTTCCCTTCCCCTTCTGTCTCTTGAAATGAAAGTATTTGAATAATGGGTTGACATGAGCATGGAAGGTTTATTATTGTACCACTCACCTTTATCATATTTCCTTTATCATACGTGAGCAGAACAGCACGACCTGTCTTCATTCTGGTGACACGGGCCAACTCCACCAATGAACGGTAGTATAGAACCCGATTGTCTGTTTTACTTCCAATACGTTTCCCAAATGGCAGGTCTGACACCACCACATCCACACATTGGCTTCTAAGAGGCAGCTTTGTGGCATCCCACTGAGCTACATCAATCACCATAGATTTTCCCTTTTTCAACAAGATGTCTATGTTATCTCTGCTGCGCCTCACTGCCTGACCAAAGTTGTCTCCACCCAGATGGACAACATGAGGGTGTGTTAGAGAGCCCTGAAAACAATGAAAAATGGATTAGGTTTAATTTATTTTACATTTCAAGGCGAATAACAAAATGAAAAGAACACAAGATCTTACATTTACATGCTATCAATATGAATGTGAGACTGATGTGTTTCATCCCACACAGTAATGGTTGGCCATCACTCGCATATCTATCTGTGAATTGTGTTAGAAAAACATTGTCACATAACTGTCAATCTGTTGTGATTTTGTTCTAAGACTAATAATTACGCAGTAAAATTAAACCGTATCTTTTTTCCAAAACATGACTTTCCTCCTCATTTTCTTGAAAACTATTAAAGATATTGGAAATATCATTGCAGCATCTGATAGACCTAATTAAACTCTACCACTATCATTATGAATATTTGTTCTGTGACTAATAATTATGCAGTAAAATGAAACCGTATCTTTTATCCAAAACATGACTTTCTTCCTCATTTTCTCAAAAGCTATTAGAGATATTGGAAATATCATTGCATCATCTGATAGACCTAATTAAACTCTACAACTGTCATTATGAATATTTGTGGTGTCTGAAGCTGCTTATAACAAGGCTTTGGTGTACTCTTAGGATGCATACTCACTTGGATGCAAACCAGACTTTTAGTAAGTATACAGAAAATAAATATCCTCCCTTTTACCTCCATTGGTATAGTTGCACCTCCACACATGGGGTCAATGACCACTTCCCCGGGCTGGGGGGTGGCCAGCCGAACCATGTTGTGGCAGATAGTTGCCCGGAGATTAGTGCGGCCAAAGATGGTGAGGTTTCGCTTGAACAGTGGCTCTTTAGTAAGAGTAAGTGCAACATACACAAATTCTGAAAGAAATAATGTTAAATATTATTTTTTCCATTATATCTATTAGCCAAGTAAGGGTCAAATGGATTGCATTCTATAGAAAAAAAAGTTCAGATTAGTTTTGAGCATGCCTGAGAACCCCTATGTATGAGAACCCAATAAACTAAAGGATGAGAATAATTTGCATTGGTCAACTTGAACACAGTCATCACATTACCTGTGTCAATGCAAAGCAGGACTTCTAGGTCAAAGTTGGTCAGGTCAACTGGCCACAAGAACATCTCATTCACACCCGCACCAAACTGTCGAGCAGCTTCTGGACTACCAAACTTGTGGGTTGAACCTGTTCTGTAGAAAACATTGACTTCAGTCCAGCATTCAGCAACTGTTGTCTTACATTCAGTAAAGATTTAATGAGTAACATCAGTATGCACATGAATTGAATGTTGTTAACTGTATGCGTACAATGAAGTCACTCACTTAAACGTAACTGAAAAAAAGCACAAGGTAAAAATGCTAATAACATGAGTATAAATTATACCATACTGAGCCTCAAACACTCTTCATCATCATACCACACTCACCACTAAGGGACCCAACAAAGACTTTAAATGACACCAGTGCATAAACAATGGAAAAACATTAACTTGTCACAATCCAGCATCCAGCCATTCCCTTGGATAATGTTTCACCTTCACTCATCTGTATCCCCTTTACATTTTGGAATATTTTCTTGAGCCCTCAGCTTTTATTTACCTACCACAACAAGGTGTTCATATAATCTTATGGTACATACTCTTCTTTACTCATCCTGCAACTCCACAACTTACTTTTAAGGCCTGACATGACAAAACATGTCACGTTTTGGGGTTGACAGAAAGCTGAAAGATGGACGTACAAAATGAAACAAGAATATTAGTAGAGCAAAGGAAGAGAGATACCAAGGTATGATAACAAGGGATGATCTATCATTACAAACACATATAGCCACTACAAGGGAATAATCATTGCTCACAAACAAACTACATGGACACAACAAATACCAACAGATCTAACATGTCTATAACATGAGCAATGCCACAGCACACTGCTTTGGTGTGTCTGTCCTATCAAGAGAAGTAAAATGAAGTTGGTATAACCAGATATCTTTTCTTCACATATCTATGAATATGATCTTACCTGCTGCATGAAACTCGAAACTTGGGCCCAGTTGCCTCCACCTCAACAGGAGCAGTGGATGCTGAAGCCTCAGAAGATTCTTCTGAGTAAAATAAATAACTTTCTCAGTACATGTTATGCACTATAAGGATATATAGTCACCAAAAGCTGAAGCACATGTACAATAGAACTGCATTACCACCTCAATCAGAAAAAATAATTATTAATAGGGAAACTGCAACAAAAGCTCACAATTAAATGAAGTTCATTGAATAAAAATGTTGAGAGTTGTAGATGTGTTGGGTTGATCAGATCCTGTACCGCCACCACCACCAACGCCACCTTCCTCTGCAGCCAGACACATGGTAGCTTCCCTCAACAACACATTCCTCTCTAACTCACCATCACCTATCAGAGAAATTCATCTTTGTTCTCGATATCAGTGAAATCCCACAAACAAAAATTTACGTAAAAGTCACCACTGCAAGATTCACATAACTATAGGATTACTAACCTTCTTGTTCGGGTGAGTCATCCAAGACAGGTAATCCTTTATCTTGTCTCAGGTGCTTTGGTACCGCACCATCAGGTAAGTTATCAAGAACTTTAGATGTCATCTTCATCTTTTTCAGATCAACATCCGGCCGTGGTTGGCAGTATTCATTGGTAAGGGGAATCACTGTTGTAATGGGATCCTCAGGATAATTGAACACTTCCTTCCACACTTGCATACCTTTTTTCCAGTCTGGCTTTGCAGCAAACTTGTAGAGTTGTTCAAAACAGCGCTCCTAATGAATGGACGAGTAACTTTACCTTCCCTTAATGGGGTGGGCGTGGGTATCACTCCTTGTTCTGGTATTCCCTTAATGAATGGTCAAGGCCAAGCATGTTATCCCTCTCCCTTCAATTCACTGGCAGTCTTCACCCTCCATTTTGACATTCAATTTCACTTAGGTACAGTCTCTTAATAAACTTGAAAAATTATTAAAATAAAATTATTACCTTTTAATCAATTCAAATAATGCTATCGACTTCATATTATCTTAGATCAGAATTTAGTGTAATTCAGTTCAGGATTTAGATTAATATTAACATTTCACTCATTAATATAAATTCAAAGCTTCATTCATGATATTTTTACTGGATTTCTATGTGTAAAAATGTAGAAAACATGAGAAACTTCCAACTTACCCTTTCATCTCCAAAAGAGAAGTTCCTGTGCATGGTGATTACAACGTTGACATTGTCAATGGAGCGCAACAAAAGTACCTGCCAAAAAGAAAGTTTTATTCATCATGCAATGGCAAATTGTCCTTTACGTTATTGTCAAAATTGCATAAGCATTTACCTTTCCAGGAAAGGATGTTGTCTAATGTTAATAGTTTAAACATCTCATTTTTCTTCCTTTTAATTTTTTTATGTCCTTAACCTGTGGTGCCGGTAGGCTTGATGGAGGTGTTAGGTGGTCAGCCTCCACCCGTTAGTAGTGCAGGTTAGATTTTTTAAGTGACGCCTCGTTTCTTGTTGAGAGGCTCATGCTGCCCGTGGAAGCTCCTTGATGCATTTTACGATGCAGTCCCAGTTGAGGATAGTGTTATGGCAGCATGTGGGTGATTTTTGGCCACTCGGCAGTTTTTCCAGAGAAAAGTGGCCAGCCCGTGCCGGGGGTCGAACTCGGGACTCTGAGTTGGTATGCCCCCCATGTTAGCCACTAGGCCACTGCTTCAACACCTCATGATATAGTTCCATGAATTACCTTACTAACTTCATTATCATACAGACAAAAAACAATTACCTTTGAAACATCGGCAACATTCACATCGATGAATATTCTCCCTCTTGCCAGCACACACGTAATTCCCAGTTTTTCTTTACATTCCTCTGCAGCAACCTGTCAAGAGAGCTTATTGTATCACAAAAAAATTACTTGATAACCTCTTTCTAAAAATTAATAAGAAATTCAGACATCTGACTGCCTGCTTCTTGTACAGAGCCAATGAACCCTTACTTCCTCTTATGTGTATCTATTTATGTCTGTAAAAATCTGCCTGCTTGCCTCCCTGCCTGTATCGGTCTGCCATCATTTTTTCATAAAAGACTATGGAAATTAGAATAACTATACTATTGTAATGTGTATGAAAATAAGTATAATTCTAACTAGTTTGGATATATCTTATATTCAAGTTTGTGTAAAAAAAACTTACTGTAGCTAAGGAGAGTAAATCTTAACAAATTCATCACTGTACTTACATCTTCAAGTCCAGTGACTACAGTGGCTTCCAGCGTACACAGGTCAGGGTTGTCCGAGTTGATGCCCTTAAGGCTGGCTGGATCAACGGCCTTTATTTCAGGGGCCATTGTACAACCACTGTGCTGCCTTCCAAGATGAACTAATGGCCCTGCACTGAAAAAGAATAAAATGGGAATATTACTAAGGCAGTTTCAGATATGGAAAGGATATTTTTTCTTTACAATATGGTTGAAAGTTTTAAGTTTCTATAATTAATGATATGGCTTTTATGTCTATGAGTCCCTTCTTGATCTTTGCCTACAGGTATTAAGTGGAATTACCTTGAAGTATCATGAACCAAGCCTGACCTACCTGCCTTTACCGGTGACCCAGCTGGTCCGTGGCACGTGTTCTCAGTACACAGGTTGTCTTTCCACTAATTATTGGCTGATTATCTTAAATATTGAAATGCTCACCTTCAACAAAATTGTATCTATATGAATTCCTCTTTTTTATTTCTATATATGTTAGTTCTTTTTTCTATCTAGGAGTCAGAACACCACTTTCCATATTGTGGAGTGAAATGTAAACAAACCGTCTGAGCGAACACATACAGGCCTAAATATATTATGAATCTGATAAAATATATAAAACAAATTAATAAAAAGCAAAGACTGGATGATAAATAATAAAGGTGAACTATTTTTTTTACTGTTTGAATTGATAGCATGTATGGATACTTATTTTCTATATAGAGAATGATGAGGCAGAACCACAAGACACTGAAAGGCTTCACTAATGCGTCTGTCCTTCCTAAGTCCTCTTTGACGTCACAGTTATTAATGCTTCCTCTAATTAGGTAATGCCAAGGAAGTGCTGTCTCGAGTTATGTTATTAATTTACTGATGCTTGATATGTAACCTATAAACACTACATTGAATAACACTGCGCACTCTTCTAAATTAGCACAAGTCTTTGCCGAAAGGTGGATTTATGTCATCCCTTTGATTTTTCTCTCTTGCTAGTTACCCGTGTGTGTGTGTGTGTGTGTGTGTGTGTGTGTGTGTGTGTGTGTGTGTGTGTGTGTGTGTGTGTGTGTGTGTGTGTGTGTGTGTGTGCGTGTGTGTAAACATGAGGGGATGGTATTAGACATCTAAGTCAACAGTGTCACATGGAGAAGAGGTGTTGTGTGAGGCTGTGTGAGGCAGGTGGCAGGTGGCAGGGATAAGACATCTGCCTCGGCTGAATATCGAGTCAAGATCGATGGTATTCGTTGAGAAGGTAAGAAGATGTGTCACGATGCTGGATCCTTCTGTCGATGGGACCAGAAGACACCACGACCAACCACACTTATCCAACTACTACTACTACTACTACACTACTACTACTACTACTACTACTACTACTACTACTACTACTACTACTACTACTACTACTACTACTACTACTACTACTACTACTACTACTACTACTACTACTACTACTACTACACACACACTTACAGCATATATACATAGCAGCACCAAGCCAACAAACATGGAACAACTATCATCACACACCATCACTCTCTCACAGATCCTCAAAGGCTGTCACATCAAGCAAAACGTTGTCTTCTTCACCAGCAGCAGTGTTCCCTCTCCTTCCTTAATGTTTCTTCTGCCTTTCCTCCATGTGTCTGCAACAGGTTCTCTTCCTTCCATCTGCGCCTTGCTGTGCCATCCTCCCTCCCTCCCCTCCCCACCCTTCATCCTCCTCCCGCAGCCGCAGGAGCATCACACTTGATTGGACTCCAGACCACCTGCAGGTGTTCACTCATACTTTTCCTGCTCTTCGTTTCCTTTTCTTTGATTTGATTTTATCTTTCTGCAACTCTGCTTCTTGTATGCATGGTGGTGAGGGTGAGGGTGAGGGTGAGGGTGAGGGTGTAGGGGGGAGGTAGGCGCGCATACACTTACCACAAACTTGCTTCACATACATACTTACGAGAGAGAGAGAGAGAGAGAGAGAGAGAGAGAGAGAGAGAGAGAGAGAGAGAGAGAGAGAGAGAGAGAGAGAGAGAGAGAAGAGAGAGAGAGAGAGAGAGAGAGAGAGAGAGAGAGAGAGAGAGAGAGAGGAGAGAGAGAGAGAGAGAGAGAGAGAGAGAGAGAGAGAGAGAGAGAGGAGAGAGAGAGAGAGAGAGAGAGAGAGAGAGAGAGAGAGAGAGAGAGAGAGAGAGAGAGAGAGAGAGAGAGAGAGAGAGAGAGAGAGAGAGAGAGAGAGAGAGAGAGAGAGAGAGAGAGAGGAGAGAGAGAGAGAGAGAGAGAGAGAGAGAGAGGAGAGAGAGAGAGAGAGAGGAGAGAGAGAGAGAGAGAGAGAGAGAGAGAGAGAGAGAGAGAGAGAGAGAGAGAGAGAGAGAGAGGAGAGAGAGAGAGAGAGAGAGAGAGAGAGAGAGAGAGAAGAGAGAGAGAGAGAGAGAGAGAGAGAGAGAGAGAGAGAAGAGAGAGAGAGAGAGAGAGAGAGAGAGAGAGAGAGAGAGAGAGAGAGAGAGAGAGAGAGAGAGAGAGAGAGAGAGAGAGAGAAAAGGCTAAGAGGCAACCAAAGTCGTACATTTCCGAAGCCAAGTAAATCAAGCTGCCCTTTGTTGTGGCCCATTAGTGAATTGCTCCAGAATGATTTTTCCGAACTAATATGTTTATCTCTCTCTCTCTCTCTCTCTCTCTCTCTCTCTCTCTCTCTCTCTCTCTCTCTCTCTCTCTCTCTCTCTCTCTCTCTCCTCACACCCTACCATACCCTTTCATGGGGCTGCGCAAGGAGAGACCCTCTGTGAAAACACCTTCCATTGTCTTAAGTTTTTATCAAGGATTCACATTATCTGACAGGTAAAAATGTTCTCCAGTAGGTAGAGAACAAAAGAAATGAGTGACAAGGCGAGGCGTATGATAAGAGAGAATAAGACATGAAGGAGGAGGAGGAGGAGGAGGAAGTGAGCGGCTGGTTTTGTCTTGGAACACCACCCTTCCTCTCCCCTCCCCTACTCCCCTCTACTTTCCCCTCCTCTCCTTCCCCCATTTCTCATTCCATCCAGCCAACTCTTCGCTTCCAGTTCTTCCCTCCCTCCCTCCTCCGTACCTCCACCCTCCACCCCTCCCCATCCAGCCTCTCCTTTCTTATCTCTTCCATCCTTCCTTTCACCTTCCAGTCTCTCTCCTCTTAGCTCCTGCACTCTTCCCCTTACATCCCAACTCTCTCCTCCTAACCCCTCCACCCTTCCAGCCTCTCCTCTCCTTTTCTTCTCCCTTCGCCCACCATAAACACGCGGCCTGAACCTCCCTGTCGTGCACAACGCTAAAGTGTCGCTATTAGTCAAGCACAAACAAAAGCCGGACGAGGTTGCTATTGTTTTGGTGCCCACCGCCTGTTTGCTGCTGGTGAACTGCGTCATCTCCTTTGTCTAGTTGTCCCGCTGCGGCCGGTGACACAATGGGGCATAAGCGTCGCGCGAATAAATGAGGAATAATCTTTTATACTGATATTATTTTGCGAGCCAAGAGGTGAGGCAGGAAGGTGACTAGTAACTCTCTGTCTACCTCCTTCGTTTATTCTTTGTCTCCTTTCCTCTTTTCCAGCAATGTTTATCCACTCCACTTCTCTCTCTCTCTCTCTCTCTCTCTCTCTCTCTCTCTCTCTCTCTCTCTCTCTCTCTCTCTCTCTCTCTCTCTCTCTCTCTGATGCGTCAGTGGAGACCAACGAAGCGGACACCATAAATCTAAACTAACTTGTGGTATTCTACTCCCTCCACCCCCTCCCCCCCCTTTTCTCTCCACTCGCAAGGCCTGCACTCTCTTCCTCCACCAACCAGATTTCAACTCCCTCTCTCCACCTACCAGAATTGCCCTCCTTCCCTCTCCTTTTTCTCCTCTTCTTAGGCTTCCCTCTCTCCACTCCCTCGAGCCAGACATACCGCTGTCAGTCATCGTCTTTCCACACAATCTCAAACTCTCCAAAAATGTCTCAGCAACGTTTGAAGAAGTAGTCAACATCTACATCCAGCGGGGAGATAAAGTGAAATCAAGGTTCCCGTAATCCACAACTCTGGGTCCTTTCATCTCTTCATCTCTCCACCCTAACAAAGCCCTCCGTCACTCCTGGTGGTGCTGGCTCAGGCCGGGCTGCCGCAGTAACGACCTTCAAGTTGTTATGCAGGATTTACGGCAAACATTTCAATATGACATTTTTAAACAGTACTGAGACAGACCTCCAAGAGAAATTTCATATGTTTTGTTTATTTTTTTTGCTTTTCTCACAACAATAACAATAATAACAACAATAACAACAATAACAACAATAACAACAATAACAATAACAACAACAACAACAAACCACTACTCACAACAACATTGACTCATTACCAACACGACAAAGTCTTCTCTGAGTTCGTAGTACAATCACGGTGAAAAAAGAGAGTACACATTTTATTTGTTGGATCAAAGGTAAACTTTTAAACATATACGAGTGAAACAAACTCTTCTTCTCGTAACATAAAAAAATAAGTAGGAGGGAGAAGGATGAAGGGAAAAGGGGACGTGGAAAGAAGTGGGAAGGAGAGGAGGAGGAGGAGGAGGAGGAGGAGGAGGAGGAGGAAGAAGGGGAAGGGAAGGGATAGTGGTGGTTTAAAATTAAGTGATGCGAGACTTTAGGCTTGAGGAGTTCCCAGGACAAATCATCAAGTCTGAAAGGCAAATTTATTATCTTTTCTTCCCTCTTACTCCTCCTCCTCCTCCTCTTCCTTCTTCTACTTAACACCGATCGTCACCTCCTGCGATATAGCTTTTCCCTTTCCCTGAGCAAAGTACTAACCATATTCCAGCCATGATCCAACTATTACTTCAGTGGATCCTTCCTTCACCTTACCACATCCCTTCCCTAAGCCCTTACCTGACCTTCCTTTAATTAGCCAACGCTTCACCCTTCATTCCCTTACCAACACTATCTCCTCCCCTAACACGCCCTTCCTTTACCTTCCTTAAAAATCACCCTTCCTTTCTTTCCTATGTTTATAACGCTGCATGCTATTAACTGCACCCTTTCCTTCACTAACTAACCAGCCAGACCCCTTCCTCTGTTCCTGTATTCTATCTTGCCTCTATCAACGTGCTCATCGCCCTATCGACTTAGCATATACTCCCTCCCCTACACTTGCTTTTCCTCCTTTTACACACTATTTGAGAGAGAGAGAGAGAGAGGGAGAGAAAATAAATGTCTAAGGGCTGATTTCTCCCTGCTGATACCACCTTCAGCCATTAAGTCTTCAGAGGCTCCTTGATGTATGAAAATTAGGTCAAAGTTACATGCGCGCGATGGAAATGAAGATCAATGAGACGGAACGGTGAGACGAAGGCATCAAGGCGCTACGGTAATGACCCTATTGACAGTCTCCTTAAAACCATAGCATTTGCAACAGGAAATAGCTAAGTTCTCCCTCTTATCTAAACAAAAAATGCGAGGAGAAGATGGGTGCCTAATAATTCGTTCCCCCATTTCTCTCCTCGAAAATTAGTTGATGTGAGTGAATGTAATTTTTTTTATAACGAACTTGGTATAATAACTTTTTTGGTTTTGTTATTTTTTTTTTGTCTACGATCAACATAAGTTTTAAATCCATTACTGAAAAGAGAAAAAGATGCTGGTGAAGTTTCTTTCTATGGTGGTTATTCTCTCTCTCTCTCTCTCTCTCTCTCTCTCTCTCTCTCTCTCTCTCTCTCTCTCTCTCTCTCTCTCTCTCTCTCTCTCTCTCTCTCTCTCTCTCTCTCTCTCTCTCTCTCTCTCTCGCCCTAGGTTCATGGTGTTGACCGGACACAAACTCAATGTAACACACAGGCATATAAATCATAATATATATGATTAATGCACATATAGACACACACACACACACACACACACACACACACACACACACACACACACACACCCACACACACACCCACACACACACCCACATACACACACACACACACACACACACACACACAACAACAAAAAAAACGTAACTACGGGAAATAAAATATAAAAAGTCATCTTACTATTGCTCCTGACGGCACGCTGATGCACTCCCACAGCTGATGCATGAAGGCCGTGTGTGTGTGTGTGTGTGTGTGTGTGTGTGTGTGTGTGTGTGTGTGTGTGTGTGTGTGTGTGTGTGTGTGTGAGGCAGGGTAGTGAGTGGGTAGTGAGTGGTATGTGTAAGACAGTCGTGAAGTGTATCGTCACATTGGTGCCAAACAAACAAACAAACAAACAAACAAACAAACAAACACCTGCTTCCCTTGTTCAGACCAGATAATATGTAAGAGGAAAACAATAAGACTGATATAAATAATGATTTGATATCAGTTAGTGATAAAAGTAATAAATTAGTGAGAATTGTATTATCTTGAACATTTCTTCGGTGTAATATATATTCAAGAACAAACATCCTTATGGAATTCTAGACTTGATAGAAGCAAAACCACCATAAGCAGACCACATATTTTTTCAGATCACAAATAACATTATAACATACATCACAAAACACTGGACTTGCATATAAATGAATTCTAGTGTTAGTCAGCGAAGAGACTCATCACTACTTGTATAGCATTTCCAGAGAACGAAACACTATCTTCTTCACTAGTCGCAAAACACTGCGTGGTATTGCCTGACCTCACTTAGGTTATTCATCGTGTGGACAGTGAGGTGAGGCTGCGGAACGGAAAGGCAAAGGCCATCCACACCTTCCAGGCAACACAGTCCACAAAATAAAAGTTCACCAGCGTCCAAAATACTGAATCCAAGGTCGCCCTAAACATGTTCTGACAACACCACGACCAATGCAGGATGAACATTGCCTAAATATAAACAAAGCCAACTCGTAGTGCTTATAATTCAATAAAAATAAACCTCCACTTGATTCCACTATATAAAGTTAATAATGAATAGAATTTTGGCTTCAGTATCAAATTCCTGTCTCAAATTCAGCCTCGGAAGAAGGTTAGGTCGCTGGACGTCAATGGTTTCCCGGAGACCTACAAGTGGTAGTTCCTGTTACTCCAATACTCCCTTATTACCTACATCCACCTCTGTGACTTCTCATTCCCATCCATAAAGCCGTCTAGTCTTCTTTTAA
>JAPQNM010000046.1:9880783-9903283 GCA_029783475.1 Metacarcinus magister
AATAGTAGTAGTAGTAATAGTAGTAGTAGTAATAGTAGTAGTAGTAATAGTAGTAGTAGTAATAGTAGTAGTAGTAATAGTAGTAGTAGTAATAGTAGTAGTAGTAATAGTAGTAGAAGTAGTAGTAGCAGTAGTAATAGTAGTAGTAGTAATAGTAGTAGTAGTAATAGTAGTAGAAGTAGTAGTAGCAGTAGTAATAGTAGTAGTAGTAATAGTAGTAGTAGTAATAGTAGTAGAAGTAGTAGTAGCAGTAGTAGTAATAATAGTAGTAGAAGTAGAGTAGCGTCTAGTTCTCCAACCCTAAACTGATTTTAAGTCAGTAGTTCCCAATCTTTCTTATCATATCTCTCCATTTTCCTCAACCCTGTTTACATGGTAACCCCATTCTTAATTCCAATTACTTTTTAACAGCTGCATAATAAATATAGTTGACCATCAAAACTTACAAGAACATGAGAACAATTATTCCTATGAAAAAAAAAATTGGTAAACTAATATACCTTTTGTTGGTGAAAATCATTTATATTTCAGTAAATCATTATATTTTACTCACAAAAACACGGTCATGACATGTAGTTGGAAATCGTATGTAGTGGACATCGTAGTAGCTATTTCACCACCCGTACTGCCATTACATTAGGTCGAGCGGGTTAGGCAAGTAGCGTTGTATCAATAGCATTAGTGGAAACACGTGCACTTAGGAAGATATTCAATCGCATCGCATCGCATCAAAACGGAACACTATCTCAAGCCTCTTCACATCCACTTCGTATGTTCGTCTGTAAATGATAACGAAAAAAAAAAATCCAGTAATATACACTTTGGGAAATTATAGTGAGTGTAGTGGTTTTGGTGATAATGACAACGATCAATACGTGTGACCTCAGATATATATTTTGGTAATGATAACACGTGTGGTGAGGGAGGGCGCGCACGAGTACATATAAAGTTACTATGTTAATACAACATGGAAATATCAGTACGACAATTATTTACTATCAGGAGCATGGAAAACAAGAAAATTAACATATATTTACTGATAAACATTTACTACAAGGTCAGGGACATATTAAATCAACGTGACGTGTTTCAGATGCTGATGAAGAGATGGAGGAAGCAGTGACTTGCTTTGTGTGCTTCAAGGTGTACCAGCAGGGCATCCGCGACCCCCTGGTTCTCCCCTGCGGTCACACTTTCTGCCGTGTGTGTTTATCCGCCGTTCACAGCACGTCTGGAGGCAGTATAATTTGTCCCAACTGCCGCGGGGATTTTGATATTGTGGACGTCAGCCAACTGCCCATCTGCTACCCTCTAGTCGGCCTCTCCTCCAACTACAGTGACATCAAGGTAGGCATCAAGGGGAAGGATCACCTGGATTGATGATGTAAGGTGTGTGCGCCATTGCAGGTTCTAATTGGACACTTGCCGGCAGTTTGGGTCATGCAGGAACCACGAGGAGGAGCAGCGTTTCTGGTGTGAGGAGTGCGAGTTGCCGCTGTGCTCGCTCTGTCTCTATACGGACCATAAGCAAGGCCACTCTGTGCTGCCAATCAAGGGCGTCATGGGGGACAAAAAAGAACGTCTCCATAAACAATTAGAGGACCTGAACGACGAGGTGATGCAAGGCAGAGGCGAGATCTACTACCTGTACGACGATCTGACAACCAAAATGAAGCAGGTGAGTGAGAAATTGTTGATGTCGATGAGTTAATAATGTTATTCACTGCCTTGTATGTTATTCCTGTGTAAAAACAATAAGCTGGATTACCTACTCATAGTCTTACACAAACTGGAAAGGCCTAAGTTATGCATATTGTAATGTGCAACAGCTACAAAAACTCAACATTTCTCATTTAATTCTTTAACGTATCTCTATTACGAGGGTGTCACTTCCCGGCAAATAAAAATATGAAGACTAATACACTGTTTCCTTTGATGAAAATAAATAGGTGTTGAGTCTTGAGGAGAAAGTCGATCTCATGTCAGCTGATATGGAGGACGCTTGCTGTGTGGAGGACATCCTGGCGTGCGAGGCTAAGATGAAAAGACTCGATCAAAAAAACGAAACGCGACTTCCAAAGAAACTACACGACATTGGAAAGAAAATGAACACTATGACACTTGGTACTGCTACATCTGTTGAGAAAGTGTTAGAGGCCACTGATGAGTCTCCCGCGTCACTACAGCAGTTAGAAGACTACAACACACGACGGATGAGACTAGACTACCGAGAAGGCCGTCTGTTGTTGCACTCCACCGCTCATCCCGCTGACGGTCATATGTCTGTCAAGGTACATAATGACGGCAGGGAAACTTTTACTGCATCCGTTCTCTGCGACGGTGATATGCACAAACTTGAATCTAATTTCACCTCAAATGTCAAACAAATTAACACTAACCCACATCCTTTTAAGGTTAGATACTGTGTTTCATAAAATCTTCTATCCTTACAGATGTCTTCCGAAGTGTTCCTGGAGGTGGGCGTGGGCGGCATTTGTTTGGGTCGTATCTACATCAAACTTTGGTGCCATCTACGCCGGGCACAACAGTTTTTGGCGCTCTGCATGGGTACAATGGGACCATCTTATGTTGGGTCTTGCTTCAGCCACGTAGCGTACCAGGGCAAGCCGAAGGAAACACTGTGCTGCAAGGAGTACTGGACTGAGAGTGACGGTCCGGGCACGAAGGAGCTGCTGGCGGACTTGGAATGGGGAGACGACTACAGGGAGGAACCACGCAACGGCCTTCTCATTCCACTCAGCCAGCTTGTGGACCAACATGGCTTTGGCATCTGCACGCGAGGCAATACTGGATCCACCTTTCATTGTCCCTTCGGCGAGGTGATGAGTGGAATGGAGGTGGTGCTGGCCGCCATACAGCATGACCCGGTCAGTGAGGTCACCATCACTCACTGTGGTGGTGTGCTTCCAGATCTCTCCCTGTGACTTACTAAATGTCATATCGCCTGCCATTATCTGGAGCCGCTGTGCCGCCCATATGCTGATGACTTGTTGCAGTGGCCTTCATGGCAAGTTCTATCATATGCTTTTTCTAGGTCAATGAAGGCTGCATACAATTTTTCACCATTCCTTAAGTACTCATCTACTATCATTATCATTGTAAGTTTCTGGTCCACACTACATTTTTCTTTCCTAATTCCTCCCTGCTCCTCGCTAACCTTCCTTTCAGTTACTTCCATCAGTCTCTCCATCAAGACTCTCCCATACACTTTTTCATAGCACACTGAACAAACTTATCCCTCTATAATTACTACACTCATCTTTACTACATTTAATTTTATTCAAGGGCACAGTACTTGCCTTTTTCCACTCATCTGGTACTTTTCTCTGTCTCTATGCAAAGTTACATATCATGAACATCCATTCTGGCACTGTTCCTCATCTATATTTTGATATTTTTCCACTTATTCTATCCATATCTGCAGCTTTACCACACTTTAGTTTGTCAATTGCTTTCTTTACTTCATTTCTATCAATTCCTGTCTGTTTCAACACATATTATCGGAACTATTGCTTTCCTTTCTGTTTTCTCATTCATTCAACGTTCAAAGTGAATGTAGTTTTATATCTGGAAATGTTAATTGACAATATTGCCTTGAAATATTTGCTCTGAAATTTGCATCTTTCCATGAAGGATACACTCCAAATGAAAATTCTTGGTTGTATGGTTGATCTGTTACCAAATAATCTAAGGAGGAATAAATTATTAATCCTCAGTGAAATTTTTAGAAAGATAAACAAACCTATTTGTAATCCGTCATTAGACTTTTATATCCTTGAGAAACTCTGTCTTTGTGTTCACTACAGTAGTTTAGGATTTATTAAGATTTAAGATTTATTAATATTTAAGGATTTATTAATATTGAAGCAAACTGTATATATATTTAAACACTGTGCGGAGAAGAAATTGTATGAAGCTAAGATGTTAACTGACAACTACTGTGCACTAAATATTTATTGAGGAACGATGTCAATGAGGACTGTAATGTAGGACCAGTGGAGTGTAGCACGACTAATTCCTTCTCAAATTTGATCACTTTCTTCTCCTAATAAACATCCTCGTTGTTTGATGTTCAATACTTCTAGAGAGGTGAGGAAATATGTGTATAAAAAAAGAGAAAACTAAGAAGGAGGAAGAGGACCACTAACAACAACAACAACAACAACATAAACAATATAAACACACACACACACACACAAACAAACATTTACCAGCAAAGTAATGAAAGAGAATACAAGTCACGGAAACACAGACAATGTAAGACGAAAACAAAATAACAACAACAGTGTAACACAGACTAAAACAACAATGAAAAGAGATACAAGCAAAGGAAGAGGCCGATAAAGGAAGGATAAGGGAAGGAGAAGCGCAAAAGGAAAGCAGTGAGAGAATCAGAAGGAAGAAGGAAGCAGGAAGGGAAGAGAAAAGTGCATCGAGGGAGAAACACCCGCTAGGCTTGGAGGGGAGACACAACAGGAAAAAGAAAACAAAAAGAAAGAAAATAGACAGGAAGAGGCGGAGGAAAGGAGAGAGACAGCACAGAGGTTAGGGTGATAATGTTACCAGAGAGAGAAAAAGAGAGAGAGAGAAAAAGAGAGAGAGAGAGGGAGAGTATTGAGGGACATAAGGAGAGAGGGAGAGGGTAAGGAAGGGAAGGGCAAGGATCAGGGAGGTGAAGGGAGAGGACACGAAGGCTTGAGAGGGTTGAGGATCGTCACTCACACCTCATTTTTGGTAAAGAAGACATCCATTAATCACGATGGAGGTGATGGATCCCAGGAGAAAGAGAAAGAGAAAGAGAGAAAGAGAGAGAGAGAGAGAGAGAGAGAGAGAGAGAGAGAGAGAGAGAGAGAGAGAGAGAGAGAGAGAGAGAGAGAGAGAGAGAGAGAGAGAGAGAGAGAGAGAGAGAGAGAGAGAGATAGTACTCCCCTCTGCTATGAATCCACTAATTTTTCATCACATTTTCATTATGTCACTTCCGCTTCGTTCAGTATAAATGACTCTCTCTCTCTCTCTCTCTCTCTCTCTCTCTCTCTCTCTCTCTCTCTCTCTCTCTCTCTCTCTCTCTCTCTCTCTCTCTCTCTCTCTCTCTGTGCAACACGAGTGAAGGTGACAAATGTTGCTGGTTTGAGAGGCGACAAAAACAAATGCTCGGTAATTACAGCCAGTCACTATAACTTATGTACTCGACACAACGTGGGATGTGGAAATACCTTACTCAACCTAAATTACAATACCTTTGAAAACCGTCCATTAATAAGACTATCAGTACAATATGCAGATGAGGCGGACAAAAAAACCACTATAGTAATTATATGACAATGCAGGATGATTTTTTGTTTATTAAATTTTATGGTGTTTGAATATATGTTTGGTGCTATTCATAAATGTTGTTCGTTTTTTGTTTTTTGCTAGGCTGTCTTTCTATATAACTCTCTCTCTCTCTCTCTCTCTCTCTCTCTCTCTCTCTCTCTCTCTCTCTCTCTCTCTCTCTCTCTCTCTCTCTCTCTCTCTCTCTCTCTCTCTTGCTTCATTCATATCTTTATTGTATTTTCCGCTCATCCGGCCGACTTAGCGACGCTCGACACCGTTCGTCTCGTGTATTGGCAGTTTTCGGATGAAGGAAAATTGGTCCGGTTTGAAAGGACGGTTACTACCACCTCTTTTCTCCTCCAAGTCTTCTCGCCTTTCTTCTCCCTTCCCTCTTACTTCCTCGTTGTGCTTCCTATCTTCACTATTCTTTTACCTGGGATCCGTTCTCTGCCCTCTCTCACTCCCTTTTTCCTTCCTTCCTTCCTTCCTTCCTTCCTTCCTGCCTCCCTTCATTCCTTTCTCTGTTATTCCATGGAGATACCCGTTATGTGCCTGTACTGGTCTAGAGGGAAGTGATCGCTGCAAGTAAATATGTTTCCTTCAGTTTTGTAATAGTTTCATCCCCTTGACTTTCAATACGTCTGTTTCCTGTCAAAATTGTTAGTGGTGTTTCTCGATTTTGTGTTTATTTTTCATGTATTCTCCTCCTCTCTCTCTCTCTCTTTTATATCATGTCAGTCGTAGTAGGGATTTTGTAGGTTATTGCTGTTTTCTTTGTATCAGAATTTCACATATATTTCTTTTTTTTCTTTTTTTCCCTTGGTCTCCATCTCTCCTCCTTCCCAACTATGAAAAAACAATTTGTTCACTCCTGTTCAAGTCTCGTATTTCCTCCTCCTCCTCCTCCTTGCTACCTACCTTCCCTCCCTCTCTAGCTCCCTTGCTCTTTATCTGCCTCCTGGGAAGACTAAAATCAGAGTGGTCTCCTTCCCGCCCCATCCATCAAGCTGGGACATGAGTGCTGCTTCTCTCCTACACACCCAGAGCCCCATGCCAGCCAGCCTCACCCCGCCTCCTCACCTGCTTACATCTTCCTCAGCCATAACAAATAGAGATACGTAATCATTCTCTTACTATCTCTCTCTCTCTCTCTCTCTCTCTCTCTCTCTCTCTCTCTCTCTCTCTCTCTCTCTCTCTCTCTCTCTCTCTCTCTCTCTCTCTCATATGCACACTTCTGACGTAACTGCCCATACAAGATTATGATAAGTCTGTAATGTTCTGTCTCCTAATACTCCTTTGTGATGTGTTTATCGGAATTTCCTTGCATTACCAACCCAACACACACACTTTCCTTTACTTACTGGTTGCACGAGTTAATAAGTATGATTGGGAAGGCAGTATTTACCTATATTTTTCTAGCTCTTTATATTTAACAATTTTTTCATTATGTTCTCTTGATTTAGTGTTATGTGAGTTCTTTTATGTTAATTGCCTGCACTTTTCTTGCGCATTTCTCTCTCTCTTTTTCTCTTTCTTTCTTTCTTCAAGTGGGAGAGAATGGGAGGAGGAGGAGGAGGAGGAGGAGGTAAAAACTTAATAAGGTTTTCTCTGGAATGAGACACACC
Organism: Metacarcinus magister; assembly: GCA_029783475.1. NCBI lineage: Eukaryota > Metazoa > Arthropoda > Malacostraca > Decapoda > Cancridae > Metacarcinus > Metacarcinus magister. The sequence goes on from JAPQNM010000046.1 coordinate 9,887,743, forward strand.
AAACCAGGAACCATTTCGTTGCTTCCTATTACACCTTTCTCATGATGTGTGTGTGTGTGTGTGTGTGTGTGTGTGTGTGTGTGTGTGTGTGTGTGTGTGTGTGTGTGTGTGTGTGTGTGTGTGTGTGTGTGTGTGTGTGTGTGTTTGAGTGATGGGAGAGTCTGGTTAGAAGATTCCATATTTTCCTCCTTCTTTTTTCCCGTCCTTCCCCTCCCCTACCCCGCACAACAAAATATTAACCCCACTAACGCCAGATGCAGAACCTGGATGGCTAATTCCAGGACTATGTATGTGAGAGAAATTATTAATGCCAACCACACACACCCACCCACACCCACACACACCCACACACACCCACACACACACACCCACACACACACACACAGACACCCCCCCCCCCCTACACACACAGAAACATGGCAGGACCTGATAAGAATAAGAGTATTGACGTTTTCACTCAAAACATTTACGTCAATTGAACCTTTTGAGCACGAGACAGACGTGAATTTAGAAGACCTGAATTTTCTCATGCAATACCTTAAGAAAATGCAATACAGGAGGTAAGAGGCAGGCATAGGGTACAAAATAAGGCAGAAAAGCAAACAGCTAGGTAGGAAGGTAGGCAAACATATACTGTATGTATGTATAAATTGTGTAGGCACGTGTGTATGTATGTTGTAGAGTTGTTAGGGATAGAGAAAGGACGGAGAGAGTTTTGGAATGAACAGGTAAAGTTGTAGTGAAGGATGGCAGAGGGTGACAAAGGAAAATTCAATGTAATGGAAAGGGAACGAGAAGTGGTTTGTGAGAGAGGGCCGAGAGGAGAGTACTATAGAATGGAAAGAGAAAGCTGAACTACGTCGGAGGAAAAGAGGAAAATGAACAAGGGTGAGATAGATGTGAAAGCAAAGAGTAACGCGGGAAATGGCAACGGGAGTAGAAAGTTAATACCGAAAAGAAGGATAAAAAAAAAGAAAAGGAAAAAATATAAAGACGAGAAAAAAAGATAAAAATAAAAAAAAGAGTTATAGCTTCCAAGTGATGAAAACATTAATGAGCAATATATCAAAACCGAAAAAAATAAATAATAATAAGGAAATGAAAAACGAAAACAAGAAAATCATTGACATTAATTAACAATCTCATTACCTTGTCCCCACGACACAACACATGGAAACGAGGACGATAATTGGCTAACTAAGGCAAATCGTAGTGGCAGATACCTCTTCCTCTCTCTCCCTACCATTACTCCCTTCCTTCTACCTCCCTCCCTCCTTCATCTCCATCCATCTTTCTTTCTTCCCTTCACATCCCTCTCATCTCCCTCTCTCTTCTCCCTCACCCCCCAATTTCATTTTTTGGGGGGTGGGTTCTGCATAACGAAAATAAATACGAGAATCTTCATTGTTTCCACCTGAATTATGCGGACTATAAATTTCGCTTTAGGCGGGATAATCCGGTTAATGGTCCGGCCGTGTCCGCTCGCGTGTTGGGCTGAGGGAGGGCTAAGGAATGACCGTCAGGAGGAGAGGAGGAGGAGGAGGGACGAGTATGGAGACAGACTGTTTAAAGGTATTGGACGATTTATGGTGAGCAAAGGTACTTCACAACAATTTATTATCTATTTATTCAACTGTCTCTCTCTCTCTCTCTCTCTCTCTCTCTCTCTCCTCTCTCTCTCTCCTCTCTCTCTCTCTCTCTCTCTCTCTCTCATTTCTGTTTTGACGTGACCGTTTTAGTACTATCAGACAAGGTAGATAATGGAGGGAAGGAAGGAAGGAAAGTAGGAAAAAAATGAAGGAAGAAAGGGGGAAAAAAAGTGGAGTGAAGGAGAAAAACGAGACACGGGAATGAGGAAGAGAATGAACGACGCTTTTCAAACTGTAAATCTTGAGTTGTTACGCGTTGAAGGAAGGAAGGAAGGAAGGAAAAAAAAGGGAAGGAAGGAAGGAAAAGGGAAGGAAGGAAGGAATGAAGGAAGAGGAAAAAAAGGGAAAAAAAGAAGAAAGGAAGGAAGGAAGGAAGTAAAAATATCAATTTGTCGACGGGAAAAATCAGTTACACAGCCTTCCGACTTTCCTTAGCCATCTGTCTGTCTGTCTGTCTGTCTTATACATTTTTACTCAATTCCTCTTTGCTCTTCCTTTCATTCACTCTATTCTCTTCCACAATCTTAACAACAACAACAAAAACACATTAAAAAAACCACTTTGTACTTAATTCTCAATCACCTTTCCTCTCCTCCTCCTCCTCCTCCTTCTTCTTCTGTAATATATTCTCCACCAACACAAAGATACATAGATCTCTTTACATTCCTCATTATTCCTCCTGCCTCTTTCTCCTCCTCCTTTGTGCCATCCCTTCCCTCCTACGCCGTCCAGCCTTCTTGGGAACTGTCATCAACATTCAGCTGGCTTGAGGACCGTTGCTGCGGGACACCTACCAATACCCTCATCACTCCTCCACGCGCCTCCCTCATCCTTCATGCTGGAGTAAGTGCACCCATTTGTCTACCCTCCTCCTCCTCCTCCTCCTCCTCCTCCTCCTCCTCCTCCTCCTCCTCCTCCTCCTCCTCCTCCTCCTCTGCATCTGCCTCTGCCTCTGCCTCCTCTTTGTCGCTTCGTATTTTTATTCTTCACTCCAACTGGTTTCGTTTTAAATCCTTACACATCTTTTCCTCCACCGTTCGTTTTGGTGTTTGGTTCTCTGTCTGTCTCTGTTCTCTGTTTCTCTTCTCTCTGTTCTTTATTCTCTTTTTTTTTTTCTCTCTCTCTAATGGTTTCTTCACAACATTTTTTTTCTCCCTCTCTGTCTCCTGTAGTGTTGTTGTAACGTGTTTGGGAGTCTAAAACCTGAGGGCGTCTGTGTCAAGGCTTCCTACTAAGGCTTCCGATGTGTGCCGCGTGGCTTAAGTTGGCCTCGTGTACGGGTCCCGGGAAGTGTTTTGAGTTGTGTTGTGAGAAATTTTCATCATAAAACGGTCGCTCTGCCACACACAAGCCAAGCCCCGTAATGGTCGTTGTAATTTCAAGGCAATGACAGAAAAAAAATCAACAACCTTTTCTCTGTCGATTATGCATTTTTTTTCAGGAATATGTGTTAGGTTTTTAAGCGTAATGAATAAATTAGGAATTTCATAAATTTCCGAAATGTTCCACCACTTTTATGAATCGCTTGGTGTTGAAGAGCGGCAGCAACACATGAGTGGAGGCAGTGCGGCGCTACACGGCTGGAACCAACTCATATTAAACCTGACGTGTAGTACTGTAGCCTTGCATGCATCACCTATTTAGAGGCGTTTTTATAATCAATTTAGATGATAAAAAACACGAGGGAGCTGAAGTACCGTTCAAATAATATTCTTAAAGACCTTGGAAGCAAAACTCTAGAGGTGTGTGATGCCTGTACACACCAATGAGAAGGTCGAGGGCAAGGCAGGGTACAGGAGGCTGGCACGGGGGTTAGAGTGACGTCAACGCAGGTGAGGAACATAATTATAAAGGTGTGAACCATGATGACATTAAGTATATCTAATTAAGTTTCTTCGCAGAAATCCTGGAGGCAAATGAACCCAAGTATTCGGAAGGAGCCCAGCGGCAGAACGTGAGAGAAAGCCAGTGAGCGGAAGGCTTAATTGGGAGAAAATTAAAAGGTTAACTTCCGGAAACTGTTGCAACTCAGTATAATAGTAGTAATAGTAATACTAGTAGTAGTAGTAGTAGTAGTAGTAGTAGTAGTAGTAGTAGTAGTAGTAGTAGTAGTAGTAGTAGTAGTAGTAGTAGAAGCGTTATTATTATTATTATTATTATTATCATTAGTAGTAGAAGTAGCAGTAGTAAAAGTATTAGTATCAGTATTAGTATTTGTATTATTATTATTATTATTAGTAGTGGCACAGTAGCAGCAGCAGAAGCAAAAACAGCTGGTTAGTGCTGCTAAGGCCTTGGTGCAACAACTTCATACGCATAATGGTAAATTAAGAAGAGTGCTAATTAAGGTTTTAGAAAATTGGTGCTCCAAGGTCTCGAGGAAAAAAATCATGCAGCTTTTCTGTGAATCTTGTGTTGGTATTCCTGGAAGACGTAATTACAGTAACTGGAGTAGGAACACTTTAACATCCGGGAACATAAACTCAAGGTAATCACACTAACTACTCTGCATAAAAGTTTATATCTATCTATCTATTTACCTATCTATCGTATTAAAGGAACGTTACTCATTTAAAGGGAAACTTAAACTATTCATATTACATTAAGAGTCTGAGTCGTTGTGGAGAAAACGTAAGAAAACTCCATTCCATTACCGTTGCTGAAAATACACCATGTAATGCTAATACTAACATTACTAATTCAATTTGTTATTAATACCATTCATACATTTTTCTTACGGCTGTTGGTCAGGACATAGAGACACTGCCTCATGTTAAAGTAAACTGATATTATTATTTTATCTTTTAATAAGCATGTGTAATACTTAATGTGGTAGTACTTTTTACTGCTAATATTAATTAAAGTACTAACTACCTTACATAGTCTGACGAGGTCCTATATCTTTAAACTATTTACAATATTATCATTATCTTCACTATGTATATTTTGCATCTATTTTTCAGCGTTATAAACATTATTTACTTAATTTTCTGCAGCTAAACATTTCCTTTCCTTTCTGCCTTCCTACGTCTTCAAACTCTTTCCTTTCCTTTCCTTTCTTGCCTCTCATCCTCCTCACCTCGTTTTCTTTCTCCGACAGGAACGATGGAGGCTTCCGCTGGGCTCTCCTCACGACCACTGAATCCCTTCCTCCTTCAATGTCCTTCTCGTTAATGCCTCCCTCTCACTGTCCCTTCCGTTCTTCACCTTCAAGATTGGCAAGGGATGATACTGTGTCTATCTATCTATCTGTCACCCTCAAGGCAAAGGATGGTATTCTGTCTGTCTGTTACTCCTTTCTACTCCCCATACATGAGATATTAACGTTCGTATTGCCTTGAGGACCCTAAGAGGTACTGAGCTTCTGAAGGCATTGAAGAAGGGGTGAAAAGAAATATATTAGAAAGGAGGACGAATAAGAGAGAAAGAAGGTAGCAGGGAAGCGAGGCGAAAGGGCGAGAGGAGTGAAAGAAGGCGTTAAGGAGGAAAGTATTATTATTATGAGGAGAGGCAGTGAGGTGGGATGACTTGGAGGGATGGAGGAATGGAGGGATGGAGGGATGGAGGGACGGAGGGACGCGATGGAAGGGACTTTTATTGGAAAAATTAAGGCGCGGAAATTCGATCGGATTTTGTTTATGGAAGAGTCACCCGACTACCGGTGTGTGTGTGTGTGTGTGTGTGTGTGTGTGTGTGTGTGTGTGTGTGTGTGTGTGTGTGTGTGTGTGTGTGTGTGGTGTGTGTGGGTGTGGAGTGGAGAGAGAGAGAGAGAGAGAGAGAGAGAGAGAGAGAGAGAGAGAGAGAGAGAGAGAGAGAGAGAGAGAGAGAGAGAGAGAGAGATTGAAGGGGAGGCGAAGGGTATAATTATATTATTAAACACATTTATTTCAAAAGTTTGCGTGAGGGCATGTCATATCTCTCTCTCTCTCTCTCTCTCTCTCTCTCTCTCTCTCTCTCTCTCTCTCTCTCTCTCTCTCTCTCTCTCTCTCTCTCTCTCTCTCTCTCTCTCTCTCTCTCTTCCTTTCATTATATTCATATCAAACCAAAAAATTTTCATGAGGAAAATTTATTCTCGAATTAAATAAACAAAAATATGGAAAAAATCTGAAATAAAGACGCACAGAAAAAATACTCCTTCAGGATTTCCAGTTTTGGCCGCATGATGCCTCCTTCTTATCCTCCTCCTCCTCCTCCTCCTCCTCCTCCTCCTCCTCCTTCTCTTCTTCTTTCTTCTGCTATTCTCTCTCTTCCGTTCTTGCCTGCCTCTCGATTCTTGTGGATTTCGGGAAAGATATATAGATAGATAGATAAATAGATAGATAAAGAGAGAGAGAGAGAGAGAGAGAGAGAGAGAGAGAGAGAGAGAGAGAGAGAGAGAGAGAGAGAGAGAGAGAGAGAGAGAGAGAGAGAGAGAGAGAGAGAGAGAGCAGGGGGAAGGGTCATCACCTCATACTAAACATAATCATTGCCTCATAAAATAAATTATTCCCAAAATTTATAGTCACGTATACTATCTCAGTCACCCCTTCTTTCTACCCCCTTCTACCCCCTATACACCTTCTCTTCCCCCTTCATTATCGCTTCTCCTTCCTTTGTTACTATAGCGGGTTATCTGGTGATACCCTGGTTGACCTTATCGCGCGAAGGTCACACGTGGAGCTTATAAGCGAGGCTCCCGCTTATATCCCTTTGTATATTTCTCAAGTGCTCAAGTATAAGAAGGAAGCCGGGTATTATCTAACTTCCTTGAGCATAACGGGAAAGGGATTGCTATCTTAAGGGCAGTGGAGACAAGAGACACAGTAACACACACCGCACCGGATGACTTTACGTTAAACATTACAACACGTTACTCAACAATCTTGGTGGCAACATTTACCTTCTTCCCACACACTCCAAACAGGGGGTTCCTACCAAAACATCACTTCCCTACCTGTGCGAGAGGTTGAAGGGAGGTGTCACCCTGCCACTCTCTTCTATTCCTACCTGAACACCACCACCACCACCACCACCACCACCACTACTATATAGCTCCTGTGTGCCTGCGTGAGTGAGTTTCTCGTGTCTTACCACACTGAAATCCTGCCTTGATTGCGAATAATGTGCCTTTGAGAGAGAGAGAGAGAGAGAGAGAGAGAGAGAGAGAGAGAGAGAGAGAGAGAGAGAGAGAGAGAGAGAGAGAGAGAGAGAGAGATAATGGATTACTACTACTACTACGACTGCTACTATTACTTTCTTACTGCTGCTTCAAGTCTTTCTCTCTTTCCTAATACTAATATACTCTAAGAGATTGAAATAATATATATAGAGTGTCATGTACTAAGATTATTACGTGGTTTTCTTCCTCCATCCTCTTTTTGCTCATCATCATCATCATCATCATCATCATCATCATCATCATCATCAGGTCGTCCAGTGGCATACTCTTATCTAACATTCCCGTCCTCTTTTCTGTCTTCCCTGACCTCGTTTTCTTTTCGGGATTACCATTCTTTCTTCTTAACGGTCCACCTATTATTGGTTCTCAGCATGGAGTGATCTGCCAGCCAGCGTCCGTCCTTTCCGTCTGTCCTTCCTTCCTTCCTTCCTCCTTCCTTCCCTCCCTCCTGCCTTCAATGTCGTTTTGTTACATGATCAGGAAAGGATTGGAAACGATCTAAAGGGTGTGTTATCCTTTCTCATAATATTTTGATGCTGTATTTTGCGTATGACATTTTTTTTTTCTATTAGTTTCATCAAAGTAATTTATTTAGTTGTGTTGTCAAAAGGTTTAAGTCGAATTGTGAACACCGTCAACAAATCTGTGTGGATCGGAAGTTCATATTTATTCAGCGCGTAATAATAATAATAACAACAACATTAACATTATGGATAGCTATCACGGTGTGTAATCGTTCGCCAATAAACAAATTAATAAATACACATATATAAACAAGCACTTCATCATAGCGTAAAAGGTTAACATTTTAAAATATTACTTCCAAATGAACAATTAGTGTCAAGTTACAAGATAATAATTTCAAACGAATATTGAGGAGTTACGTCACTCACCTTATTCTTTCCAACAGGACCTTCACCATTTATCTATATTCCATCCTTCCTCCACTTTGCCTGGAAGCTTGGCGTAGTGTTGAATTATGGGAGGTGATCCATTACTCTCTCTCTCTCTCTCTCTCTCTCTCTCTCTCTCTCTCTCTCTCTCTCTCTCTCTCTCTCTCTCTCTCTCTCTCTCTCTCTCTCTCTCTCTCTCTCTCTCTCTCTCACTCGCTTGATTCACGTCTCCCTCGCGATTAGACACATTTTTCTCCTTCGCTTTCCTTACTAATACTGTCACTAATAATGTGTGATAAATGGTCTTTCTGTCACCTGGCCTGGTCTCGTCCTTGTCCAATAAGCTTCCTAAACTATCAACCTTTTCCTTTTCCGTCACCTCTTTGCCTGAACACCATTAGCCGCTCTTCTGCCTGCCTGCCTGTGTGTCTCCTTTGTTGAAATTCTTCCTTCATTTTGCGTCTCAACTCACTTCACTTCCTCGAGCCAACAATGTTCCTGTTTTTTTTTTTCCCCTTTTTTTTTGCAGTTCACAGGAAGGAAAACTCAATCTTCTTTAAAAGCGGGCCATTACGCGTTTCACATCATCACGTCAAGGTCAAGGTCATGATATTTATTTTTTTTCTTCTTTCGGGGGATAATGTTGCTATTTTGTTACGATTATGTAAAAAGTAAACCTGTTGGCAGTAGTGACGGGACGCTGGACCAAGGACACAGAACACAGATCCTACGATTTTGAAGTGGAATGGAAAAGGGCGGCAAAATTTTGGATTCGGTTCAGTTAAGATTATAAAACACCACTGCAACACACACACACACACAGGAACACGCACACAGATACTTTTTTTTTGAGGCAGAATACAACTTGCAACACAAAACAACACTCACAAACGAGGCAATTCGTAACGGGCGAAAAGCGACCAGCACGGCGAGGCAAGGCAAGGCAAGGGAAGGGAATGCAAGGGAAGGCAAGGGATGAAGGGAAGGGGGGGAGGCACGACCTTCCTGATGGAGGTGGAGGTATGCATAGCGGAGGTAGTACTACAGGGTGAGATAAAAGGAAGTACATGGAGGGTGCACACAGAGTAAAAAAAAAGAGAGAGAGAGAGAAGAGAGAGAGAGAGAGAGAGAAAGAAAGAGAGAGAGAGAGAGTCAGGAAGATAGATGGAGGTATAGAAAGAAAACGACGGAGGGCCCAGAGAGACACGAGAACAAGTGAAGAGAGGCAGTGAGGGGAGAAAAATGAAACGAGAAGAGGGAGAGTCGAAGAGCCATATGGAAGTGAAAAGAAAGGGAAGGATGGAGATGAGCACAGTAAAGGGAGGTTAAGGAAAATAGAAAACAAGAGATAGTTGTTGGGGAAAGGGGGAGGGGGGAGAGATAGAGGAAAATGGGATCAAAGGTTGGGGAGAAGGGAGAGGAGAGGAGAGGAGGGGAGGGAGGGATTCCAAGCCTTTGTAGGGAGCTTGATAATAGACAGAGGGTAAGGGAGAGACAACTGAGGGGAGAGAAAGAGATAACAAGGATAATAAAGCAAGGGAAAAAGAGAGAAAGATATATATAGAGAGAAAAAGAGAGATAGAAAAAGAAAAAAACGCTTGGCTAAGAACACAAGTCAAATATATTTCAGTTTTCACCCTTGAGGCATCTCTTTAAATTTTTATTCGTGCATCGAGAGGTTGAATAGTCGATCTTGCATCCATTCTTTCCTTTCCTAACCGATGGCCAACAAGGGAACGCAAGGCAAGGCAAGACGATACACAAAGCTGGTATTCATTTTTTGAGGATAAGCCGCCCGGACACACCTGCAGGGCCTAGCAACACCCCCTCAGCGTCACGTGGGGTGTTCGAGAGAGAGAGAGAGAGAGAGAGAGAGAGAGAGAGAGAGAGAGAGAGAGAGAGAGAGAGAGAGAGAGAGAGAGAGAGAGAGAGAGAGAGAGAGAGAGAGAGAGACTGGTGGGACATTAGGGAAAGGGCGATGAATGGAAACGAGGAGTGAGTCAGGTCAAGAGGAGGAGGAAGAGGAGGAGGAAATGGAGGAAGGAAAAAGGAAATTGTAAACCTTCAGTTTTCTCATTTTCCGGAGAGAAAAAGAGAAAGAGAAAGAAAAAGAGAGAGAGAGAGAGAGAGAGAGAGAGAGAGAGAGAGAGAGAGAGAGAGAGAGAGAGAGAGAGAGAGAGAGAGAGAGAGAGAGAGAGAGAGAGAGAGAGAGAGAGAGAGAGAGAGAGAGAGAGAGAGAGAGAGAGAGAGCAGTATACCGATATATCACTTGGTTTAGTCCTTTGTCATCGTCAGTTCCTAGTGTCTCCCTCCTTCCCTCCCTCCCTCTCTCCCTCCCTCCCTCCCTCCCTCCCTCTCTCTCTCCCTCCTTCCAGTCTGGCACACACTTCCCTCCCAGCCTGTAGAGACTATTCTTCAGGCACTGCAAACAAGCATTTCACACACACACACCCACACACCCACACACCCACCCACACACACACACACACACACCCACCACACACACACACACGTAAGTAGTCCCATATAGATTTTTTTTATATTCCTGAGACATTAACTCCATTAGTCAGACGACCCATTAAGTCAAGAATTAATGGTGACTTTGCCAATGAGCTGCGTCACGTTCAAGGTCATTATGTGTTCCCCTTCTAGTTTGAATGGGACTTTACGGAGCGTCACCTTATCACCCACTCTCTCGGGGCTTGCTGATGACCCGCCCGAGCTGCTATTGGCTATCTGATTGTTGTTTTTCCCGTAACTGGAGTGGATGAGGTGAGGTGAGGTGAGGTAATCAGGTGAATACTAGATGAGTTTCCAAATGAGGTTGATTCTCTCTCTGTTCCATAGCATCCCTGTTTTGCCTCAACTTGTCTAATGCAGTTTGTAGTGTTATGATTTTAACTTTAACTCTTTCTCTCTGTCTGTCCGTTTCTCTCTCTCTCTCTCTCTCTCTCTCTCTCTCTCTCTCTCTCTCTCTCTCTCTCTCTCTCTCTCTCTCTCTCTCTCTCTCGTTCCCTGTTTCTTTCCTTCTTTCGTTCACTCTCCCTCTTTCCCTGCCTGACCCTCGTTGCGTGTTTAAATGAAATACATAATTCTTGCGCCTTCCACCCTCCCTCTCCCCCCCTTCCGAGGCACCATTCATAACGGGCTGGTGTGCGTTAAAGTCGTGCATGTACGTTATGGTGCGTTATTCTGTGCGTAAAATGTATTGGTTTTTCTCAAGACACACGTTGTAGTACCTCCTCCTATATAAGTGTCTAAAAACAATTTGCAAGGATGGAGTGTGTGTAACATTCGTCATTTTCCGCCTGTCGTGAATGCAAGGTTTGGACGAGACAGGGCTGACCTCGCCTCAATTTGACTTAACTTTGTGGACTAACACTAACTTTGTTGCACCGATTTTTATTTACTGAAGCAACAATGTACAATTCCTTCCTCGTGCTGCCTTCAACCCTTCCGCCTTCCTCTTCCCTCTCTCGTATACCTCCATTGAAGCACCAACAGACATCTGAGACACCGCGCCACTGTCATATCTGCGTCCCTTACAATGGATCCAAGGCGTGCGGAAGGGTAGTTTTTACGGCTGGCCTCTCCCTGGGTTATGGCAGCTTGGCCCGGGCTAGAGGCTGAGACAAACTACCTCGACAAGGGAAGGTAATGTATTGGAGCAGCGACGTGCATCATAAACCCTTTCACCCTGAGTCTCTACAACGCCCCTGTCACCCTGTCACCACGCGTCAACGTTTTCAGGCGACATTTAGATTTTTTGGTCTTGTCCCTCCTGCAGTTGGTGATGATTGGCGGCGATACACCATCACACACACACCAGGAACAGCTGTGTGTGCTGTGAGCCATGCAGATGACCCCAACCAGATTCGAACCAAGGCCCGCAAACTTATAACTTAATATGCTACCCACTCCACCACCCAACCATATCTGCCGCACTCTCTCTAAGGTGCAGTATATCTTTCATAGATGTACTGTACACAAACACACAACATAGGTAACCGAACACACCAATGATAAAAGTCAGGAATGAGTATCACGATTGTAACAACGAAAAGGCTAACCAATAACCACGATTTATGCCAAGGCCAGTCAGTAACAGCCGGCGTTTAATGGTTCGCTGGACATCAGTAGTGTAATATTATTAGTTCAGCTCCAATGAATATCACATTAGCCATCACCCTAAAACTGTGTTGCCTCCATTCAGCCCCACAGTGAGCATGGGGGAGCAACACACTGATATAGTAACACATCTAGAGTCTTCGTAAGGTCTGCCGCAGTGTGATCGGTGGAGGTGAGTCCTGCCAGTACGAAGTCAAGTCCTGGATTGTTGTGATGCGATTTGAGGCTCAATGGGAACCTTTCGTGAGGAAGGTAAAGGTTTTGTGATGGAGTCTGGGTAAAAAGGTGAAGTCTGAAGGGAAGGAGATGCCGTGAGGGGCGTCGCACATCATTAACTCCATCCCCTACCTCACCCTAACACAGTAATCAAGTTTTGTTTACAACTTTTATTAACTAGAAATATAGTAACAGTTTTTTGCCGCCAAAATCCATACAATAGTGCACAGCCAGGCTACATTATGACTCCATCCCTGGCTAGACTGTCTGCGGTGGTGCCTGACAGACGAGCTCACCACCACATGCACGATGCTCTGCGGCGCCGCTAAACAACAGGTAGGTAATTAGGTGCCGCTCAGGTGACAACGGAATGGGCTAAACCACCACCACAACCAATTTACTGAGCGTGGCCGCAATTTCCCTTGCGTCATAAATAATATCTCTTTCACTTTACTGAACAAAGTGAGTATACATTGCATGACTCAACGGACGTATCATCAACACCCACACGCGCAGGAAATGACATCTAAGTTACACAACGAACTATGTGATAAAAACTGTGAATACGAGAAAAAAATGAAAATTGAGGATCACAATTTCTTTTTATATCTATTAGGTGTAAAAGTTGAGGGAATCGCACCATTACGCAGCTCGTTTATGGCGCAGCGGTGACACCCGATCAAGCTTTACGGCGCGTTCCCTCCTCAAGGGGTGTCGTTGGGCTCTTAAGTAAGTTGTGTGGGGGCAGCACGCACAGGTACACCTGCAGGCATGTTACACCTGCCTTCCAAGGGGGGGGGGAGGAGAAGGAAAGAGAGAGAAAGAGAAGGGAGGGAAGGAATAGCAAGATAACTATAAAAACAACTAACCCCAAAAAGATCAAATTTGTTGCCGCTGAACTCACCTTTATTAAAGCTTAAAATACCTCTGACTTTATTTTATTGATTTTGATGAAGTACAAAATGATTTAATTGAAGTGTGTGTGTGTGTGTGTGTGTGTGTGTGTGTGTGTGTGTGTGTGTGTGCGTGTGTGTGTGTGTGTGTGTGTGTGTGTGTGTGTGTGTGTGTGTAAGTAAGGCAATCCGCTTTACTCATTAGGTCACGTTAACAAGGCACACGGAGGTGATATAAGCCTAACGAGAATCTGGCGAGAAATGTTAAAAAAATATCACCACATTTTCCTCGCGAGTAACAAATGATGAAACGTAAAACAACACTAAAACCACATTAGAAAATACCTTAAAAGTGTTCATGTGAGATGTTGCAGCGAGCAGCCGTCACTGAGCCTGAGCCGAGTATGCTGGGCTCGGCGGCGACTTTGCTTTAGTTTCGTTGGAATGTAATTGCTTGAGCCGAGTACACGTGATATGAGCCTTGCGTTGACTCCCACTCCCACTCGCACTCTCAGCTGTGCAACACTCGGATTTGTTTTTACGATGCTTTGTTTACATCCTGACCCGCGTACAGTGTTAGGCTATATTGCATAACATCTCTAGGCAAGTCAAGGTTATTATCACACGAGTAATAGTATTTTAGTGAAGGTGATTCTACCCGCAATGCAAAGGATACACACGTAGAGGTATACACGTGGGTGATATTAAATTATTTGATTGCACGTAGGAGTTAAACATGTTGGAAAAAAAGTGACAGCTAACACACTAAGTCCACAGCGTTACACTCTTGTTTTGTGTGTGTGAGTGTGTGTGTGTGTGTGTGTGTGTGTGTGTGTGTGTGCTGCCTCGAACACGACAGACATGACAAGAGTGAGATGACTGAGTAGAAGACACTGATTATGTAAAGATATGAGTTCATCTTGAAGGAAAAAAAGTGTTGCATTAAATATTTTAGACGAGATATGAAAGAGAGAGAGAAAAAAAGACACACACACACACACACACACACACACACACACACACACACTTCACCCCCCTCCCCCCCTACACACAAGACAGACTGAATTAATATTTATTTTAGTGTGCCTGCCATCAGCTTTCCTGGCGTGTACCCGGCCGCCTCTGCAACACACACTGGGCGATGCTTCACACCTCCGCCACGGGGAAGACAAGTGACCCTACCAAGGAGGGGTGGGAGGTGGCGGCGTCCGACACTGAATCAAGGCCAGAATTATACCAAGGAGACTAACATTAGCATATGGAAAACAGGCGTCTTTTTTATATCACAAATTCAAATTTTTCTCACAAATATTTGTTTTTCGTTAAGGCAGTTTAAAGTTTGGTTGGATATCTTACTGTTTGGAGTTTTTATTCATATATAGTAGTAGTGAACGGTGCGTGCAGCTGTATGGGTCAGACACGACAGCTGAATGGTGGTGAGAGAGGCGGGAGTCTGACGTTACAAGGCTCGTGTGTGTTCGAACAATGATTCACAGGAAGGAACAGTTGCAGCAAGACACTACCTCACTGACGGACGTGAATCTGAATCCACCTACATACACTTCTTTTGTCCACACCAGTCTAGCAGGGATGACTGGACTCAACTCTGCTAGTGGTATCGGGAATCACTGAGCTGAAGTCACGAACAAACCCATTGAACTTTCCCTGGATCATATTGGAGATGAAAGAAAGGAATACAAAAACAACTCTCTACCTCAGTGAATTCCTCCCGTCCCAAAGTAAAGCAATATATGGGAGGAAATCTTTTAGTCTCTCACGTGGACTGGACAGACAGACAGACGTTGGTGTGTACGGGTCGCTGGACGCATCACCATTACCAGCCTCACAACCTCAGCTCTCCTCGAACTATACAGATTAAAGTGGCAGGGAAGAAACGTTTTGCAATATGGAACGTTTATTCTTCCTCGCCTCACACTAAGTTCTCTCCACACATAATTTTTTTTCTTTTTATTCGTGTTATTTAATATTACAATGCATATTCGTTAATCTTTTGATATATACATACAAAGAGGAATGTATACAAGCCATGAGTGAGAAAGAGAAACAAATAAAATCTCACCCATAGGCTTTGAGGTATATTTCTTAGAATCGTAAACAACTATATATCTTCTCATAACACAGAGACGCCTGTTGAAGCCTCTCATCAAACAACCTAACATACACACGACACCTATCCCTCCACCATCGCTAAAACAGGACAAAACACAGTAGTAAAGCGTAACACCACAACATATTAACACTGGGGGTACATACTATATCTGTCTCAGGGAGGAAAAAGCTGCTACACTCCTTTACTTGAACCTTCATTCTAGCTACACCCTTACCCACAAGCCTCACCTCCCTTGCCCTTCTTTCACTGTTAGGCACGCTGGGTTTGGTTCCTGCGGCCTTCACTTACACGCTAACTCTTGCCTCTCCCGCTTCCTCACTTCCTCACCTCCCCAAAAAATCACTCGCTCTTTCCTCCACCTAAACTTTTGCTTCCGCTGGTCAGGTGAGTGTGAAGAACAGCGTCATGGGATTTGGTCTTGCCAGGAGTGATGTTTTTTTATTAATTTTTTCATGTTAAATGGATGAATACCA
>JAPQNM010000046.1:9908283-9940783 GCA_029783475.1 Metacarcinus magister
GCAGGTAAGGCTATACAACACAAGAGAGAGAGAGAGAGAGAGGGAGAGAGAGGGAGTTAATGGTTTGAGAATCACCCTACATCGGCGCTAATTAGTAAGGTTATATATGGTATTACGTGGTTCTGATGGTACTGTTTATGTGGAGATGAGATAACGCTGCTGCTGCCTTCTCCACCTTCCCCCTTCACCCATCGCCACCTTTCCCTGCCACCCACCTCCACCTTCCCCCTTCACCCATCGCCACCTTTCCCTTCCACCCACCTCCACCTTCCCCCTTCACCACCTTCCCCCTTCATCCAGCAACACCGTCAAGCCCTGAAACATGCAACCTCGCCGGGGTAACATTTCACCATCAACGAAATTAAAACTTTATATCGTGCATCCAAATTTGAAATAATATGATGGAATATATTTTTGTTTTCACTTCCCCTCCCGGATACACATATAAAATTGATCCTTTAAAAACTATGAAAACAAGAAAAACAGACGCGATACGATCACAGGATTGGGGACGCCTCGTGCTGGGGAGTGAGGGGATGACACAGGCTGGGGAGAGAGAAGGCAATGGGAACACATAGGAACACATAGGAAGAACAAACAGCAACAGGCCTGCTGGCCCTTACGAGGCTGTTTGTGAGTACACTATCTACTCTAGAGTGAAGGATACAGGATAGTAAGGGTGAAGGCTTCTCTCCCCAGCCATGGCTGGCAGGGAAAGGAAGGCCAACCAAGACCAGACTGTCACTACTGTCACTACCACTACTGCTACCACTACTTCCTGGCAAGCGATGTCAGGCCACTAGCGACGTCTTTTGAATCGACATTTCGTAAGTTAGGTACATCAGGATGAACTTACTCAAAGTTTGCTACGTTAACGGATAGTATTTTAGCTGTGGATTGGCTTCTAAATATTTGTCAAGTCTATTTTTGAACGTAGTAATTGTTTTACTGTCGACGACATTGGCGGGCAGGGAGTTCCAAACGTTAACGATCCGATTGAAAAAGAAGTGCTTGGCTTTGTTTGATGTGAATCTTTTACCAGTAATCTTAAAAGAATGATGTCTTCTTGTTATATTTGATCAATCAAAAGTAATGTAATCTTCTGTATTGATATTATCGAATCCTTTGATTATCTTGAACATTTCAATGAAATCCCCTCGCCTCCTTCGTTTCGGTGGTAATGGCAGGTTAAACATAACTTATTGCCAGTATTAACCCTTACACTGCCGAGGTCTTTTCTAAGTGTTCGATTTATAGATTTTAAAAAAAATTATGATTTTATTCAAATTTTTCTTATTAATGATAAAAATATATATTAATGATAAAAATAAATAATAATGATAAAAATAAATATTAATGATAAAAAATAAATATTAATGATAAAAATAAATATTAATGATAAAAATAAATATTAATGATAAAAATAAATATTAATGATAAAAATAAATATTAATGATAAAAATAAATATTAATGATAAAAATAAATAATAATGATAAAAATAAATATTAATGATAAAAATAAATATTAATGATAAAAATAAATAATAATGATAAAAATAAATATTAATGATAAAAATAAATATTAATGACACAAATAAATATTAATGATAAAAATAAATATTAATGATAAAAATAATACTTAATGATAAAAATAAATAATAATGATAGTTAATGATAAAAATAAATAATAATGATAAAAATAAATATTAATGATAAAAATAAATATTAATGATAAAAATAAATATTAATGATAAAAATAAATATTAATGATAAAAATAAATAATAATGATAAAAATAAATATTAATGATAATAATAAATAACAATGATAAAATTAAATATTAATGATTAAAATAAATATTAATGATAAAAATATATATTAATGATAAAAATATATATTAATGATAAAAATATATATTAATGATAAAAATATATATTAATGATGAAAATAAATATTAATGATAAAAATATATATTAATGATAAAAATATATATTAATGATAAAAATATATATTAATGATAAAAATATATATTAATGATAAAAATATATGTTAATGATAAAAAATATATATTAATGATAAAAATATATATTAATGATAAAAAATAAATATTAATGATAAAAATATATATTAATGATAAATATATATAATATATATATATATATATATATATATATATATATATATATATATATATATATATATATATATATATATAGAGAGAGAGAGAGAGAGAGAGAGAGAGAGAGCGCGATAGAGATAGAGAGATAAATAGAGAGAATAAATAGTTTTAGGCGTATCACACATGCGTATATAGTGTTTAATATTATAGTAATGATGAAACTGAGTCCAGATTCGTGTTCAGTTTGACTGAAAACCTTTAGGTACATATTTTCATGAAATTCTGAGGTGTGGAAATTTTTCACGAAATTTTCAAGGGTGTCACCTTAGAAATTTTTCATGAAATCATGTTTTTCGAAATAACTCGAAAAGTAAAAGGTTTACGTAAAAAACATTCCTAATAGTAAATATAGAGCAGGAGACGCCCGTTCCTTTGAGCTTTACTAGAATGTAATTGGAATGTAAGTAATGGAGATATTGATATATTTGTATTTTACACGAAACTTCTACTTAATTACATTTTTCTCCTAAACCAAAAGAGTAATTTACAAACGGATGACAACATCAGATAGAACTTGTCAAGCTGAACAACTTTGTTTCTATACATCTTTGTTGTAGAACTAATACTTTACTTGTAAAATGACTAAACTCTTTTGGACTCAAATTCTGGTGGAAATCTTCGGGCCAAAAATTTCACGAATCCATTTTCATCACAAATCCACGAAAACTTATATTGAAATTAAAGGTTTTGAAATTAATAATAATACATGTTAAGGAAGTGTTGCTGTTGGAGTAAATAAATATTAATAATTATAATAATAAATATTAATGATAAAAATAAATATTAATGATAAAAATAAATATTAATGATAAAAATAAATATTAATGATTGAAATAAATATTAATGATAAAAATAAATATTAATGATAAAAATAAATATTAATGATAAAAATAAATATTAATGATAAAAATAAATATTAATGATAAAAATAAATAATAATGATAAAAATAAATATTAATGATAATAATAAATAACAATGATAAAATAAATATTAATGATTAAAATAAATATTAATGATAAAAATATATATTAATGATAAAAATATATATTAATGATAAAAATATATATTAATGATAAAAATATATATTAATGATGAAAATAAATATTAATGATAAAAATATATATTAATGATAAAAATATATATTAATGATAAAAATATATATTAATGATAAAAATATATATTAATGATAAAAATATATGTTAATGATAAAAAATATATATTAATGATAAAAATATATATTAATGATAAAAAATAAATATTAATGATAAAAATATATATTAATGATATATATATATATATATATATATATATATATATATATATATATATATATATATATATATATATATATATATATATATATAGAGAGAGAGAGAGAGAGAGAGAGAGAGAGAGAGAGCGCGATAGAGATAGAGAGATAAATAGAGAGAATAAATAGTTTTAGGCGTATCACACATGCGTATATAGTGTTTAATATTATAGTAATGATGAAACTGAGTCCAGATTCGTGTTCAGTTTGACTGAAAACCTTTAGGTACATATTTTCATGAAATTCTGAGGTGTGGAAATTTTTCACGAAATTTTCAAGGGTGTCACCTTAGAAATTTTTCATGAAATCATGTTTTTCGAAATAACTCGAAAAGTAAAAGGTTTACGTAAAAAACATTCCTAATAGTAAATATAGAGCAGGAGACGCCCGTTCCTTTGAGCTTTACTAGAATGTAATTGGAATGTAAGTAATGGAGATATTGATATATTTGTATTTTACACGAAACTTCTACTTAATTACATTTTTCTCCTAAACCAAAAGAGTAATTTACAAACGTATGACAACATCAGATAGAAATTGTCAAGCTGAACAACTTTGTTTCTATACATCTTTGTTGTAGAACTAATACTTTACTTGTAAAATGACTAAACTCTTTTGGACTCAAATTCTGGTGGAAATCTTCGGGCCAAAAATTTCACGAATCCATTTTCATCACAAATCCACGAAAACTTATATTGAAATTAAAGGTTTTGAAATTAATAATAATACATGTTAAGGAAGTGTTGCTGTTGGAGTAAATAAATATTAATAATTATAATAATAAATATTAATGATAAAAATAAATATTAATGATAAAAATAAATATTAATGATAAAAATAAATATTAATGATTGAAATAAATATTAATGATAAAAATAAATATTAATGATAAAAATAAATATTAATGATAAAAATAAATATTAATGATAAAAATAAATATTAATGATAAAAATAAATAATAATGATAAAAATAAATATTAATGATAATAATAAATAACAATGATAAAATTAAATATTAATGATTAAAATAAATATTAATGATAAAAATATATATTAATGATAAAAATATATATTAATGATAAAAATATATATTAATGATAAAAATATATATTAATGATGAAAATAAATATTAATGATAAAAATATATATTAATGATAAAAATATATATTAATGATAAAAATATATATTAATGATAAAAATATATATTAATGATAAAAATATATGTTAATGATAAAAAATATATATTAATGATAAAAATATATATTAATGATAAAAAATAAATATTAATGATAAAAATATATATTAATGATATATATATATATATATATATATATATATATATATATATATATATATATATATATATATATATATATATATATATATATATATATATATATATATATATATATATAGAGAGAGAGAGAGAGAGAGAGAGAGAGCGCGATAGAGATAGAGAGATAAATAGAGAGAATAAATAGTTTTAGGCGTATCACACATGCGTATATAGTGTTTAATATTATAGTAATGATGAAACTGAGTCCAGATTCGTGTTCAGTTTGACTGAAAACCTTTAGGTACATATTTTCATGAAATTCTGAGGTGTGGAAATTTTTCACGAAATTTTCAAGGGTGTCACCTTAGAAATTTTTCATGAAATCATGTTTTTCGAAATAACTCGAAAAGTATAAGGTTTACGTAAAAAACATTCCTAATAGTAAATATAGAGCACGAGACGCCCGTTCCTTTGAGCTTTACTAGAATGTAATTGGAATGTAAGTAATGGAGATATTGATATATTTGTATTTTACACGAAACTTCTACTTAATTACATTTTTCTCCTAAACCAAAAGAGTAATTTACAAACGGATGACAACATCAGATAGAACTTGTCAAGCTGAACAACTTTGTTTCTATACATCTTTGTTGTAGAACTAATACTTTACTTGTAAAATGACTAAACTCTTTTGGACTCAAATTCTGGTGGAAATCTTCGGGCCAAAAATTTCACGAATCCATTTTCATCACAAATCCACGAAAACTTATATTGAAATTAAAGGTTTTGAAATTAATAATAATACATGTTAAGGAAGTGTTGCTGTTGGAGTAAATAAATATTAATAATTATAATAATAAATATTAATGATAAAAATAAATATTAATGATAAAAATAAATATTAATGATAAAAATAAATATTAATGATTGAAATAAATATTAATGATAAAAATAAATATTAATGATAAAAATATATATTAATGATAAAAATAAATATTAATGATAAAAATAAATATTAATGATAAAAATAAATAATAATGATAAAAATAAATATTAATGATAATAATAAATAACAATGATAAAATTAAATATTAATGATTAAAATAAATATTAATGATAAAAATATATATTAATGATAAAAATATATATTAATGATAAAAATATATATTAATGATAAAAATATATATTAATGATGAAAATAAATATTAATGATAAAAATATATATTAATGATAAAAATATATATTAATGATAAAAATATATATTAATGATAAAAATAAATATTAATGATAAAAATAAATATTAATGATAAAAATAAATATTAATGATTGAAATAAATATTAATGATAAAAATAAATATTAATGATAAAAATAAATATTAATGATAAAAATAAATATTAATCATAAAAATAAATATTAATGATAAAAATAAATATTAATGATAAAAATATATATTAATGATAAAAATATATATTAATGATAAAAATATATATTAATGATAAAAATTAAATATTAATGATAAAAATAAATATTAATGATAAAAATATATATTAATGATAAAAATATATATTAATGATAAAGATAAATATTAATGATAAAAATATATATTAATGATAAAAATATATAATAATGATAAAAATAAATATTAATGATAAAAATAAATATTAATGATAAAAATATATATTAATGATAATAATATATATAAATGATAAAAAATAAATATTAATGATAAAAATAAATATTAATGATAAAAATATATATAAATGATAAAAATATATATTAATGATAAAAATAAGTATTAATGATAAAAATAAATATTAATGATAAAAATAAATATTAATGATAAAAATATATATTAATGATACAATATATATTAATGATATAAATAAATATTAATGATAAAAATAAATATTAATGATAAAAATATATATTAATGATAAAAATATATATTAATGATAAAAATAAGTATTAATGATAAAAATAAATATTAATGATAAAAATAAATATTAATGATAAAAATATATATTAATGATACAATATATATTAATGATATAAATAAATATTAATGATAAAAATAAATATTAATGATAAAAATATATATTAATGATAAAAATATATATTAATGATAAAAATATATATTAATGATAAAAATAAATATTAATGATAAAAATATATATTAATGATAAAAATATATATTAATGATATATATAAATATTAATGATAAAAATAAATATTAATGATAAAAATAAATAATAATGATAAAAATAAATATTAATTAAAAAAATATATATTAATGATAAAAATATATATTAATGATAAAAATATATATTAATGATAAAAATAAATATTAATGATAAAAATATATATTAATGATAAAAATAAATATTAATGATAAAAATATATATTAATTATAAAAATATATATTAATGATAAAATTATATTTTAATGATAAAAATAAATATTAATGATAAAAATAAATATTAATGATATAAATATATATTAATGATAAAAATATATATTAATGATAAAAAATAAATATTAATGATAAAAATAAATATTAATGATAAAAATATATATTAATGATAAAAATATATATTAATGATAAAAATATATATTAATGATAAAAATAAATATTAATGATAAAAATAAATATTAATGATTAAAATATATATTAATTAAAAAAATATATATTAATGATAAAAATATATATTAATGATAAAAATATATATTAATGATAAAAATAAATATTAATGATAAAAATAAATATTAATGATAAAAATATATATTAATGATAAAAATATATATTAATGATAAAAATAAACATTAATGATAAAAATATATATTAATGATAAAAATATATATTAATGATAAAAATAAATATTAATGATAAAAATATATATTAATGATAAAAATATATATTAATGATACAAATAAATATTAATGATAAAAATATATATTAATGATAGAAATAAATATTAATGATAAAAATATATATTAATGATAAAAAATAAATATTAATGATAAAAATAAATATTAATGATAAAAATATATATTAATGATAAAAATAAATATTAATGATAAAAATGTATATTAATGATAAAAATATATATTAATGATAAAAATATATATTAATGATAAAAAATAAATATTAATGATAAAAATATATTTTAATGATAAAAATATATATTAATGATAAAAATATATATTAATGATAAAAATAAATATTAATGATAAAAATAAATATTAATGATAAAAATATATATTAATGATAAAAATATATATTAATGATAAAAAATAAATATTAATGATAAAAATAAATATTAATGATAAAAATATATATTAATGATAAAAATAAATAATAATGATAAAAATAAATATTAATTAAAAAAATATATATTAATGATAAAAATATATATTAATGATAAAAATATATATTAATGATAAAAATAAATATTAATGATAAAAACATATATTAATGATAAAAATATATATTAATGATAAAAATATATATTAATGATAAAAATAAATATTAATGATAAAAATAAATATTAATGATAAAAATATATATTAATGATAAAAATATATATTAATGATAAAAAATAAATATTAATGATAAAAATAAATATTAATGATAAAAATATATATTAATGATAAAAATATATATTAATGATAAAAATAAGTATTAATGATAAAAATAAATATTAATGATAAAAATAAATATTAATGATAAAAATATATATTAATGATAAAAATATATATTAATGATAAAAATAAATATTAATGATAAAAATAAATATTAATGATAAAAATAAATAATAATGATAAAAATAAATATTAATGATATAAATATATATTAATGACAAAAATATATATTAATGATAAAAATATATATTAATGATAAAAATAAATATTAACGATAAAAATAAATATTAATGATAAAAATAAATAATAATGATAAAAATAAATATTAATCATAAAAATATATATTAATGATAAAAATATATATTAATGATAAAAATAAATATTAATGATAAAAATATATATTAATGATAAAAATATATATTAATGATAAAAATATATATTAATGGTAAAAAATAAATATTAATGATAAAAATATATATTAATGATAAAAATATATATTAATGATAAAAATAAATATTAATGATAAAAGTATATATTAATGATAAAAATATATATTAATGATAAAAATAAATATTAATGATAAAAATATATATTAATGATAAAAATATATATTAATGATAAAAATAAATATTAATGATAAAAATAAATATTAATGATAAAAATATATATTAATGATAAAAATATATATTAATGATAAAAATATATATTAATGGTAAAAAATAAATATTAATGATAAAAATATATATTAATGATAGAAATATATATTAATGATAAAAATATATATTAATGATAAAAATATATATTAATGATAAAAATATATATTAGTGATAAAAAATATATATTAATGATAAAAATATATATTAATGATAAAAATAAATATTAATGATAAAAATATATATTAATGATAAGAATATATATTAGTGATAAAATAAATATTAATGATAAAAATATATATTAATGATAAAAATAAATATTAATGATAAAAATATATATTAATGATAAAAATAAATATTAATGATAAAAATATATATTAATGATAAAAATAAATATTAATGATAAAAATAAATATTAATGATAAAAATATATATTAATGATAAAAAATAAATATTAATGATAAAAATATATATTAATGATAAAAATAAATATTAATGATAAAAATAAATATTAATGATAAAAATATATATTAATGATAAAAATATATATTAATGATAAAAATATATATTAATGATGAAAATATATATTAATGATAAAAATAAATATTAATGATAAAAATATATATTAATGATAAAAATATATATTAATGATAAAAATAAATATTAATGATAAAAATATATATTAATGATAAAAATATATATTAATGATAAAAATAAATATTAATGATAAAAATATATATTAATGATAAAAATATATATTAATGATAAAAAATAAATATTAATGATAAAAATAAATATTAATGATAAAAATATATATTAATGATAAAAATAAATATTAATGATAAAAATATATATTAATGATAAAAATATATATTAATGATAAAAATATATATTAATGATAAAAATAAATATTAATGATAAAAATAAATATTAATGATAAAAATATATATTAATGATAAAAATATATATTAATGATAAAAATAAATATTAATGATAAAAATATATATTAATGATAAAAATATATATTAATGATAAAAATAAATATTAATGATAAAAATATATATTAATGATAAAAATATATATTAATGATAAAAATATATATTAATGGTAAAAAATAAATATTAATGATAAAAATATATATTAATGATAGAAATATATATTAATGATAAAAATATATATTAATGATAAAAATATATATTAATGATAAAAATATATATTAGTGATAAAAAATATATATTAATGATAAAAATATATATTAATGATAAAAAATAAATATTAATGATAAAAATATATATTAATGATAAGAATATATATTAGTGATAAAAATAAATATTAATGATAAAAATATATATTAATGATAAAAATAAATATTAATGATAAAAATATATATTAATGATAAAAAATAAATATTAATGATAAAAATATATATTAATGATAAAAATAAATATTAATGATAAAAATAAATATTAATGATAAAAATATATATTAATGATAAAAAATAAATATTAATGATAAAAATATATATTAATGATAAAAATAAATATTAATGATAAAAATAAATATTAATGATAAAAATATATATTAATTAAAAAAATATATATTAATGATAAAAATATATATTAATGATAAAAATATATATTAATGATAAAAATAAATATTAATGATAAAAATATATATTAATGATAAAAATATATATTAATGATAAAAATAAATATTAATGATAAAAATATATATTAATGATAAAAATATATATTAATGATAAAAATAAATATTAATGATAAAAATATATATTAATGATAAAAATATATATTAATGATAAAAAATAAATATTAATGATAAAAATAAATATTAATGATAAAAATATATATTAATGATAAAAATAAATATTAATGATAAAAATATATATTAATGATAAAAATATATATTAATGATAAAAATATATATTAATGATAAAAAATAAATATTAATGATAAAAATAAATATTAATGATAAAAATATATATTAATGATAAAAATATATATTAATGATAAAAATATATATTAATGATAAAAATATATATTAATGATAAAAATATATATTAATGATAAAAATATATATTAATGATAAAAATATATATTAATGATAAAAATAAATATTAATGATAAAAATATATATTAATGATAAAAATATATATTAATGATAAAAATATATATTAATGATAAAAATATATATTAATGATAAAAATAAGTATTAATGATAAAAATAAATATTAATGATAAAAATAAATATTAATGATAAAAATATATATTAATGATAAAAATATATATTAATGATAAAAATAAATTTTAATGATAAAAATAAATATTAATGATAAAAATATATATTAATGATAAAAATATATATTAATGATAAAAATAAATATTAATGATAAAAATATATATTAATGATAAAAATATATATTAATGATAAACATAAATATTAATGATAAAAATAAATATTAATGATAAAAATAAATAATAATGATAAAAATAAATATTAATGATAAAAATATATATTAATGATAAAAATATATATTAATGATAAAAATAAATATTAATGATAAAAATATATATTAATGATAAAAATATATATTAATGATAAAAATATATATTAATGATAAAAAAATAAATATTAATGATAGAAATAAATATTAATGATAAAAATATATATTAATGATAAAAATATATATTAATGATAAAAATAAATATTAATGATAAAAATATATATTAATGATAAAAATATATATTAATGATAAAAATAAGTATTAATGATAAAAATAAATATTAATGATAAAAATAAATATTAATGATAAAAATATATATTAATGATAAAAATATATATTAATGATAAAAATAAATATTAATGATAAAAATATATATTAATGATAAAAATATATATTAATGATAAAAATATATATTAATGATAAAATATGTATATTAATGATAAAAATATAAATTAATGATAAAAAATAAATATTAATGATAAAAATATATATTAATGATAAAAATATATTTAATGATAAAAATAAATATTAATGATAAAAATATATATTAATGATAAAAATATATATTGATGATAAAAATAAATATTAATGATAAAAATATATATTAATGATAAAAATATATATTAATGATAAAAATATATATTAATGATAAAAATATATATTAATGATAAAAATATATATTAATGATAAAAATATATATTAATGATAAAAATAAATATTAATGATAAAAATATATATTAATGATAAAAATATATATTAATGATAAAAATATATATTAATGATAAAAATAAATATTAATGATAAAAATATATATTAATGATTAAAATATATATTAATGATAAAAATAAATATTAATGATAGAAATAAATATTAATGATAAAAATAAATATTAATGATAAAAATATATATTAATGATAAAAATATATATTAATGATAAAAATAAATATTAGTGATAAAAATATATATTAATGATAAAAATATATATTAATGATAAAAATATATATTAATGATAAAAATATATATTAATGATAAAAATATATATTAATGATAATAATAAATATTAATGATAAAAATAAATTTTAATGATAAAAATATATATTAATGATAAAAAATAAATATTAATGATACAAATAAATATTAATGATAAAAATATATATTAATGATAAAAATATATATTAATGATAAAAAATAAATATTAATGATAAAAATAAATATTAATGATAAAAATATATATTAATGATAAAAATATATATTAATGATGAAAATAAATATTAATGATAAAAATAAATATTAATGATAAAAATATATATTAATGATAAAAATATATATTAATGATAAAAAATAAATATTAATGATACAAATAAATATTAATGATAAAAATATATATTAATGATAAAAATAAATATTAATGATAAAAATATATATTAATGATAAAAATATATATTAATGATAAAAATAAATATTGGCGCTAATTGGTCCACTGAAGACTATTTAAGAAGGAAGACACAAAGGAGTAGGAGGAGGAGGAGGAGGAGGAGGAGGAGGGGGAGGGGAAGGAGGGGGAGAATATTATGATCTTGCTGTAGGAGTTTGGAGAGAGGGAGAGAGAGAGAGAGAGCGCGATAGAGATAGAGAGATAAATAGAGAGAATAAATAGTTTTAGGCGTATCACACATGCGTATATAGTGTTTAATATTATAGTAATGATGAAACTTAGTCCAGATTCGTGTTCAGTTTGACTGAAAACCTTTAGGTACATATTTTCATGAAATTCTGAGGTGTGGAAATTTTTCACGAAATTTTCAAGGGTGTCACCTTAGAATTTTTTCATGAAATCATGTTTTTCAAAATAACTCGAAAAGTATGAGGTTTACGTAAAAAACATTCCTAATAGTAAATATAGAGCAGGAGACGCCCGTTCCTTTGAGCTTTACTAGAATGTAATTGGAATGTAAGTAATGGAGATATTGATATATTTGTATTTTACACGAAACTTCTACTTAATTACATTTTTCTCCTAAACCAAAAGAGTAATTTACAAACGGATGACAGCATCAGATAGAAATTGTCAAGCTGAACAACTTTGTTTCTATACATCTTTGTTGTAGGACTAATACTTTACTTGTAAAATGACTAAACTATTTTGGACTCAAATTCTGGTGGAAATCTTCGGGCCAAAAATTTCACGAATCCATTTTCATCACAAATCCACGAAAACTAATATTGAAGTTAAAGGTTTTGAAATTAATAATAAAACATGTTAAAGAAGTGTTGCTGTTGGAGTAAATAAATATTAATAATTATAATAATAAATATTAATGATAAAAATAAATATTAATGATAAAAATTTATATTAATGATAAAAATATATATTAATGATAAAAATATATATTAATGATAAAAATAAATATTAATGATAAAAATAAATATTAATGATAAAAATAAATATTAATGATAAAAACACACACACACACACACACACACACACACACACACACACACACACACACACACACACACACACACACACACACACACACACACACAGTTACAAATACACACACACAATTAGCATGTGAATACATAAAATTTATTGGACAATGACTCTAATTTAATTAGACCTACTTATCAGTGTTCATACCAGAAACGCGGCCACCCACACGCGTGTAGAATGAGGCAACAGATGCAGCTAATTTGTGGGGATAAGCCAACCACTATTTCCTTGTTATTAGTGAAATCCATTTAGCACCACTCGAGTTATAGGCGGAGGATAAGTCTTATTTCTGTCTGTCTTTATGTCCGTCATTATCGGATGAACTTGCTGGAAATATATATAATGATGTCAAAGCATCAGAATACGAAATGGTGGTATATTTTGATGCTTCAGATTAGGAAAGCAGCGTGCCTATCACACCTGTAGGTTACTTCACCTTCCTTACAGGTGTTCACTCGCTGATGTACAAATGTGTCATAACTTTCCTTAGACGAGCAAGACGCACGTGGCTCTGAATGATGTAGTACTAGCCTGGAAGAAAATCGGAAACAATGGCTTGTGAGTTATTCTTTTCTTGAGACAAACACAAAGTCCAATGTTGCACACAATCCTGACCCAAAGGACACGGCCACACCCGGTTAACATGCACGCCCATCCCGCCTCTGAGGACACGAACATAACCGCCCTCAGAGTATACACCTTCACACACTAAAGCAAGGGCAAGTGTTGGCTTCTCTCGCCGCGAATGTTACGGTGATGAACAACAGACACACACACACACACACACACACACAACACACGGACCAAAAAATACACTTCATATACAACTGCGGGAAGCTAACATCTGCCATGAAGAAAAGAGAGAAAAAGAAGAGAAAAATAACACCAATAACCAGTGTTTCTTACTACAAAAACAGATGAACGGAGAAGAAAAAGTCAAGCAAACACACACTCCAGAAAGAAAGAGAAAAAAAGAGAAAGAGGAGAGAAAGAAAGAGAGAAAGAGAAAGAGAGAAAAGAGAAAAAGAGAGAAAGAGAGAAAAGAGAAAGAGAGAAAGAGAGAGAGAGATACATAGTGAGGAAAATCAACATACATGAAAGGATTAATCACATGAAACAAACAAAACAAATAATGATCATTACCACAATACGGTATGAACAGCCTCGCAATAAAATGAATGAATGCAAACACACTCCATCCGCGTCCTACCTCGTCCTGCCTCGTCCTGCTGCACGTCCCCCTCCCCCAACCCCGCCCCCGGCATCACACAGCTGGAGTGTTGATGAAAACTACTTCCAACCTTCATTTACCTCCATAATTATAACGTAAATCTTCATAATTCAATGACCTGCGTTGAAAAATCGGAAACTTCAGGATGTAGCGTAAAGTGAAATGATGTGTATTAATTTTTGTTTCATATTGTATTCAATGCCACGCGATGCACTCTGTCAATGCAGGTGTGTGTGTGTGTGTGTGTGTGTGTGTGTGGTGTGTGTGTGTGTGTGTGTGTCTAGTACCAGAGGCCATAAACCATCTTCCTTATACTTAACACCTCACTGATACTAACTTATCGATCTTATACTTTTAGGGAACATTTCAACAATCGATATAAGGATATAAAGTCACTAAAAAAATAAAAAAATCCTCTACTTTTTTACACGTTCCCTCTATCAATGCTTCAACCTGACCTAACCTACTGACACACACACACACACACACACAGACATACACACACACACACACCCTCCACACACACTCACACATATATGTTTCTTCCTTTGGTTTTGTCTTGATCCTTAGACAGTGAGCCTCGTAATCCCTGCCAGCTGCCAGCAGGTCGAGACTTTCCTTTGAGGTGCGTCAGGCAACAGACAAATTATCTATTATTCACAGGTAAATTTCCAGCAGATGCCAGACGTAAGGAGTATTAATCATCATTATTTTTTACTCTTTCTTTTATTTTCGTAGTATTTCTAACTCTATTTTCTGTATGTTTTCATTTTTCGTTTTTGTTAATGCTAAGCTAAGTCTCTCGGTTTTGCTTTTTTTTCTTTCTTTTTGGTGTTATTTCTTAGATTTTTTTTATTTATTAACTTTTGGTTTGTTTCCTTAGCATAGACAAAAATTCTCTCTACAACCGTCTTCCTCCCTTCCTCTAACACTCTTCTTAATAATAACACCCTTCCTTCCTTCCTTCCTTGTGTCTCGTGGTTCAACGTAATCCTTCTCTTTCTTATTCTTCCCTTTCTCTTTTTATTTTTATTTTCTAATTTTTTACTGCAAGTCGTCTGTACACACCTGCCTCCCTCCAGCAGTCCCATTCTCTTTCTTTCTTGCGTTATTTCCTTCCCGTAATCAATCTCTCATTTTCTCCCTACCTTTAGCCATTACTTTCCTCCCTCCCTCTCCCGCCCCTCCGTAAGCCACCCAATCATTTCACACACAAGGAAGGGGAGCTCTGAAGCGTGTGTTTGTGATCGACGATTCTCTTTTTATTTATTTATTTTTTCCCAGTGAGTTTAGTCCACAGTGTTACGTAATCACTGTTGCACCGTTTCCCACATGACAAGTGAGCTGAGGAGAGCGGCAGAGCTGTAGAAAAAAAAAAAAATAGCTGTTGCATCACCATCACCAGCAACACGTGTAAATATTTTCCACAACCTAACCTAACCTAACCTAACCTAACCTGACCTAACCTGACCTAACCTAACCTAACCTAACCTAACCTAACCTAACCTAACCTAACCTGACCTAACCTAACCTGACCTAACCTAACCTAACCTAACCTAACCTAACCTAACCTAACCTAACCTAACCTAACCTAACCTAACCTAACCTAATCTAGATGCTACCAATGAGTGAAAACAATATATATAAGCAACACAAAGTATTCATTAACGCAGAACACAATGAGGATAAGTAAACGTGGCTGTCTAACGTCTCTACCAGGAACGCGTGGAACATTCTATACCGCCAACTTAGACTGGATGCAGGAGGGGAAAGAGATGGAGGGGAGACGCAAGGTAGGGTAGGGTAGGGTATGGAGGGGGCAGAAGAAGAACTAAGGTAATAGAAGGTACAGAAGGAAGGGGCTAATCTTTAAGAAGGGAGGAAGGGACGAAGAGGAGAGAGAGGTCTAGAGGAAAATAAAGGAGCTTGTAAGTAGAGGAAATAAGATAGAGAGAGGTAGGGGAGGGAAGGGGACTTACGAGGACACAAGGAAAGGAAATAATGCAATTACTCATGAAACTTTGGGAACATATAAGCCACTGATTTCCTCTTTACCATTATTGCTTTCTCTCTCTCTCTCTCTCTCTCTCTCTCTCTCTTTCTCTCTCTCTCTCTCTCTCTCTCTCTCTCTCTCTCTCTCTCTCTCTCTCTCTCTCTCTCTCTCTTCTTCTTCTTCTTCTCCCTCCTCCAGGTGTATCAGATGCTGCAATGATATTTCCAATATCTCTAATAGCTTTCAAGAAAATGAGGAGGAAAGTCATGATATTGGAAAAAAGATACGGTTTCATTTTACTGCGTAATTATTAGTCTTAGAACAAATATTCATTTAGACTGTTGTACAGTTTAATTAGGTGTATCAGATGCTGCAATGATATTTCCAATATCCCTAATAGCTTCCGAGAAAATGAGGAGGAAAGTCATGTTATTGGAAAAAAGATACGGTTTCATTTTACTGCGTAATTATTATACCTAGAACAAATATTCATTTAGATATTTTTACAGTTTAACTAGCTGTATCAGATACTGATACAGCTAGTTACTTTTGGTCGGCTTTATTGGGCGTACTTTCGAAAATAAATCAGAAAAGTCATATTAAAACTACATAATTCACTAGTACGACCCCATCTTGAGTATTGCGTACAGTTTTGGTCCCCATATTACAGAAAGGACATTGACAAACTGGAAAGAGTCCAGCGAAGAATAACAAAAATGATTCCAAGGCTGAAAAATAAACCTTATGAAGAAAGACTTAAAGAACTAAACTTATTCAGCCTAGAAAAACGAAGGATGCGAGGGGATTTAATTGAAATGTTCAAGTTAATCAAAGGATTTGATAATATCAATGCAGAAGATTACATTACTTTTGATCGATCAAATATAACAAGAAGACGTCATTCTTTTAAGATTACTGGTAAAAGATTCACATCAAACGAAGCCAAGCACTTCTTTTTCAATCGGATCGTTAACGTTTGGAACTCCCTGCCCGCCAATGTCGTCGACAGTAAAACAATTACTACGTTCAAAAATAGAAGCCAATCCACAACTAAAATACTATCCGTTAACGTAGCAAACTTTGAGTAAGTTCATCCTGATGTACCTAACTTACGAAATATCGATTCAAAAGACGTCGCTAGTGGCCTGACATCGCTTGCCAGGAAGTAGTGGTAGCAGTAGTGGTAGTGACAGTAGTGATAGCCTGGTCTTGGTTGGCCTTCCTTTCCTGTCAGCCATGGCTGGGGAGAGAAGCCTTCACCCTTACTATCCTGTATCCTTCACTCTAGATTAGATAGTGTAGTCTCACAAACAGTCTCGTAAGGGCCAGCAGGCCTGTTGCTGTTTGTTCTTCCTATGTGTTCATATGTTTTCCTATGTCCAGTTCCTCTTTTTTCTACTTTTCGTTACACTCTTATAAAATGTTGTCCGACAAAAGTTTCAGTTTTGGAAAATAAACTCGCGATGCTATTTTGTTATAAAGGACAACGTAGAGAAAACTTTGAAATTTGAGAAAGATAGAAAAAAAAAATCTTCCCAACAGTTACCAGGAAATAAATAAATAAATGGCGTGTGTGTGTGTGTGTGTGTGTGTGTGTCGGAGGAGGAGGAGGAGGAGGAGGAGGAGGAGGAGGAGGAGGAGGAGGAAGAAGAGTAAGAAGAGGAGAAAGAGGAAGAGGAGGAGGAGGAGGAAGAAGAGGAGGAGGAGGAAAAGGAGGAGGAGGAGGAGTATTTCAAAGTTTTCTAGTTTAAGTTTTTAAGGAAACATTACACTCCCTCTATGTTCTGACAGTCTACAAGTCCTGAACACTTATACGTATTTCCTCTTTATATCCTTGACTCGCCTCCCTCCCTCCCAACACGACCTATGAACACAGAATATTCACTCACCCCAACAACAGGAGACACACTTGAAAATATCCAACAATAGTCACACAGTTTCACAAGTTTACTAAAGAACAACTGGTATTTTATGATCCAAAGTTTGGTGGTCAAGCTGATAATGCATTGTAGGATGGAAGGCCAAGGCAAGGCAAGGCAAGGCAAGGCAAGGCAAGGCAAGGCAAGGCAAGGCAAGGCAAGGCAAGGCAAGGCAAGGCAAGGCAAGGCAAGGCAAGGCAAGGCAAGGCAAGGCAAGGCAAAACAATATCATTACACAAAAGAAACATACTCTTAATCTGGCACTGTACCTTATCAGACGTGAGACAGGCAGGAGGGTCGGTCACACAGCGTCCCACCTCACAGGCTGTACTGCAACCAAAGCATTCATACATCAGTCAACGTGAACTGTACTGAGGAGGCTGATGTGGAGGTGAAATAACTGATGAGTGAGTCAGGGAAGGAGGTAAGATGTGGAGGGAGGCGAGCTAAGGAGGGAAACGAAGCAAAGTGAAGAGGAAGGTGAG
The DNA here is from genome assembly GCA_029783475.1 of Metacarcinus magister. Taxonomy (NCBI): domain Eukaryota; kingdom Metazoa; phylum Arthropoda; class Malacostraca; order Decapoda; family Cancridae; genus Metacarcinus; species Metacarcinus magister. The sequence goes on from JAPQNM010000046.1 coordinate 9,927,984, forward strand.
GCTAAGAGGCAGGTGAGGTAAGGGTAGGTGAGGTAAGGGTAAGGGTAGGGAGGCAGGTGAGGTAGGGTAGGGAGGCAGGTGAGGTTGGAGAGCAGGTGAAGGTCAGTACAGGAGTAATTAGCTTGGTGGGATGGGAAGCCTCTGCTTTTCACTCAAGCACCTCAAAGGGCAGGCCAGGAAGGGGAGACGAAAGGTGAGGGACAAGGAAGTGGCGGTGAGTTGAGTGGCCCAATGCACCCGTCGTTCTCTCTGTCTGTCTGTCTGTCTGTCTGTCTGTCTGTCTGTCGGTCGGTCTGTCTGTCTGTTTATTTATCTGATTGTCTGCCTGTTTGTCTATTTTTTTTTCTCTCTCTCTCTAACAAAACACTATGACACTTGGTAACAAATAATAGGGGAGCTGGAGCTTATCAATTGTAATTTTTTTCAATCAAGGAGTATTATTATTATTATTATTATTATTATTATTATTACTATCATTATTATTTTGTTATCATCATTATCATCATCAGCATCATCAACAGCAGTTCTACATCGCCAGTCAAGTGGAGGACTAATGAGAAACAGTTTTGTGAGCATGAACTGTATTGATTTGGCTTCATGAAACAACATTCTTGATTCACCATTATGTTTTTTCACTACAACCTAACTCTCCACTCCCAAGGTAGCCGAGTATAGCCTGTCAAGAGCCGTGATTTTTCTGATCGTACATACACCGTCGGCCTCGCTACTCTGTTTCCTCTTTCGCATAAAGGCAATACGGTAGTTTTGAAAATAACGAAGAGGATCTGAAGTTGTACTCTCACGTCTATCTCGTCAAAGAGTCTATTTGCCTTTCAATTCATCTCCTTTGACGAATCCCATAAAAAAGTGACACGTGCAGGTTTTCGATCGCTTGTTATATCCTTCAAATACCTGTTTATGCATCACAAATCCAATAGGAGGAAACATTCTTTGGAGAGCACTACGTGAACGCACTTAGCGGCAGACGCCATCCAACAAACAAGGTTGTGGGAAAAAAGTGAGCTTAATGGTTTCCTATAGGATTCCAGACTCTAAACTAGGTCACATGTGCACTAAGTATACAGCACAGTCAGGAGAATCAGCCAATCATAACAGTGAGACTCAACAACTACAGATATACATGATTGATTGATTGATATAAGGCGTCCCGAGACATGAGTTCACTATGATATGTGTGCTGTGTATGGCTCGTTCCAAGACTCGTTAGTGTGACTTCAAGGCGCTGTCCTCCCATGTGACCCAAGACCAAGGCCGCGCACCTTCGAGGGTTAAGGGACGTGGTGTTTATAACCCTCCTACGATTTCAATGCCTTGCTCTACACTCGTACCTTCACCTCTGCTTCCTTTCTGGATGATCACTTCGCACTGTGGTACGTACGAGAGCAATCAATGTTCTCTCTAAACCCTTTCATGTATTGAGTTTTGCAGATTACACTGTCACAAAGTTCTTCAAGGTCTTCTCAACGTAACCATCTAACTCGAATTCAGTGTTCAATACATACATATATATACTCTATTTTCCACTAACTCACCCCCTTCAATTATCACGCTGTTTTATTTTTAGTTGACCCTTTTCTTACCGGTGCAACTATCTCGAACTTCCAGACTGCATACCTTCCCTCCTTTAGCGGTCCAGCAGTACACAACTTTCTTCCATTTCCTGTCGTTCTCCTTTGGTCCAAGTCAGTGATGCAAGAGTTAACCAGTGTTGAGCTCCGGAACAACTTGCCTTACTCTGTTTAACACCACCTAACGTGAATTTTTGTGTGGGAGAGGATGAGGATGAGAACTCTTTGGGAAGAAAAATGACTCAAATATCTTTCTCTCTCTCTCTCTCTCTCTCTCTCTCTCTCTCTCTCTCTCTCTCTCTCTCTCTCTCTCTCTCTCTCTCTCTCTCTCTCTCTCTCTCTCTCTCTCTCTGTGTGTGTGTTTGGTAAGTTGTTTTTTTCCCACAAGACTTGCTTTACAGCCCTTTGTCAGTCTCTTTGTGTTGAGTTGTGTTATTCTTTTCTTTGGTTAAATCTATCTTTTTCTTTTTCTTTCTTTCTTTATACATTTTTTTTGTTTGTTTGTTTCTGGTTATCTATCTATCTATTTATGTATCTATTTAGCTCTGTCTGTTTCTTTATATGTATGAGAGAGAGAGAGAGAGAGAGAGAGAGAGAGAGAGAGAGAGAGAGAGAGAGAGAGAGAGAGAGAGAGAGAGAGAGAGAGAGAGAGAGAGAGAGAGAGAGAGAGAGAGAGAGAGAGATTCAGTAACTACCACTCTCTACTTTTCACATAAAATGAACTCAAAGATGTTTTCAAGTCGGTATTTTAAACTCTCTCTCTCTCTCTCTCTCTCTCTCTCTCTCTCTCTCTCTCTCTCTCTCTCTCTCTCTCTCTCTCTCTCTCTCTCTCTCTCTCTCTCTCTCTCTCTCTCTCATACATATAATTGCCCCATCATTCCAAACACCAATGAACTAGACTTAATAGCTTTCCTTAAAATATAATGCTTCTCGTGCATTAACCCCAATATCAATTTTCCAAGAGTAAGACTTAATATAATTTCCTCTTCAACACCTCTTCAACACCTTACATCACACAGCTATTGACCTACGTACTAATCTACCTTCCTCTCCTTTACATAAGTATCTCAATTCAAGCTGGATACTGACCTAGATTGGAGTCTGATTTTATATCGTGTTTGTTTGGTCTACCTTAAGGACTTCCATCGAGCTTCCAGTGTGGCAGACCGGGAGAGAGTAAGACGTGAGGGTTTGCTTTGCGTGAATGTAGTTTGGGAAATAAATGGTGTACGTTAAGACAGTGTTGTTATATTATTATTATTATTATTATTATGGTATATGTTTGTTAAATATGGTTGTTTTTATATCTGTCTGTCTGTCTTTACTGCTTTTTCTTTTGTCTATGTTTATTTATTCTCTCTCTCTCTCTCTCTCTCTCTCTCTCTCTCTCTCTCTCTCTCTCTCTCTCTCTCTCTCTCTCTCTCTCTCTCTCTCTCACGAACTATAACAGGAAGAAGAAACATTCACCTTGAAATAATTGAACAAACAAGTGCATATGTGCGTGTGCGTGTGTGTGCGTGTGTGTGTGTGTGTGTATGTGTGTGTGTGTGTGTGTGTGTGTGTGTGTGTGTGTGTGTGTGTGTACGATTTTTCTTCTTTATACCAGTGACCTCCGACGTGAGCTCTCTCTCTCTCTCTCTCTTTTTTTCTTTTCTTTGTATTCTCTCTCTCTCTCTCTCTCTCTGTTCGGGATAAAAGCGAGTGTTTCTTTTAGGGGATCAGGAGGAGCAGGTAAGAAGTAAATTGGGAGGGAGACGTTCCTTTAGTTGCTGTGAAAGGCCCTAGTCTGGAGGGGGAGAAGGAATATTTACATAGCTCGGTAACAGTGAAGGGGAAAAAAGGAAAGAGCATCGGTTTATTTGCTCGTTTCTCCTCTTCCTCTTCCTCCTCTTCCATTTTTATATTTCTTTTTCCTTTCTTCTAACTCGGCCTTCCACCACCACCACCACCACCACCACCAGTTCTTGTTCTTGATCTTGTTCTTGTTCTTGTTCCTGTTCCTCCTCCTCCCAACACACTCTATATCGTAGGTCAGATAGAACCCAAAGAATTCCAACTCACGAAGTCTTAGCTGTCTCCCCAATCTCCCTGTCTTTTTCTCCGTCCTACTCCTCTCTTTCCCTCCACTTTTTTCTCTCTCTCTATCCCTCTCTTATTCTCTCTCTCTCTCTCTCTCTTTGTCTTGTAATACTTCGTCTATAAAGGACTGCACTATAACATCCGATCAGTGTTAATGGTGCACGAAGCTGAAATATTATGGTGCACCGGGAAAATATTTGTATATAATGTATATGTATAAGTGGATATAAATATGAAAAACAATGTTAACCTTTTACTACACCACTGAACTGAATTCCACCGGATGCTGCTCCTCCGGATAAGACGTAAAGTAACCGGATTTTTGTTCCCATTAAATCTGGTATCCGGTAGGAGCCGAATTTGTACCGAATATATCATGAGTAATATTTTATAAATCTACTCAACCTGAAAGTCTGGGAATATAAACGTAGGTGGAAAAGAACGCAATAAATACAGATCCTGACGTGAAGTAGCGGGAAGGGATGATGAGATTAGTAAGGAGGGTAAGATGCTAGGCTTGTGGGGGGTAGGAGGGTGAGGGTTGGGGGTGAGGGTGAGGGTTGGGGGGGGTAGGGTGAGAGTTGGGGGGTAGGGTGAGGGTTGGGGGGTAGGATAGGAGTTGGGGTTAGTGACTTCCTACCACAGATCCACTTTCTTTTTTCATTCCGCATCGGACAGCCGCAGTGGAGTTGTTACTGTATTCCGAACAGAACCGAATCTAAACTGTAAAAAGGCCTAACCTAACCTAACCTAACCTAACCTAACCTAACCTAACCTAACCTAACCTAACCTAACCTAACCTAACTAACACTAATGATAACCCAATATAGTCATGTTAGGTATGCTAAAAGGGAAAAGGAAGTGTCCAGATATATACATGAAGGCGAGTCCAATGAATCTGTACATCGGATTGTTGCGTTCTAATAATTCATTTGATTCTCAGTCGCAGAGCATCAAAAGCCTCACTGGTTGAAGGGTGATGGACGACACACACACGCACACACACACACGCACATACACACTAATGATCACACAACCTGTACTAGGAAGGATTAAGGAAACGATATTAGTGAGCGACAATATCTTCCTGAAAGTGGCTATGACAAGTTATCTATAGAATGAAACGTCTCTCTTCATTAACAGAGCTGCAGCGAATAACATGATCTGAATCCTGATGGTGAGAGTGCCTGCTTGTTAACCTTTACAACCCTTATATACTCTAACCTTTAAACAGATTCAGGCTGATGAGAAAACTCCCGCAGCGGCACATGCATCGGCCCAGCGAGACGAGACAAAACAGTTGCATTGTCAGCCGTCTTGAAGGGAACAATTTGCTGGGTGAAGGAGGGAGCACCTGTTATACCGTCAAGTGCATGGAGGTAAGTACCGTTCGGGAGCCATACCACAGCTAAGGGATATGTCTGGTCTAGTAAGGGTACAGAAAAAGCGCGGGAAAATATCGTAAACTTGTGGAGGATGAGTATTAAAAGTGTACATTGAATCATTATATTTAGCCGTAGGGTAAGAAAAAGTCAGGTTTTGCTTGTATTCATAAAAAAAAATTGAACTTATTGGCTTGCTCTGATGGATATGTGGCGAGGACCGCTTGTGGAAAGGTGCGTTCTAAGTTTTTCTTCTGAGTCGTAACTTTGTAATGTGTCAACAAAGACGTTTCAGGACAACAAATACTTTTCCAGAGGCCAGAACGCTTCCCTGGGCTGCAGGTTATAATTTTTTCTGCCTCGCTGCTTCCTTGTATCTCTTCCTCTCGCCACCGCAAACATTTTCAAACTTCTTCGTATTAGTTTCATCCTCTACAAGATGCATACTATTTTTTTTCTCTGCTACTTAAACTGTCTGTATGAATTTATGTATATGTATATAAATCTAATTAAAATCTTATACGAATTCCACTGTTCACCTGACTCCTTCGCGAAAAAAAATAACAATAGAGATAATATATTTAGAGATAATTATTTCCTTCTTTTTCTCCTCCTCTTTGTCTTCCACGTTACCTCTGGCGAGAGAAAGAAAGAGAAAGAGAAAGAGAGAGAGAGAGCGAGAGAGAGAGAGAGAGAGAGAGAGAGAGAGAGAGAGAGAGAGAGAGAGAGAGAGAGAGAGAGAGAGAGAGAGAGAGAGAGAGAGAGAGAGAGAGAAAGTATACACCACAATGGATATTCCTAAAGCGAGTATTTTGCATATTTACTCATATTCAACACAATACAAAACATTAAGGAGTATTTTCTCTCTGAATGCATTGCTAAATTACCAGCATCTTCGTGTTAGCCAATGACTCTTCAACAACACTCATAATATTTTCCGTTACAGGCAATAAATTTCAGCAAATATGTTCACTCGTGCAGCTCCTCTGATTAGGACGAAGATAGAAAAAGCGAACATGTTGGGAATCGTATATCATTACCGGGCTTTACGCAATATGTCCCTGCGCTCATAACATCTTCTTTACATTCATATCACCTCCACCTGCTGCCGGCACACGATCTATTGCCTTTTTACAACCCTGCAGCAGCGCCTCAGATGCATCCTATCGAGCCGTGTCTTCCTATGCGTCCCACACCGCTGGTCCTTGCTATTTCTATCCCTTCCATTCACTGACTCATCAAAACAGTCCACGTATTTCTTTCGTCAACTTTCTCTATAAGCATTCAATCACAGATATCCAATATTCCCACGCCACCGCCACCTCCACCTCTCTTCCCACTACCTTCCTTCTCTCATGGATTTTCGCGCCTCTTTCATATAGTATTTTATCTTTATAATAATGCATTACTTTCAAGCTCACATCACTTTGTTTCTTGTGAGTTATTGTTTGTCCATATATATCTGAGACAAAGGAAGAACAGACAGTAACAGTCCTACTAGACCTAACGAGGCTGTCCGTGTGGCCAGGGACGAATTTTTCAACGCAATAATATAATAACTACTACTCTTTACGGGTTAATATTATAGTAATCCTAAAATTGAGTCCAAATTAATGTTTCTCATGCAGTAGAACCTCTGTAGACCTATTTTTAAGAGATTTGAAGATTTCAAAATTGTCAAGCAATTTTCGTGAGTACAACCCTTGGAATTTTCTATAAAATCACGTTTTATTAAATAACTCAAAAAGTATGAGGTTTATGTAAAAAATGTATAGAGTACTAAAGAAAGAACAAAACACGGCCGTACTTTTAAGCTATAATAAAATGAAAATTGAATGTAAATAATTGAACAAATGTTACATGAATTTTTTCATAAAAAAATACTTTCTTCCTCATTGTCTCCATAGCTACTGAAGATATTGGAAATATTATTGCATCATCTATTAGACCTTTATAAGTTCTACACATTTGTTTCTATGCATATTTGCTCTAAGAATAATAGTTTTGCAGTAAAATGGCATCAATGTTTTGACGTAAATTTTGGTCGACATTTTCCGAGCCAAAAAAACAAAAACAAAATTTCCGTCACAGAAACGAGAAAGATTCTATGCATTATAGTTGTACATCTTCAACAGGCAATAACAAACTGTATTGAGCCAGTTGTGTTGAATTTAAACGATGACCAATATCAACATGAACCAATGTATAACCATTAGGATGTATAGGGGAAACGATTTTAAAAACAACATAACGTAAGGAGGAGGAGGAAGAAGAGGAAGAGGAGTACAAAGACGAAGAGAGTTTATATACATGTCTCGATAACCCCAAATCAAAATTAAATTAAACCATAAAACCATAAGAGACGAATATTATAAAACAAAGATGTAAAAATAAAAAAGATAAAATTTCAACTTTAAATCTTAACACATCATAACATAAATAACCCAACCAAGTATGTCCCGAAAAAATCTCCAAATTTCGTATCTAATAAAAACACTTTCTTTCCCAACGTTAAGGAAAGAGAAAAAGGTCCATCGCTCTCTCACGACTGCAAACCTGGACACTAAACCGACAAGTGCCGCTCAATTAGGGGACCAAACAGTTATTACAGAAGGAATCATCACCTAAAACATAAAGTGAATGAGACACCTTCAAGGACGGACCACAACTGTCTCTTGGCGGTACTTCAGGCTCGGGAATGCCTCTTGAGTTTCGAGTTAAAGAGTGAATGAATACAAACAAGTCAGAAATCATTAGGTAGCTTCCCAACTATAATTCCTTCATATAGGGAAACTAATTGCTGCAGTAAAATCATAACGGCTCGTGTTTGTCGAGTAATATTATGTGTGAGCAAAGGTAAATGACTCTGATTCGGATATAACTTAACATTAATGAATATGAAAATTGATTTTATCTCTCAGTTGAACAGGTGAGGGATGCAGTTACAAGGTATGGTGTCATAATTAGGCACTATTAAGGTCTTATCTATACTGAACAAAACAATTACAATTATACAAACTTATGTTATGAGTAGATATAGATAACAGTTAGCTATAAATGCTATTACTCTTGTCCATTTCAGGCTTACAACTTTATTACATCACTCCTAAAGTCCCATAGAACGACTGGAAACACGAGCCTCACACACACACACACACACAACCGGTCAAGGACACTTCACAAATACTTCATTGAGTGGCTGTGGAAGAAGACCATTTTTATCCCTTTCCTTAATGCATAGTTATGAGTCGCGAACTATTCTTAAATTAATGGAAATGCTCATATAACATACATTTGTTTAACTGGTTCGGTTTATTCACAGTAACATGTTCAATAGTTCATTTACGACGCGGCTCCTGGTAGTAATTCGTTCAATATTTTACGAACATCTATATAAATCATCATCATCATCATCCAAGCGGCGTCCCTGTTCCCTCTACTTGTTGTAAGATGGCAAGTAAAAAGAGTCGATTGCGTAGCACTAGAGACCCTTCCCCCGGGACCCCGTCACTTCCCACTAACCAACAAAGTTCTTATCATAGTTGCCACCTTGCACATGCGGTTAAAAGGCATAAAGGAGGAAGTATGAAGCGAGGCCGAGGGGAGAGTAAAGTGAGGTGATGAAAAGGGAATATAAAGCAATGTTAGAAGAATGGAAGGTGGTCGTGTTAATAAGGATAAGAGCGTGTGGGATATTAACGATTATTTATGGAACAAACTTGATGAATAAGCCTTTTGTTATATCATTATCAAAGCAGCTGGAGCTCGTTAGTGTATTCCAGGTTGCCATGGAAACATTAACAACATCCTGAGGCTATTTCTTGATCTATAACATTATTGTGTTCTCTCATCAGGTTTCTTCTATGTTATTTCCTGTCACCTGAGTGCATTGGGATCGTATGAGTGGAAATCTTTGTGGCACCTTGGTTTTCAGCGTGTCTCCAAGCGTCTCACTGTCTCGTCTACCGGGTCTACATTTCCTCCTCGTGTTGTCATTTAGGTGTGTCGTGGCTGGCGGCATATCTAGCTTCTTTTTTTCTTTATCTCTGTTTCCCTCGCGTCAGACTCAATGCATTGCTCCGCGCTATGTCGAAGCAAAACGTCGTCGCTTTCAACTACACTGTCAGTTATATCCTTACAGGTGCATAACACGTTCATAGGTTGTGAGGCACCTTTACACTATTTATTTACAGCGCTGCCATGTTCCCTGCCGCTCACTGCCAAGGAAATGTTCAAGGGTAGAGTGGTATTGCAGGAAGATTTAGCGTAACGTAACAGTGGTGGTAACTAGTGATTGTTTGATCATATACCTTTACATGTTTTAATGTGATGTGAGGTGCAAGGTCCATTCAACAGGAGAACATTATACCAAGGTGATAAATCGTGAAGTTGAACCGATAACTCATAACAAAGAATAAAGGTTCATAAAGTGAGTATTGTTTCGAACAGATTCTCCTCACTGTCCCTCGAATGTTTTTTCAATTATCTTTTTGGGGATTTCAATTGTCATATATGATTGATCAACAACACTCACCAAAAAGATATTTGAACTGGATATACACTGTTTTTTGTTTATACTTTAGAATGAACGCAAAAAAACTCTCCGATCAGAGTAGCAGCACTGACAGTTGAACCTCTAAAGTGAAAAGTGAGGCTAGTGATCAAGTGTACATTAATTTAAAATCTTATAAATGCGCTAACGTTATCTTTATGAATCAAACTGAGAGATTTTATGTTATTGTTACAGTTTGTGTATAGAGTTTCCTTTTAACAATATTGTATTTTAATTTCATCACCATTGATTTTCGAGGGTTAAAAAAAGATACCATTAGTTGTGCCCTTGTCTGCCGTGCTGCTCGACGCTCTTCAAGCTGTTATGACCCCAGCCAGACAGCCGGAAGAACTCTCACCAGACAAAAACTATTATTATTTTTTTTTAATATTCCAAATAGCCTCCAAATGGTTGATCATGATAAATAAATAAGCAATAATATAAAATCGTTCAGTGAATCCAGTTTTTCCAGGAGTAAAAAAATATGATGATATTGTTAGTAATGAATGCATAAGCAGCCTCACGTTCCGTAAACATTATTATGGCTGACACACGCCCATTAAATTATGAAGCAATAATTAGTTGATTAACCTCCAGGAAGTATAGAATTCACAACCATTAAAAAACATTATAATAAATATTTTTGATATCAATTTGCATATCAATAACATATTGCTCTGCGCACACAAACTGTCATGAATCACAATATTTTGTTGACATTAACCAAACAGTTAGCCAGACAGAGGACCTTCCCCTCCCCCAGCCAGGACCATTCATCAAGGCACCAGCACGCCTCCACCACCACCACCACCACGCAAGGAGCCTCCAACCCTCCCCACGCCGCCCGCCCAGACGGTGGCGCCGCCTGCACGATGCTCCAAGGCCTATAAAATACGTGTTTGAAATTTTAATGATGACCCAAATATTCCTCTCTTGATTATTGAATTACTTAACTATATTAACGCAAACTATTCAGAATAAAGATGAGAATCGTGTGGAAGGTCTGGTTATTAAAATGGTGATGAATAATTAATTAAATATAACTATCAAGTCACACGATATATTGATATAACTTTTCGTTTGACTTTTGCATATAGAAAAACATTGTATTACTTCACTTACTATAAGAGTTCGATCCCTTAAGATAAATGAGGCGCATCACGTGACTAATCAGCAACATAAAGTGGACTGTAAATCACTCGAGGACTTGTGCAAAAATTAACAATACTTTATTATTATTTCGTTTTGGAATTGAAGTTTCGTGAACACCAAATCCTTGCACGTCTTTTACTATGTCAATGAGCCTTTCATCTTCAACCTTAATTTGCCTGTACTCGTGTCCTTTGCAACCTTACTTTACGGCTTCCATTATTAAATTAGATACTTATGCACTAATGTTAGTAACGTTCACGCGATCTTTGTTGCCGTCACTATTACGTAATTATGCGCTGACCTGTAATTCTGGTCACCTCATTTTTGTTGCCTGTGACCTCGCAATTTGCAACGACCCAAAACGCACACCTGATTTCTGCCGGCACGCACACAACTCTTTGCAATGTTCATACAACACTTATTTGTCAAAACCTCCTTTTTCTTTGGCTGCTTTGCTATTAGTTATCTTTTCTTGATCTCATATCTTTCTGCATCTTTACCAAATATTTAATTAATTTACTTTTTCTCTCTTATTTTTTTTAGATCTACATTGTTTTGTGATAGTTTTGCGTATTTCTTTTCTTTTAATAGAAAGGAGTCACCGTAGTTATTTCATATATACTGTAGCCTTCTCTCAGTGTTGTTACTCCTGTTGATGAAGCTTGTGTGTATGCTGCTGCTGCTGACTCGCTGAGGTATGTGTGACCTTGAAACACTACTATGCTGCATGCTGCAACTTTGTACAACACCTTCGGAACACACTTGATATCTTGGATGATTTTGTTCAAGTTGCATCATGAGCAAAGAGAGAGGAGTTGTTTCCTTCCTTTGACAACACTTTGCAAGACATTTACGTGAACATTTACAAGACAGATGCAATACTGTTACAACACCATGTATTGAAAACAAGCAAAACAACGTTCAATACCCTTATCGCTGATCCACGAGGCGGGAAGGAGTGAGTGTGCTCGGTTCGATGTCTGGCGGGGCGACAGATAGGATGAAGCTGTGATTATCCTCCAGCAGCAGACGGAAGGGCAATGACAGGGAGGCATTGGTGCTTCCTTGTCCTGGTGGTTATCACAGCAGGAAGGGATGTTTGAAGGTAAAGGAATCCTTGCTTCGTAATTACTTGACTGCTTCACTAACTTCCATGTATGACATCACCATGACATTGCACAAACTCCAAGCCGGGCGGGGGTGTGGGAGGCCGGGGGGGCGGGGCGGGGGGGGTTGTGGTAGGAGTGAACTGCATACTCTCCTCAAACCACTATAACTTCAGTGCACTAATTGATATTGCGACAACTAACTGAGTTACGTGCCAGGTCACCAAAGGTTCAAGTAGTTGAAATACCAGTAGTACACGCCCAATTGGCCTCCGTGCATGCTTCACGACGCAATACTACACACGCCTTACTTGTACAACACAATTAATATCAATGTTTCTTGTTAAGGAAAATAAACTAAAAATGAGAAATTATTTTGACATTTTCATTTTTCATTAAAATTATATCAAATAAAAAAGAAAATGCAATCATTATCTTCAAAATAATTCAAATAAATATAAAAAAACATATTGGTACCATTAAATAAAGAAAAATAAAAAAATTAAGAAAAATAACCGAAATCGTGCGTACAAAATTATTAGCTTATTTAATATTTTTTCTTGATTTCTTTGTTTATTAATGTTTTCTATGGTTTCTAAAATTATTATAATTGTTTTCCGATTTTTCTATAATGTTTTTATAATGTTTTGTTTCTTATTAAAGCAAATAAACTAAAAATGAGAAAATATTTTGACGCAATTTTTTCATTTTGCATTAAAATTACTGTATATATATTCGAGAATAGACTGAGTAATATTCCTAAAGGTTAAACTGCAATAATCACCAGAGGAAACATACAATTCCGTGTCATGCCATGTGTTCCTCCGTCCACCGCCCTTCAATATAGGTGAGTGAGCCCCGTGGCCACCCTCACCAAGCCGTGGTGGGCCGGCCGCTGCTCACCTAACATTTGGTGTAATGCAACTCAAACCATGAACAA